>JAMKYM010000236.1:0-352406 GCA_026541065.1 Canavalia ensiformis | reverse complement strand
TAAGCCATTCAGCACGACCCAAACTCGGCCAAGAGCCTTCACTGCCACTTTCTCAAGCGAGGCGCTTCTTTGGACACGTTCGCCCAAAACGTACTCCTCAACGCCTACGTCCAATTCCATTCCCTCCATGATGCTTCCAAACTGTTCGACGAAATGCCCCTTACTAACACCGTCTCTTTCGTCACCTTGGCTCAGGGCTTCTCCCGTTCCCACCAATTCCATCACGCTCTTCATTTGCTTCTCAGGTAAGCTCCTCAATTCAACACTTGTCAGACTTTTATTAGATTAAAACAAACTTTGCTGTTAGTTAGTTAATTAGTTAGGTAGTTAGTTAGTTAGTTACTGGTTGAGTTACTAGTTGGTTATCTTCAACTCAACAACTCTGAGCATGATCTATACTGTTAATACAGATTGTTCAGAGAAGGACACGATGTGAATCCATTTGTTTTTACTACACTTCTCAAGTTGCTGGTGAGCATGGATTTGGCTGACGAAAAAGAGTGTGCATGCGTATGTTTATAAGCTTGGTCATGACTCCGATGCCTACGTTGGCACTGCGCTTATTGATGCCTACTCTGTTGGTGGAAATGTTGATGCTGCGCGTCAGGTTTTCAATGGCATTTACTGTAAGGACATGGTGTCCTGGACTGGGATGGTGGCTTGCTATGCTGACAATTGCTGCCATGAAGATTCTTTGCAGCTTTTCTGCCGGATGAGGATTTTGGGGTATTCAACGAACAATTTTACCATTTCTGCCGCACTTAAGTCCTGTCTTGGTCTGGAAGTGTTTGAGGTTGGGAAAAGTGTTCATGGATGTGCTTTGAAAACTTGTTATGATAGGGATCTTTATGTTGGCACTTCACTGCTTGAATTGTACTCTAAGTCTGGAGAGATTGTTGATGCACAGCGGTTTTTTGAGGAAATGCCAAAAGATGATCTTGTTCCTTGGAGTTTGATGATAGCACGGTATGCTCAGGGTGGGAAAAGCGAGCAGGCTTTGGAGTTGTTTTGTCGTATGAGGCAATCATCTGTTGTTCCTAATAATTTTACATTTGCTAGTGTGCTGCGAGCTTGTGCCTCTTTGGTTTTGCTGGATTTGGGAAAGCAAATTCATTCTTGTGTACTGAAAGTTGGTCTCGACTCAAATGTGTTTGTGTCAAATGCCCTCATGGATGTTTATGCCAAGTGTGGTGAAATTGAGAACTCCATGAAATTATTCCAGGAATCAGCAGAGAAAAGTGAAGTTACTTGGAATACTATAATTGTTGGTTATGTTCAGTTAGGGGATGGGGAGAAAGCAATGAATTTATTTTCAAATATGGTTGGATATGACATACAGCCAACTGAGGTGACGTACTCAAGTGTTTTTCGTGCCTGTGCCAGTTTAGCGGCAATAGAGCCAGGGCGTCAGATTCATTCTTTAACTATCAAAACCATGTATAACAAGGAGATTGCAGTTGCAAATTCTTTGATAGATATGTATGCTAAATGTGGAAGAATTGAAGATGCCCGACTAGCATTTGATAAGATGGACAAACAAGATGAAGTTTCATGGAATGCTATAATCTGTGGATATTCCATGCATGGCCTGGGTATGGAGGCTCTAAATTTATTTGACATGATGCAACAGACTACTTGTAAACCTAATAAACTTACTTTTGTTGGTGTCTTGTCTGCATGTAGCAATACAGGATTGTTAGACAAAGGACAAACTTACTTTAAGTCAATGTTACAGGACTATAGCATTGAACCATGTATAGAACATTATACTTGCATGGTTTGGCTTCTTGGAAGATCAGGCCAATTTGATGAAGCAATGAAGCTCATTGGAGAAATTCCATTTAAGCATAGTGTTATGTTGTGGCGTGCATTACTTGGTGCTTGTGTTATCCATAAGAATCTTGATCTAGGTAGACTTTGTGCCCAGCATGTACTTGAGATGGAGCCACATGATGATGCAACACATGTACTTCTGTCAAACATGTATGCCACTGCAAGGAGATGGGACATGGTTGCTTCTGTTAGAAAAAATATGCAAAAGAAAAGAATGAAGAAGGAACCGGGCTTAAGCTGGGTTGAGAACCAAGGTGTGGTTCACTATTTTACTGTGGGAGACACTTCTCATGTTGACATTAAACTTATACGTGCAATGCTTGAATGGTTAAACAAAAAAACCAGGGATGCAGGGTATGTTCCTGATTGTGATGTTGTTTTGCTCAATGTGGAGGATGATGAAAAGGAACGTCTCTTGTGGGTGCACAGTGAAAGACTAGCACTGGCCTTTGGACTGATTCAGATTCCACCTCCGTGTTCTATTCGTATCATTAAAAATCTTCGTATTTGTGCTGATTGTCATACTGTTATAAAGTTGATATCAAAAGTTGTGCAGCGAGAAATTGTTATCAGAGATATAAATCGCTTTCATCATTTTCGGCATGGGGTTTGCTCTTGTGGTGACTACTGGTAACTGATGTAGGATATAGCATTTTTTTGTAGGGAGGGGGACAATGTCTCTCATTGTGAAGCTAGTCTAAGTTCTAGAATCTTTCAGCTAATTCCATATATGCACTTGGATGAATGCTTTAAATGGTGATTTATAAATTTTTGTTAGTTCACCAACCATTCATGTTTTGTTAGTCCCTACAAATGTTCCAGAAACAAGGTTTTTTTGGGTAAGAAAATATATTCTGGAAGGAAGAAAACTCCTGCTAGCTTAGTGGTTTGCGGTTAGTTAGGTGCTGAGGAAGCTGAGGATTCTGTTAGCAAGTATGTTGATTAAGGTTATGACTGTGTATAGAAAATGTTTTATTGGGAGAGGTTATAGCCATTTTGATGATCTTTTAATGAGATTAGTTTCACACTTTTGGCTTGTAGATATCATTTGTGCATATAATTTTTTTTTATTAAAATTGGTCTAATGTTGTGAGATTGAAATAGTTTATATTAGATCTTCGATTCATATATTATTACTATCATTGTAAAAAAACAAAACAAAATTATTACACATTGACTAAGAATTGCATTATTGCCATTTTAAAGTGATAAAGTGAGAAGGGGAAAAGTATATTATTATTTACCGTTTATTCACAGCGGATTAAGTATATAAATTGTTTTAATCTAGATCAAGAGTAGATGTATTTTAATTTCTCACTTCACACATTGTACTTTTTGTTTATTTATTTTAGATACTAAAAATTTAAGAAAAGAAAAAAACAATCACAGTTTTAATAAAATGACTTGCAATCGAGGCAACCATTGCAATATTACAAGTTTATTTTCTATTTGGCAAGTATATATAATAGATAATAGGTCCCCGATTTAGTAGATATTAATTTTGAGAGAGGAGACGTGTGAAAGAGAGATTTTTAGAGAGAGATTTTTAGAGAGAGATTTTTAGAAATTGCAGCAAAAAGATTTGAAGTATATTAATTAATTACATCAATATTTTAAAATATAAAATTAGAAGTTTATATTATAATTAATTAGTTTAATTTAATTAACCTTTCATTCCTCTTCCTCCGTGAATTGATAATGTCTAAACAAAAAAAGTTATTTTGATTTTATCATTTCGTTGTAGCGTCTCAACATTCCTTTAATCAGATCATAGCGACGATACTTTTATTAATTGGATGGTCAAATATATTATCAAAGAAATGTTATATTTCTTTTAGAGTTTAATTTTAGTGCAAAGATTTTTATATTGCTATTGAATTAAAAGTTATTATGTATATATTTTTTAAAGTAATTATAAGAAAAATAATCTATTTTTAATTTAAATGCTGTTTTACATTCTACGGATGTAACTGTTAAACTTTTTTATTTAAATGCTGAGCCGTTGAATCACATGTATATATGATTGTGGAATAGCATTTGTATGTATGGAAATTGTGGCTCTTTGTTAAAGTGTAGTCATTAGCTACACATGCATGAAAATTTCATCCTGATAAAATCATCCAATGGTTTACATCGAGATCCAGTTGTATTCGGATGCAAGTTACTATGGATATGTGTTGATATTTTTTGTTCGTGAAAAAAGTAGTTTTATGTGGAAGCAGTTTTCTGTTTTTTTACGTGTGCTTTACAACCTTTTAAATCATTTTTAATGATAAGAAAACGATTAAAAAAATTTGATGGAGAAATTTGATTTAAAAATAAAATATTTTTTTAAAAAATTCTTTGACATCATTTAATCTAACGGAAACATTACTACATCCGCATAGTCTTGTCTAAATACTTCCTCAATTGCGACAATTTTTAAATTTTGTAACATTTAAAATCTTTACAAATTTAAGATGGATTAATCTACACTGTATAGATATATGAATATCATGATTCTTAATTTAAAATTTTAATTTGATTTTTTAAAAATATTATTTAATAATAATCCAATTTTTATAGATATATGAAATCATCATACTATATTTTTTTTTATTCAAAGTTAAGAAGTGGTATTATATACTATTTTAAAAATATTGTTAGAAGAATGTAATATTTAGCATACAAGTAAAAGCAGTCAAAAGACTCGTCTCGAGGTCTTTATTTAGTTATTTTTATGAAGATCAAGAGATATATATGAATGATCATGTGTTTGGATAAAGTATATATGTAAAGAATGTAATTTTAAAGAGGATTTGAAATATTTTTCATCAAAATATCTTATGTTTTTTCGATTATAAAAATATCTTATTTGGATAGAATATTTTGAAATGTTTCTCTTTTCTTTGTTTCTTCCATGATCTTTCTTTGATTCTTGTTCTTTTAAAAATAAATAAATAAAATTTATATCATAATTTTTTTGTGCTTCTTGTTTCTAATAATTTGAAGTAATAATCTGAAATCTTGAAATTTTTTGTATTATATGATTTCTATTATGAAAAAATGCAGAGATGTAACTACTGTAACTAACTAGAATTTTATGATAAAAAATATTTCATCTATAATAATTTTCTATGGCTTAGAGGCTGTTTGAGAAGATGTCTCAGAGAATGAAATGCAACGATAAAAATAAAAATATTTTAATAATTGATCAATATAATTTCAAAAATAAATATCCAAACAAGTAATTTTACAAATGAAAGGAAATGAATTAGTGTAATTTAATTTTATAGAAAGTTAATGATGCTCATGGAGTGTACAGAATATTCAAGTAAAGAATTAAGAAAATCTTATACATAAAGCATTATAAACATGTATCGTATAAGATTGCTACACGGATATGTCTCAAGCAATGTTGTAGAAGAATAATGGGGTACATGGCTTGATCAAAGATTTAATCGAAAAGAAAGCAAGACGAGGGAGGGCATTAAGACGTAATAAATAGGAAATGGAAAAGAAAGATCACTTTCAATAGATTATTGAGAAGGAGAGGTGATAATAAAGGACAAGGTTGTATAGGTTATTTCTTATTATACAAAATGCAAGATAGGAACTGAAAGGAGGGTGTGAGGGAGTGAAGGTTTGGGTGTGAGGGAGTGAAGGTTTAGATGACATAGAATTTTTTGTAGATAATATTCTCAGCAATGAGCTAAAAGATCAGCATAACAGGTGGGAATGGAAAGCACATTCTCTAGGATTGGGTTAGCTAAAATATTTTAATATTTTAAAAAATTTAAATTTTTTACTTTACAAATATTTTGTTTGAATAAAAAAAATTTAAATTTTTATATAAATATTTTGTTTGGATGGTGAATTTTAAATTTTTATATTTCATATTTTTTAATTTAGATTTATTAATTTAATTTTGTTTATATACAAAATTTTATTTTTAAATATTCATAACTTCTTAATTTTTGTCCTACTTTTTTTATTTATCAAAAAGTTTATATATATAAATGTTTTTATATTGTTTTACAAAATATTTAAATAGAATAATAATTAAAAAAAGTTATCTAATAAAAAGAATAACAAAATTTGATTATATCATTTTATTATGTCTAAATATGAGAGGTAATAGAAAAAATAATGCAAAAAGAATTGTTATTCACAAAAATAAATTAAAAAAGTTTAAAAAATTTTAAATTCTATCTATTTTTAATTTTTTTTAATTTTATTAAAATACTCTTTTAAAATTCGTAAAATTTAAAATTTTCTAAAAATTATCCAAATAAAATATTTTAAAACTTCAAATTTTAAATTTTTTTAAAAAATATTTTTCTTAAAATAATTCATTCAAACATAAAATTAAAGTTTATTTAGTAAAATTTGCATTTAAGGTAAAAGTAGGAAGTATAAGATAAATGATTTTTCAAAAAAGATGTTAGGGAAGATTGACCCTTTGAAAGTTGCATGGAAGGTAATTCAAGACAGAATTCCACCAAAAGTCAATTTGCACAGAAGGGGAATCCTACCACACCAACCACACCAAATGATCGAAGGCATAGGCTCTTTGCCAGAAAGAAAAGGAGACAACTGACCATTTATTCTTCAAATGTAAACTCTGTTATTGTGTTTGAAAAAAAGTAAAATAAAAAATTATGCATGGTTTGGTGTGGAAATATCATTGTATAATTACCAAGTTTTGGAGGCAAAATCATTCTTACTATATTTAGTACTAATTAATACATGCTGATAAAGGAATTTTGAAAAAGCATTTGATTTATAATATATCTGGTCAGTATGGCTGCAAAGGAATCAACTTATTTTTAATTCTTCAAATGTAGACATAGAAAAGGTATTGAAGGGTGATTAAGGTTAATTAAGTCCTGATTGTGGTTAAAACCAAAAGCAAAGAAGACAAGTATGATTTATCATTGAATCCTATTATTGCTTAAAATTTTGTTGCAGTACATAGATTTAAGCCTGAAAACCTACAGATTAGGTGAAGCATATGTGTAAAGGTGGGAGTGCCTTTTTTACTCTATCCTATAAAATTAAAAAATCATATAAGCATCCCTCTTTATGTATTTATTTATAAAATAAATATAGATGGAAATATATAGGTAGTTGTATTTGGTCCATTATTGTTAACATAATCAATAGTAGTACACAACTAAAAACAAAAAATTACTAATACACAAATAAATCTTAAAAATAAAAAAAACTAAAAAAATACGTGCAATATTTATATATATAGTATGAAACTTTACAATTTACAGACATATAACAAACACTTCAATTGACAGAATAAAAAGGCTTAAATATATGTGATGCACTCCCTAGCCACCCTTTTTAATTCCCATTCCTCAAACCAACAACAAACTATACAACGACCAAATCAATAATACAAAATAGTTGCATCAATTAATGATGTACAAATTTTTTTTACCCAATAGGGAAAATATACGCCCACATTTATCGATCTAAGGAGACACCGTATAATGCTTAAATATATTTTTTATTTTTTATAAATTTTAAAATATTTTTAAAAAGTCTCTATTATTATTTAAAAATGATGTCATATACATCCAAACATATCATGTTAATAACCATTTAAAAATGATAGGTGATAGAAATATTTAAACCCATATCACATCATCCAAAAGTAATAAAAGAGACTTATTTTAAAAAAATTTTAAAAATTTATAAAAACTAAAATTAATAATTTTTGTTGAAAAATTAAAATTAAATTTAACAAGATTTACAAATACCAATCATATTTTAAGTGATTATTTGTATCGGGGTCTTGTGCTAGCATTGGGGCTACCATTACTTCCCTTAGCAATATTTTGCACAAGAACTTCTCCCATGGTTTCTCCAATACCCTCAACAAATCCTCCAATGAATTCAATGACAACTTGAGAAGCAACTCTTGCAGCTGCAGCAAGAACACTTGGTTTCTCAGGGGGTTTGATGCCATTGGCTTGAAGACCATTAACTTTGCTTTTTGCACACCATGCATGAAGATGATAGTCACACACGGTGCAACGATACACCTTCCCTGATCTTCTCCTTTTGCACTCACCACACACAATGGAATTAGTAGAAATATCTGCGTTTGATGCTGTTGTGTTTGTGGTTGGTAACACTTTGAGGGTGTGAGGGTGTGTTGGGTACTCAATTTCTGTGTTTAGCATCGCACAACAAGGGTGCATCTGAAATGCACATGCAGTGCATAGAAATGCAAACCCTTTTGTGGGTTTGCCACACACATCGCATTTTGATTTGGCCATCCCACTTTTCCCTGAAAACCATATGTAACCAATCAATGAATAAATTATTGGATTTGTGAAGTTTTGAAGAGTCAATTTAATTAACAAGATTTTTAAATTTAATTATTTGGATTGGTAAAAGGTATATTTGGATAAATCGATTAATCAAGCATTTATTTAATAACTGATATTTATTATATGAAAAATTATGAAATAAATGTTTTATAATTGAAATAATTTAATAAATAATACTAAAAAAGGTTTTAAAATAAATTTCAAAAAATTTATATGTTATAAATTATTTTTACAGGTTTTATATAAGCTTTTTTTTAAATATCTCCAAAATTTAATGTTTATAAAAAAAAATTAAAGAAAATGTTGATTAGTATTTTTATGATGGTCGTTAGTAGAACTCAAAAGGTTATTAAATAAAATAAGTTTATTCATAAAAAAATATAATAAATTTAAAAATTGAATAAGTAGATAAGACGTTAATTAATAAAATATCATGTGTGTAAATTAACAGTCCTATTATTATTTTTTCTTAGAATGATTAAATTAAAGACTGACAAAAAAACCCGATATTTTAATTTTTAATTAAATAATGATTTTAATAAAAATTTATTAAAGAGTTAAAATTATATAATATTAGCCATACGTCCTTTTATATTATTTTCCTTATGAAGCTTATGTTGATAATTCACTTCAAATTTAAGATACGTTAAAAATTTAACATTTATGTGTATATATATAAAAGTTAGTTTGATACACACCCCTGTTTTAAGTCAACTATTTTGATACTTATCAAGGGAACTTGATAGTTTACGTGGCAGTAGCAGAGAGCTAGACATTAAAATAATTATGGCATGAGAAGAATATTGAGTAATCTATTCCTCGAATTAAAAAGTTTCCACGAAAAATATTTTAAATTAAAAAATTCATACATATTTTTTAACTACAAATAGGTACATATTTCATTAATTCATTATATCATGATTTTTAAATAAAGATATTAAATTTTATACTCATATATATATATAATTGTTCTCAAATTTAGTATAAAATATTAATATAATATATAATTCAACTATTACATTAGAAAAAAAAAGTTATTCAGATAAGAAAAATGATTTGGCATGCATTCATACAGAAAAAGAGAGAGAGAAGGTATAGTTACCTGGTTTGGAATGGAACAAGAGAGAATGTTGAGAGTGAAAGGGATGGGCCTTGAGAGCAGGAGGAGCCAAGGCACAGAAATCATGCATCTGAAAATCACATTGTTGACAAACAAACCTCTTTCCAGAGCCATATTCCTTGCATCCTACGCAATTGAAGATGTCAGGAAGATCCACCATTGATAAAGGGTGTTGTGGGTGGCTGAAGTGAAGAATTTCTTCCCCAAATATGAGTTGTGGTGAAGTTGGGAATTTCATTTGAGGAGGGGACTTTTTGGTAACAAAAGCAGTGGCAGTGGAATATTGATCACTAGGGGCTGTGAATTGGTACTCCATTGTTGGAGATTTCTCAAGTCTAAAGGTTTTTGTTTTTCTCACTTGTTTTAGACTCTTCATCATAATTGATTGTTTGTTCTATTTCCTATACCTCCTCCAACTAACTCTATTTCTGTGGTGTGTTTAACAAATGGCTACATCTTGTGGACAATATATATATTGTGTTAGGCTACAAAAAGTTACATTACACTGTTCATATTTTTGCATTATTCAAACACCTTGTGGAAATTAAGAGGATGCTATGCCTATGTGCATCAAGGCATCTAACATGTGCATGCGACATCAATGGAATAACTATTAAACTTTTTGGGCATTTTCTTATGATGCTTCCTGTTTCTGACACCTCAGTGCTACCCTGTTACTTGTCCCCCTCCTTCTGTTGTCTATGGACCCGTCCAATGCTTTATGGATTCAAATAATGTCTTTTTTTTTTTTAATTTTATCCTGTAATTAAATGAGATTCTTAATGAAGAGAAAGTAAAGATATATTGATAAACATCCTATTTTTAGTTACATTTTTCCTTTGTTCACTAACTGGAATTTTATTCTTAATTTATCTTTTTCTAAATCTATATTAATATTCTATTTAAGTAAAGACAGAATGTTAGATTTTAGTTCCTTCCTAAAAGATTAACTTGTTTATCTTATCTGTTTCCTAATTATATGATGGATAATTGTTTAATACTTTAAGAATATTTATAAATTAACATATAGATTAAAAATCAGTTAAGCTATGCTTAAAATATATTGGTAGACTATCAAATAAAAATACTAAGTTAATATATATATATATATATATATATATATATATATATATATATATATATATATATATATATATATATAAAAGTAAGTTTTTGCTGATGTAACATACTCACAAGAAGAGACTCAATAGAAAGCATGAAAACTTAAAAGCTTAATAATTATTAAGGAATGTCTTTTTAATGCTTAGAAACTTAGCTTAAATGTTGGGTCCGTTTGGCTCATGAAATTGAAACCATAATTCCTATTCTAATTTTATTAGAGTTGAAATTAGTTTGAAACTATAGTTTGTATGGTTAGGTTTTGTAAAAAATTAATGCATTATAATTTTAATTTTATTTTGATAATTGTAATTACTTTAAAATAGTTAAGAAAAAAATTATATTAAATTTGAGTAAATAAAAATTTAATTTATAAATTATTGTGATGATAATAAAGACAATAGTAAAATGAAAAATAATAGAGTTAATATGATAATTAATAATGATGATAAATTAGGATGATTATAGTTGATTATGATTGTATTAATTAGAAATAGAAAAAAGATAACAATAATAAGATCAACAGAATGATAATATAATAACAATGATAATGGTAATAGTAAAATAAATGATCGATAATAATAAAACTAATAATAATAATATAATAGTAATAATATAACTGATAAATAATAAAAAAATATTGATAATAAGAATAAAAATAATCTTAATTAATAAATAATTAGAATAATAAGTTATATTAATGATAACCATAACAATAAAATTTAGAAAAGTAATTACATAATGTATAGGTGAGGTTTAAAATTATAATTAAAGGAAGAGATTAGCAATTGAAACTTTTTAATTTTTTATAAACCTGAATCTTACAATTGTGATTATATAATTTCTAACATATTTTCAATGTCTTAATTATAAGTCAAAGGTTTAATTTCAAGTATCAATTCTATACCTAATTCTTTGCCAAATAGATACTAAACGAATTAACCTTTGGATAAATATTTGGGAATAGGAGCGGATTTAAAATTAGATGAAAACTAACTTTTCTGTGTAATTTATGTAAGCTTTAAAAATAAAATTATTACAGTTTTAAGAAGAATATAATAAAAGATATTTTCATTATCATTAATGAAGATTCCATATTTTAAAAAATAAATTAAAGACATATAACATTTTTAAAATTGAATAAAAAATTATATACAAAATTAAATTATTTGAATCAAGGTGTCAATTTATACATTTACTAATTTAATATATAGCATTAAAAATACTAATTAAAATTAATTGAATTTAAGTAATAGTGTTCGAGAAGAATTTTAAAATATGTGATATAATTAATGAATGAAATTTAATGAGAAAAAAAAAAGGTAAGTTGTACAAATCTCTCAATGAATTATTCTCATACTTAAAATATGTGTGGATATCACGTAAGAATTTTTACTTAATATACGTTATGTTTCCTTTCCAATCCAAAACGCGTATTTTCCTGTTTTAAGACTTGATTTTTTGACATTGGATGAACCCTAAACAAAAGAAGAAATGTGTGTGTGTGTGTGTGTGATTATCTATTGAATGTTAATACAAGGAAGACACGTAGTAGAATAGAACCAATTTTCTTGTTAATTGTATCATCAAGCTATATATGTTTCTTGGGAAGCCAGCATTAGAATAATTTAATAGGGCCCAACATATTGTTTTGATTCCCAATGGGGCCAATAAATTGAGATTTCTGCGAAGTTGAAGTTATTTGAAATAAAATGCGATACCCTGCCACCAAAGTCAAGGTTTTCTCTAGAGCAATAGAATGGGCTAATTTGCTTTTGGATAAAATTAAGCAATTTGGTAAACTGAAATTTTCTTATTCATGCAAGATATGTTGATTTTCATTTCAATTAATGATTTTATATGGTTTGTTTTCTGAGTTGGAAACCATATATTTGACAAATTATTAGATGCTTCTTTTCAATCACTTGACTAAGTGTCATTGAAAGTGATTCCCAATTATTATTAGTTTGTGTGTTGCAAGTGATTCCCATTTATATTATTCGTACATTTGCTTTATCCCGTTTTGGCTTCGAAAAATCCACAAGCCACACAACGAAAAGGAAAATTAAGATACGTATTCGTATTCCTATCTTCAATCTTTAAGACTTTAAGCACCACAAAACTTTTGCACCCTTTTTTTCTAATGAAAATTCTTCCATATAGTTTCATTTTGTTATGTTGTCACTTTTTGTTATGTTTAATTAAGACTTACCCTCAAATAAACTAATAGAGGGAAAGAAAATTCGTTACCTAACGCAGCCTATGTCTATTACTAGAGAATTCTTCTTTAAGTAGGATATTTAAATGTTTGTTTTATGCTAATATATTCAAAGCTGGATAGAACATTGTTTATTAAAGACTAGAAGATGCAGGTTGAAAAAGCATAGAGATACCTCCTTTTTTTTTAGCACAAACTTGATTAGTGTACTTTATCTCACCAATTATCAACATTTCAATTTTCTTTTACGGTAGATTGTGGTTTATTTATTAGATTTTGAAGTATTTCAGTATAAATCGCAGAATAAATTGTGCTATAATGGGGTACTTTAAATTACTGTAGGACAGATATGGTATCTTAAAAGACGTATGGCTGACAAAGAACCTAAAAACCATAAGCAGAACAAAAAATGATGTACTTGTGAAAATTTTACATTTTTTTCTAATTTATAAAATATAACATGCTTGTTTCCTATTAAACGTTTATTTACCCCTTTCCCCTTCTAATAACAATCACACATAAAAATTTATTTTTGGTTCTTTAAATTTTTTAGTAACTTTGATTTTCAGAAATTTAAAATAATAATAATTATTTTTTGATGATGTATTATATGTCTAAATATATTGTATTAAATGTTATTTTAAAATGATCATCACCGTGTTTACAACTAAATAAATTAATATCACCTTCAAGAAATTATAATCTTAAAATTTTAAAAATTATATAGAATGAAGTTAATAATTCTTTTGAAGTAGTCAATAATGTAAAATAGAAATTTTACATTGAGTTTTAAAATCAATTATCTAGTAACCCACGAAAAAAATGTGATGGTCGAGTTGTTTATTATTTTTCACAATTCTAATTTTTTATTATTTTAAAATTTTCTTTGTTAATTTTTAATTAATTATTTTTTATTTATAATTTTATAGATGTAAAATTAAGTAACTAATATTTTTGATTTATAAATTATGTTTAATTTATAAAATTATAATATAATTTTATATTTTATAATTATTCATAATATAATATTATTATATATATACTATTTTATATAAAATAAATATCAACTAATATAAAAATACTATAATAATAATATATAAAATTATTTCTCTTATCTATTAATTATTAAATAATATATAAAATAAAATATCATATCTTTATATTATAATCATAATAATAATAATATTATTAATAATTTTTTTTATTTTTTTTTATTTTTTATTATCAAATAATATGTAAAATGAAAATTTATATATATATATATAATCATTATTATTACAAGTATCATACCATTACCATTTCATCAATATTTTTTCATTTTCATTATGGTTATCAAAATCATAATAATAATAATAATTTAATAATTTATTATTATTTTTAATTAATATATTTTATTTAAAATAAAATGATAAAATAGAGTTAGTCAACTCACTTTTAAAATAAGATTTTAAAATTAAAAATTGAATTTGATTTTATTTTAAAACTAATTTTGATTTTTAAATATTTAAAAACTAAAAACTAAAAAATCATCTTAAGTGAAACCTTCGTTATTAGGTCAGTTATTTTTTAATCAATATAGTATTTTTTTTAGATTAAAAGAGAGTTTAACCAATTTAAAAAATTATATTTTAGATTAATTTTGTACGATTTTAGAAACTCATTTATTTATTTTTACTTTGACATTGATTCCATCCATGTTAACCATGTGATCATCAAATAATTTTGTTTATCCTTTTTTTTAATTGTTTATCATATATTTTATAAATTTTTTCTTTAAAAAAAATAAAAAATATTTTCTATATCTCTTGCAATGTTGAAGTCTTGTTTACCATGTATACGATAAACAAGTGAAAGTATACAAAAAATTAAAAAAATAAAAATAAAAAAGTGATTGCAATAAAATTCAAGTTCAAAAGTTTTTTTTATATAGAAATTCAAGTTTAAATAAAAATTTCAAGGCAATTCTAGATAAAAAAAAATACATTCAATCAATTTTGGATCAATTTTGATATTTGAGTTCTTGATTTTGGATTATCTTAAATTTTTATTTCTTTTGTCTAATACTCTTTACTCTATTAATTTTGTGTATCCTTGTTTCTATTGTTATTTGTCGAGAAATCAATTTATGAAGTTCTTAGTTCAAGGATTCATAAGAAGAATTGAGGGGATAGAAGGAAAAAATTGGTGAAAGTATTATAAAAAAGTCGATTTGAGTGTAAATATAAGTGAAGAGTTCTAATATTGAGAATAAACATTAACGGAGTGATTGATAAAACAAGATAAATTCCAAAAATTAAACAAGAGATTGAATGATGTAAGGATTAGTCGAGGAGAAGGTTTGATGTTTCTCATCGAAGTAGTTCCCAAAGACTACTTCATCCTATTGAAGAAGCAAATTAGGGCAAGAACATCGAAAGTGAAGGTTTCACAGAAGGAAGGTGGTATCGACATGGAAAGAATGGTAACTTAAGGAGTATTAAACTATCCTTTCCACATTCCAAGGTATGAATGAGCCCTGAAACTTATCTTTACTATGAGAAAAAAAAGTAGAGGATATATTTAATTATCACAATTACTCAAAGGAGAAAAATGTAATGATAGTCATTGCATCTTTCAATGACTATGCTACTATTTGGTGGGATCAACTTATGCTTACAAGGAGGAGATATGGGAGAGATCTATCCTAACATGGGAAGAGATGAAAATGACAATGAAAAAAAATTTATGTCAAGGTCACTACCATAAAGACTTGCATTGAAAACTATAAAGTCTTTCTCAAGGTGCTATAAATCTTGAAGATTATTAAAAGAAGATGAAAATTATCATGATAAGAGCTAATGTTGAAGAAGATCAAGAAGAAACTATGGCAAGATTTATTTGAGAGTTAAAAAGAGAGATAGTTGATGTAGTGGAGTTACAATATTATGTGGAAGATTTGCTTAATAAAGCTATTTAGGTGGAAAGATAAATCCAAAACTCAATTTTCTTATAAGTCAAGTAACATTTATTGCTTTAAGTATTAAGGTCTTGGAAAAGTTTCTTCTCAATGTCCAAATTAAAGGATCATTCTTAACAATGGTAAAGTAGAAAGTGTGAGCTTGGAGGAAGAATAAATGTCCGCGTTAGAAGATTGTATGATGTTGAATAGCAGAACTCGTGCATGGAGATATCTTGCTCACAGGATGTACTTTGAATATCTAACCAAAGGATGAAGAAGATTCAAAGCAAATGGAGCATATCTTTTATACTTGTTGTCATGTGAACAACAAGGAATTTGATGATGTATTTCCTAGAGAACCACAAAAAAGATTACCTCCCATAAGAATTTTTGAGCATCAAATTGATCCCTAAAGCTACAATTACAAACCAAGCAACCTAAAAGACTAGTCCTAAAAAGGCCAAGGAGATTCAAAGTCAAGTAGAAAAGTTGATGTATAAAGACTTTGTGAGAGAAAGTATTAGCCCACGTGTGGTTCCTATTATCTTGATACTAAAAAAGGATGGAAAGTGACATATGTGTGTGGACTATATAGCCGTCAACGGGATCATGGTAAAGTATCGTTATCCTATCCTAAAATTAGATGATTTACTTGATGAATTATGTGGTTCTTTCTTTTTCTTTAAAATTGATTTAAAAAGTAGTTATCACTGAATTTGTATGAAAAAAGATGATGAGTGGAAGACCATTTTTTTTTTAAAAAAAAGTATGGGTTGTATGAATGAGTTGTCATGTCATTTGGCCTCTCCAATGCACCAAATACAAGAAAAGAAGAAAAAATATTGTAGCTAACACATTATCTCAAAGGTATGTGTTAGTTACAACTCTATATGCTAAATTACTTGGATTTGAATTACTGAAAGTATTGTATGCTAATGATGTTGAATTTGGATGATTGTGGAAAATATGTTCTAAGTATGGTTTTGAAAACTATTTTAGGCAATATGGATGTTTTTTTAAGTAAAATAAGTTGTGTGACTAAATATAGTGTGAAGGAATCCTTATTAAAGAGGCTTTTACGAGAGGGTTAATGGGATACTTTGACATTCAAAAAATTATCATGTTTTACATAAGCATTTTTTTTGGGCCCAAAATAAAGATAATTTTAAGCTTATTTGTGAAAAATGCACTATTTGTTTACAAGAAAAAATCAAAGGTAATATCTCATTATTTTTATACTCTCTTACTTGTCCTTGAATACTTTTGGATTGATATTTCTATGGATTTTATACTGGACTTTGTTAGGATCCTGAATGGAAAAGAGTATTTTTGTGGTTATGGATAGGTATAGTAAAATGACATATTTCAATGTTTGTTCTAAAACTAATGATTCCATCTATCTATATTATTGATTTATTTTTCAAAGAGATAGTTGTAGTTTCATTATTATCATGTATCATGTTTTACATGAGCATTTTTTTGGGCCCAAAATAAAGATAATTTTAAGCTTATTTGTGAAAAATGCACTACTTGTTTACAAGAAAAATCAAAGGTAATATCTCATTATTTTTATACTATCTGTTGCAACCGAAATTCCGACGAGACGACGAACTCGCTAGAATTTTTGAAAATGGATTTTATTGGTTATGTGTGGAGTCGCCACCAAATTTTTATTTAAGGGAAAAATATTTGGAAAAACCCTAACTTGAAGATGAGATTCTAAGTTCGGGAGTCGGTTACGAGTGGGGATGGTGTTAGGCACCCCACTCGCCCGTTCCGAAGAACGGTACCCTTAAACCGAGTGTGTGATTTCTGAAAATTGTTTGATCTCTTAGTTAACGTGAAAATAAATAGCTTGATGGAGGTTAGCCTGACAGGACTTGATCCTGCTCCTACGTATTCCCCGGTGCAATGGGAAACTCAAGACTTACGTAGTTCTGGTTTGAGTTGATGCTTGACCTTCGAAGTTTGAATTTAAAAGCAAATGCATTGTTGCTTTTTTTGAAAATATTTTAAGGGTGCAATCCCAATCCACCTATGCACAGGGCCCAAGACAACTACGGTTGCACTTGGACCCATACGGACCTCTAAACGCGATGACGATGAAAAAACTACCGATTCGTTTTAGAGTTATCGCGTGAATTAAGGAATGCAAAATGACATTTATTTGATGAAAAAAAAAAGGAAAGGCAATCCTCAATCCACATATGCACAAGGTCAAGGCAACTACGGCTGCACTTGGACCCATCGGAACAGTTTCTAAACAACGAGCAATGAAAAAAATACGATTCGCTTTAGGGCTGGTTGCGTGAGATTGAGGAATGCGAAATGATTTTATTTGATTGAAACAAAAAAAAGGAAAAGGAAATCCCCGATCCACATGCACGGTCAGAGACAACTTCACGGTTTTTGCTTGGACCCATACGGACCTCTAAACAACGAACATGAAAAAGCTACCGATTCGTTTTAGGGCCTCGTTAAAAATGAATTGAGAATCACGAAATGATTTTAATTTGATTGAAAAAAGGAAAGGCAATCCCAATCCACATATGCAGACCAGAGACAACTACAGCTGCACTTGGACCCATACGGACCTCTAAAACGAATAGCACAAAAAACTCACTGATTCGTTTTTAGGGCCCATTAAGTGAGATTAAGGAATGAAAAAATGGGACTTGATTTAAAAACAAATGAAGACTGATTTGAATTTAATGAAATAAAAATGGACTTGATTTAAAATAAAATAAACTTGATTTGAATTTTGGGCTTGAATTAAAATAAACTTGACTTGATTTGAAATTAAGGAAAAGAATTGCGAACATGCTTTAGTAATCAAGCGATAGAAATTTCATTTCAAATAAAAATTAGACAAATAATATCATTACAGAAACTAGAGAGAAAGAAAAATAGAACAGAACAAAAATCACCAAAATCAGAGATCATTTGACCAATTAAAAACGAAAATGAAAAACAGAGATGAAGATCAACCTCAAGAATACACAAGATTTTGGCGCCAAAATTTGAATTCAAATCTCAGAATTTTTACAAAATATTTTTTGGTAGATATGAAAAATAAAATCCAATCAATTGAAAGATATGGATTATAGGAATCAAACAAAACAAGTTTGACACAAATCCAATCAGAAATGAGCAAGTTATGCACAAATCAAACAGGCTAGGTTAATTTGTGCACCAAGATGAACATGCTGCGGTAATCAGGCGATTAAAATTTCATTTCAGATCCTAATTGGACAAATAATATCATTCCAGAAACTAGAGAGAAAGTGAAAGAAAAATAAACAAAAATCGCAGAAATCTAAGATCATTTGACCGATTAAAAACAAAAATGAAAAACAGAGATGAAGATCAAGCTCAAGAACACACAAGATTTTGGCGCCAAAATTTGAATTTAAATCTCAGAATTTTTAAGAAATATTTTTTGGTAGATCTGAAAAATAAAATCCAATCAATTGAAAGATATGGATTATAGGAATCAAACAAAATAAGTTTTACACAAATCCAATCAGAAATGAGCAAGTTATGCACAAATCAAACAGGCTAGGTTAATTTGTGCACCAAGATGAACATGCTTCGGTAATCAGGCGATTAAAATTTCATTTCAGATCCTAATTGGACAAATAATATCATTCCAAAAACTAGAAAGAAATAGAAATAAAAATAAACAAAAATCAACGAAATCGGAGATCATTTGATCGATTAAAAACAAAAATGAAAAACAGAGATGAAGATCAAGCTCAAGAACACACAAGATTTTGGCGCCAAAATTTGAATTCAATTCAAATCTCAAGAATTTTTTAAAAATTATTTTTGGTAGATATGAAAATTAAACCCAATTAATTGAAATATGGATCATATGAATCAAACAAAATAAGTTTGACATAAATCCAATCAGAAATGAGCAAAGTTATGGTACAATTCAAACAAGCTAGGTTCATTTGTGCACCAAGATGAACATGCTTAGGTAATCAGGCGATTAAAATTTCATTTCAGATCCAAATTGGACATACAATATCATTCCAGAAACTATAGAGAAATAAGAAGAGAATGCAACAAATATCATCAAAATCGGAGATCATTTGACCGATCAAAAATGAAAATGAAAAAACTAAAGAGACGAAAATGAGCTCGGAAATCGGGAAGAAGAAACTTAGCGAATAAAAGTAGGATGTAACCTTGATTGGAAAGGTGATGAAGAGCTGATTCCATGGAGGCCAAGGGCTGAATTGAAGGCTAGAGAAGTCTCCTAGGTCCTCCTTCAAAATTCTAAAAATCCCCTTCATAAAGACTCCAAGTCCTCCTTTAAGAAATTTCCAAAAATGAAAAAAAGACCACTTCTTTTCACATTTGTAGGTATATATAGACACCTCCTTTCTTGGTAAGGGTCAAGCTCTTCAAAAAGCCAAAGCCAACCTCTCTTACCATAACCAAGTCTTTACAAATGGCCAAAAAGCCACCCTTTCAGTTCAAATAACCCCATTGATTTCATAATTTTTGTTTCCTATTTTTTTATTTTTAGTTTTTTTTTCAATTTCGTTTTTTACCTTTTTTTGTTTCTTTTTATTTTTCTATTTATTTATCATTTTTACTTATTCTTTAATTTCCCTTTTTTTTATTATTTTATTTATTTATTTTTTCTTTTTTGCTTTCTGTTTTATATCTTTTCAAATTTTTAATTAACTTAATTTTTGGTTAAATTTAACGATTGGGGGCCTCGGACATAATGAGAGTTTCACAGTTTGCCTCTCTTTACTCATTTTCCTACCGAGATAATGTGAGAAATGATTCTTTGAATTATAAGTAGTAGGAAATGAGTAAAGATAATAGACTCAGTTATATCAAGAAGCCAGGCCTTAATCAGAACGAGCAGAGGAGCCTTGAGCAGAAAGCCGAACCTCATGGATGCGGAGAAGGATGATTGAATGAGTATACCAGGCTTCATGTTAGATAGGGTTTAAATATAGAGACTTAGTTTATGGCGACAAGGCTAAGTGGAATGAATGAATGCATTGGAATTTGGTGGATTCAATGGGATGACTTGTTAGAATGACAAAATAAAATGAAAATGGTGAATGCAGCAAAAGCGAGACCATGATGAAGAAATGGCCCATGTATGAGCTCAGGTAAGTGAAAGTGACTGTTTAAAGACGGGGAAGCACGTCAGAACTCGAAATGTATAAGATATGTACAAGAAGTGCGACGACGTGACACCGGCGTGCATCTGTTTAAGTTGGAGCTTGGCATCAAAGCCCAGTGTGGGCGCCATTTTTAGTGGGCAAACGACCGTAGGCACCACGATTGAGAAGCTAAAAAGTAAGCACGAGCCTTACGACAACGCTAGAGCCAAGGGAATGCGGAGAAAAATAAACTTGATAGGAGGCCTTAACAACATGAAGCCAAAAGGTGTAAGAAAGTAAACTTGATGAGGCTGGCAACATAGGCCAAGAGTGCGGAAAATATAAACTTGAGGAAGCGACGACGACAGAAGGCCCGAAGGTCTTGAGAAATGAAGCAAGCTTAGAAGAGGCACGACAACATGACGGCCAAGGTGCGGAAGAAGAGTTGAACTTGATGATGTGCTGACAACATGGAGCCAAGGTGCGACAAGCACATGATAAGGCACGTGCCATGGGCCGAGATGCGAGAAAGTAAACACCGAAGGCGACGACATAGGCCAGGTGCGAAAAGTGAGGTTGAGGAGGCGACAACCGCAGTAGAAGTGCGGAAAAAGTAAACGCGAGGAGGCGACACAACGCAAGGAGGCCATGGATCGCGAGAAAATGAAACACGATGAGGCCGACAACCATAAGGCCAAGGTCGCGAAAAAGAAAGCTTGAGGCGACAGCGCATAGGCCAAGAATCACGAGAAATAAACTTGATGAAAATCCCGTTTTGACGGGAAAGATAAAATGAGATCCTATTTGTTGCGGGGATGAATGCAATCTTGATTAATGGGGAAAAAAGAGATTTAAACATGCTCGGGTCCTGTCTGTTGATAGGATACAAATGAGATCTCATTTGTTCAGGAGAGAATGGAAATGAAATCCTCATGTTGGCCAGGATAAATGCAAACACCTTGGCAGGTGGACAAAAATTAAACATGCTTGGCGTCCACCTTGATAGGAACATGCAAATGGGATCTGCTTGAGAGAGTAGATGCGAGAGATTTAGACATGTGAAATCTGCTCGACGGGAATGAATGCAAATGAAATCCACAGCGACGGGATGTGTGCATAAATTTACACATGAAATCTTGGCCAGGATTGAAATGCATATGAAATCTGCCAGAAAAGATGGTAGTGCGAGAAATTTAAACATGAGAATCACCTGTGGCAGGATAGATGCATAATGAACTCACTGCTTGACGAGGATGTATCGCGAAAATTTAAAACATGAAATCTACATCAGCGAGCGGGATAAATGCAAATGAAATCTGCCAGATAGGATGCATGCTGAGGAAATTTAAAACAGATTTAAACACATGAAATCTGCTTGGCGGATGCAGAATCATGCATATGAAATCTGCTTGGCCGAGGACGTATCGCGAGAAATTTAAACATGAAATCCACGCCCGGCGGGATAAACTGCAAAGCGAAATCCTGCACGATCAGGATGTAATACATGGTAAACACTGGAAATCTTGCTTAGCCAGGATAAATGCAAATGAAATCTGCAACAGCGGGATGTATCAGAAGCTTAAACCAATCTGTTTGTGGGATAAATGAAAAACTCTTTGTTAAGAGCGATTAGGATACTGAAAAAAAGTCTGCGAGTGATGGCGGGAAAGATGCAAAAGCTTTGCTAGGCAGAGGCAAGGAAAGTGAAAACATCAACCTGTTAAGACAGTGCGAAAATGTAAAAGTCACGGTGTTGACATGATGGAGGCAAAGCGGCGCGTTAAGGCAGGCATAATAGCATCTGGTGAAACAACTGCTAAGGCAGAGGCAAAAGCAGAAATGGCAAGGACTGTGAAGACAGGAAAGAAGCAAGCACTTGTGGAAAGCTGAGGAAAAGTAAATAGCGAAAACTATCTATTAAAATGAGAATAAATGTAGATGGACTCACTTTTGTTTGCAGCGGAAAATGCAGCTTGCTAGGCGGGGAAAAGGTGAAAACATTAAGGCAGGTAAAATGTCAGTCTGTCAAAAATGAGGGTGTGATGTGTCTGTGAGTGGAACATGGACTTCGTCATCGGCTTTTGGATAAGCTATTTTGAGATTTGTTTTCTTGAATTAAAATAAATTGCTTATTACTGTGAACTTGAAGGTTTTTAAGCACTTGATAATTATTCTCTTGAAGAAAGCTTGGGAAACCATTTTTTCCCAGGTTTAGAAAATTCTTGATAATTGAAGCTGTCTTGATTAGAAGGAACTTTTGGGCAAAGTGTTTGCCCTAAGTTTAGGAAGATCTTTTGGCGATCGAGGATGCCTTAGCAGAGGGGATTTTGGGAAACCATTTGCCCTGTTTTGATTTTGATATTTTGAATATAAATCTCTCTTGGGCAAACGTTGCTCCAGTTTGACTTGACTCAGAATTTGAAGGTGACCTCAAATGAATTTTTGTGGGCAAACGTTTGCCCATTTGAGCTTAATTTAGAATTTGAGGTGAGCCTCCAAATGAATCTTTATGGTAGTTTTTATTTTCGCCGATTTGAGCTTTGACTCGAGGGCTGAGGTGACCTCCAAATTGAATTTTTATAGGAAACGTTTTCCCAGTTTAGGCTTGACTGAAATTTGAAAATGACCTCAAATTGAATTTTGTGGAGCAAACGTTTTCCCCTGGTTGAGCTTGACTCAGAATTTGTGACCTCAATTGAATTTTTGTGAGCAAACGTTTTCCCAGTTTGAGCTTGACTCAGGAATTTGAGATGACCTCAAATTGGATTTTGTGTGGGCAAGCATTTGCCCAGGTTCAAACTTGACTTAGAATTTGAGGTGACCTCAAATTGGATTTTTATTATTGAAGCGATTTGTTTGATTTACAGCTGTTCAATTTTGAGATGACCTCAAATTGAATTTTTTGGAGCAGCGTTTGCCCCGGTTGATCTTGATTCAGCATTTGAGGTGACCTCAAATTAAATTTTGTATGGCAAAGTTTGCCCAGTTTGAACAGTCCTTTTTAATTATGATTGACTCAGAAGTTTACAGTCTTAATTAGTTTTATGAGATCTTGAATGAAAGACACTTATTTCGATGTTTGAATGAATAGAAAAGATGCGATGCTTGTGGTGTTTGAATAGAAGAATGTGATGTTTTAATCTTATTAAATGTTTTTATGCTTGAAAATAATTATTTGATGAAATGATCCTATGGGATGAATGCAAACCATGAGATGGTGTTAAAACCTTTTGTTTCTCTTGATTTTATTTATTTGTTTATTTATTTATTTATTTTTACATGTCCTTTCTCGGCAACCTCATAAAGTGGGTGTGAAAGAACCAAAAATCAGGACGAGCTGGATTGACTCAATTTCGGAGTTTCTTGGTCAAGATCCACGAGACTGACAACGGTTATTATTTGAATAAAGACACTTTTTTGTCTTGGTGGCGTTATGTTTGTGAGAGGATAATCCTTCCTGAACAATCATGTCATGTCGATGGTTGAGGATTCATCGATTGGCAAAAGTTTTTCAAAATTAATCTTTTATTTTTTATTTTTATATTTTCACATTTCATGGCATATGCATTTTTAGGTGTGTGCAAAGTGATTTTGGATGGAAAGAAGCAAGTGGTGTTTTGTTTGGCGGGAAAGACGAAAGTGTGGGTTTGATTGCTGAAATGGCACCTTTAATGAAAAATGCCTGAGTCTTCTTTTCATAATCTTAGTTGTCAAATTAATCAAACTTGACGACAAAATTTTGCAGTTCTAAGGAGATATGAGTCTTGAAATGTCTGTTGTGCTTGATTCACAGTTGACCTTAATTTTGCGAGTTGTTCTTTTGAGTTTTCTTGTGGTCTTTCGTTTATTACCCCAGCTTTTGCCCTACTGAATTCACCACTACGGGTTTTAAACCCTAGCAGACTTTATTTGAATTATGCCCTAACTTTTGCCTAGTCTTTTTGAAGATTGTGGGAGACCTAGCGGGCCTTGCGGTCAGCTAACTTGCCTGAGTCGCCCTTGATTTTAAGCCCTCGCGGACCTTTTGTAGTTGTGCCTGTTTTATAGGTCGTTGCGCGAGGATTCTGCGCTAGCGACATTTGTTGATGGTACTTCTTTTGCCTAGGTCTCTTTGCAGGGATTGACGACCTAGCGGAGCAATTGCTCGGTCAGTGCCCTAATCTTTGCCTCGCGTCACTTTTTGAAGATTGTCGACCTGGCCAGACCTTCCGCCAATTGAAGCCGCAACTTTCGCCCGGGTCGCTTTAGTGATTGCCCACCTAGCCGGAGTTTTTACTTGCTCGCGTGCCTAACTTTTTGCTAGCGTAGCCCCTTCTGAGGGTTTTCAGCCCTAGCCCGGGCCTCACATTTGATTATGCGCTCTCAACTCTTTTCCTTGGCCGCCCTATGAGGCTTTCACGACCTAGTGGGCTTTTGTTTGATCATGCCCTAACTTTGCCTCAGGTCATTTTTGAGGAATATCGGATCAGGCCGGCTTTTTGTTGAGTTGAGCCCCGATCTGCGCTCTAGGTTGTCTCTGTGGATTTTCCCGACCGGAAGCAGACTCAGCTTTGATCCTGACGGTTTTGCCTGAATTATTTTTGTGAATCCGGTTAAGACCTTTTCAGATCATGCCTCTGCTTGATTTAACCTTGAACTTTAACTACTTTTTCTGGATTGTTTTAGCTTAATCAAATGGGTTTTCTTTTCTTGAATTTTGAATTTTGACCCTGATTTTTGCACGGATCATTGTGATTCAATCAGCGGACTTCCTTCTTTCGCCAGATTTTGAATTTTGAATTTGACCTTGATTTTCCTGGATCATTTTGATTCAATCCAGCCAGCTTTTTTTTTCTTGAATTTTATGTGCAGTTGGGTGTTGATCTTGTTTAGATCATTTGGTTCCCTAATTAATGAGATCTTATCATGCACGTCCCTAATTTTTGCTAGATTTGAACTTGATTCTAGCGAGGATTTTTTGTTTGACAAGACACTTTGATCAGATCTAGAATCGGTTGTTATTCTACTTCCTCATTGGGCTTTCTTTGAGCTGATTAACTAGATTTCGAAGATTATTTATTCTGACCAGCATTATCACCAATCGTATTTATTGTTTGGATATGGAGGAATAACAGCGGCATGAATGGATAGCGGATGGCAAACAATTTTAAAAAGTAGCGCCTGAATGACGTGAAGCGCGCGTCCAAAACATACGCGAAAATGTAAATTTGAGTTTATTCATTGAGACGTTGTTTACAAAGATTGATTTTGAAAAACGTGGCCAAATTTTGGATGTTCTTCTTGATAAACTTGTTATTGGCGGCTCATTATGTTACTCCGTTTCTTAGCCAGCAGAGATGAACTCTCTTGATCCGACATTTGAATTAGGGCGATCTCTTCGAAATCTGTAAATTTAGCATCAATTGGAAAACTGCACCTTGGATTTCGGAACACAGCGAGTTCTGTTGAATGACCCAATACTCTACCATGGTAATCTGTCTGGCATTTGCATCGTACCATTTGGGTAGTTCTTAAGGTTTAGCGGGTATGGAACCACCAAAATTCGGATGCGTGAAGTATAGCTTCGTTGTAAAGTCATTGGAATAGGATCAATAGACAGATCTTTCTTTTTAGCTTTGGCTAAATTTGAAGCTCATGGCTTGTGTTGAATGCAGTGTATAGTGTGGAAAGTAAATCGGATTGTATTAGTTGAATTGTAAAATTTAGATAGTACATAGTGTTGGTAAATGAGAGACGATGGAATGTGGTGTAGAATTGTATATGGTGATGGTTGGAACCCGATCGGTCATAAAGTGCCGTCGGAGGGGTATATCTTGTCCTTGACTAGAAGCACGTATAAGCTTCTTTTTTGTCCTCTTCTTTGCACAGCCAGAGGCGTCAGCGCTCCCACGTGGCCTTGTGCGTGATCCTTCCTACGGCGCATGCCTGCCCTCGATCCTTTCTCCAATGACGACATCGACAGCATGGGTTAGTCATTGTTCACACGTTCTTATCATCTTGTCACATAGAAAGGATCTTGGAGCCGTGTCTACGAATATGTCGACTAACTCCTTCTCCGGACAATCTGGGCGGCTGTACTTGGGCAGACTGGGCCTCCCTCCATCTTTGAGCATACCGTGCTTGAAGGTCTACGTCTCCCTTTCTTGGCCCATGTTTTGGAGTTGGGTTAGACTCGGCGAGCCATCTCTGTGCACGATCTTGACATTGCCTGAGGAAAGCCTCGATCCGCATCCCTCCATGAACGGATGTAAGGCCCGGCTCTAGTTGAGTGTGCCGGGTTGCGGCTCGCCTTTCTTAAGCCGTCTTGAAAGAAAATGAGATAAGCAGACTTACACATCGTAAGTGCTGCATGCGAGACATCTTCCTACAGGCACAGTGCGATGTTTGTCTTTGGAACAACTTAGTTCCTGGTATTTCTCGAGTCGGGTGACCTTGAATTGGGAGGGATGGGACTCCACCTACTCGGTACCTAAGCCTGCAGATCGGCTGCGTTTGTAGGCTTCGTAAGCACTCCCCTCGACTGTCATGATCCTTTCCTCTGTGACCTTCCATCCTCTTCCTGCTTTCACTCCTTAGAGGATGGCTCGGGCATTCCTCGGGGCACTTGAGGCGAGCGTTCGAGAAGATGGTATGTGTATGTGGTGAGGCCCTCGGGCGAACATATGGGATGCGTTCCCCCAACAAGCTGCTTGGTGAGCTCGTTGAGATAGTGTTTGGAGGTAGGTCATGTGTTTGGGCTCAGGTTTGGTTGTATGAGGGTGCATGCCCGGCGAGGAAACACCATAATGAAACTCCGCCGGCTAGCGGAGGCATTAGCTGGATGCGTGGAGTGAACCCCGGGAGGATATGACGGAGTGCAGTGGCACATGGATTCACGTCCACTTCTTTGTTTTGACGGAGTTGGATGGCCTCGTGCTTGGCCATCTGTCTTTCTGATCGTACCTCATTTCTCAACTCGTTTTGCCTTTCTCAGCTCGTCATGATTCTTGATTGTGCTCGAGTTCTACCTGGGATGTTCGGAAGTTGTCTTTTCTCTAATTTTTAAATGAAAGTTAAAAATTAATTTTTTGAGAAATAGGCTTGAATGCAGAAATCATGAATGATAAATATGTTAATGAAAATGATGTGGATGAAAAAATGATTTTTTCTTCAAAATCTTTTTAAGCCTATAGATTTAGCTTCATCAATGGATAAATGAATGTTATCACAAATAGATCGGAAATTTTGAAATTGGACTATTTTTGAAAATAATTGAAAGTTGCTTTATTTATTCATTCTTGATTTGTAACAAATTTGTTTAGGAGTTTTGGTATTTTTTATTTTGCTAGAAAAAACTTTTAGTTCTTTAGAAAACTTTTTTAGTTTTGCTAGAATTTTCTGCAGAAGAGTTGTTTAGGTTTTCAATATTTCATCTTTTATATATTAATCTTTTTTATTTTTTTCAGTATTTTCAAAAGATTATTTTTTCTAATTTCTATTTCTAAAACATCCTTTTTGGTTTCTTTAGGAGTCTTTTCAATATTTTTCAAAATATTTTTTCTAATTTTCCAGAATTTTCTCCTTCTATTTTGGTTTTTGATTTTTTATCTTGATTTGATTTTTGTATTTTTCCCCAATTTCAACTTTCAACTCCCTTTGCCCTTTGGATGGTTTTGGTTCAAATAGCTGAGCTGAGAACTTACCTATCTTGTGTAAGGTGTAAGGTCTGTACCTCTTTCTTTTTTATGGTTACTCATCCCTAAGATCTATGACCTTTATATGAACCTCTCAAGGTGGTTTGTAATCTGGTATAAAAGGTCACTAGAGCCAAGTTCCGGTTGCAATGCCCTGACAACAATGAAAAAGCTGCCATTGTAGGGCATTACAAAATAGGACTCTAGTTGGATTTTCAGATAATGAACAGATTTAAGCCCCAAAGTGACACACTGAATCCCTCTAGATCCTAAGTCATGACTCGAGACACAGGTATAGGGCCCCACTCATGATAAATGGATGCCGCATGTATGAGGCACACAAATTTGATACCCGCAATTGAAAATTGTACGGTCATATAGATGATAGGTTTATAGTTCGCACACCTTAGGTTTATACAACGGATAAACAAATGTCACAGAGATAAACAAACAAATCAATTGTGCAATAAATAAATCACGCAAAAAAAAAAGAAAACAGAGAAGGGATCAATTATAATGCACACTCAATTAAATGGGCTTGACTCTCTAATATTCCCAGTGGAGTGTATCTACATGCATAGAAAATAAGTAATTAGCGAGGCGACGAACTTCATTAAAATTTTCAAATGGATTTATTGGTTATGTGTGGAGTCGCCACCAAATTTTATTTAAGGGAAAAAGATTTGGAAAAACCTAACTTGAAGATGAGATTCTAAGTTAGGAGTCGTTCTGAGTGGGGAAGGTGTTAAACCTTCAACTCAGCATTGAAAAGAGCAGGTACCAAACTAGAGTGTGTGATTTCTGAAAATTGTTTGATCCCTTAGTTAACATTGAAAATAAATAGCTTGATGGAGGTTAGCACATGGGACTTGATCCTGCTCCTACGTATTCTCGGTTGCGATGGGCTTCAAGCTTGCGTAGTTGGTTTGAGTTGAAGGCTGACCTTGAGGTTTGAATTTAAAAGCAAATGCATTGTTGCCTTTTTTGAAAATATTTTAGAGTGCGATCCTAATCCACCTATGCACGAGCCCAAGACAACTCTGTTTGCACGGACCCATGGGACCTCTAAACGATGAACGTGCGAAAAAGCTACCAGTTAAGTTTTTAGAGTTCGTCGTGTGAATTAAGGAATGCAAATGACATTTATTTGATAAAAAAAAAAGGAAAGATGATCCTCGATCCACGTATGCACAGTCCAAGGCAACCTGTCAGGTACTTGGACCCCAATCTGATTCCTCTAAACACGAACGGCGAGGAAAAAGCTACGGTTCGCTTTTTAGGGCTTGTTGCGTGAGATTGAGAATGCGAAAATGATTTTATTTGATTGAAACAAAAAAAAAAAAAAGGAAAGGCAATCCCGATCCACATATGCCGGGCAGAGACAACTACGGTTGCACTTGGACATACGGACCTCTGGCAACGAACAATGAAAAAGCTACCCGTTCGTTTTTAGGGCTGTTCGTGAGATTGAGAATGCGAAATGATTTTTTATTTGATTGAAAAAAAAAAGGAAATCCCCATCCACATATGCATAGGGCCAGAAGACAATTTACTTGGACATCTGGACTATAAAACAACGATTTAAAAAAAAAGCTACCATGATTCGTTTTTTAGGGCCCATTGCGTGAGATTAAGGAATGAAAAATGGGACTTGATTTAAAACAAAATGAACTTGATTTGAATTTAATGAAATAAAATTGGACTTGATTTAAAATAAAATAAACTTGATTTTTTGGGCTTGAATTAAAATAAACTTGACTTGATTTAAAATTAAGGAAAATAATTGCGAACATGCTTTAATAATCAAGCGATAGAAATTTCATTTCAAATCCAAATTAGACAAATAATATCATTACAGAAACTAGAGAGAAATAAAAATAGAACACAACAAAAATCACCAAAATCAGAGATCATTTGACCAATTAAAAACGAAAATGAAAAACAGAGATGAAGATCAACCTCAAGAACACACAAGATTTGAAAAAAATTTGAATTCAAGTCTCAGAATTTTTAAAAAATATTTTTTGGTAGATCTGAAAAATAAAATCCAATCAATTGAAAGATATGGATTATAGGAATCAAACAAAATAAGTTTGACACAAATCCAATCAGAAATGAGCAAGTTATGCACAAATCAAACAGGCTAGGTTAATTTGTGCACCAAGATGAACATGCTTCGGTAATCTGGCGATTAAAATTTCATTTCAGATCCTAATTGGACAAATAATATCATTCCAGAAACTAGAGAGAAAAAGAAAGAAAAATAAACAAAAATCATAGAAATCTGAGATCATTTGACTGATTAAAAACAAAAATGAAAAACAGAGATGAAGATCAAGCTCAAGAACACACAAGATTTTGGCGCCAAAATTTGAATTCAAATCTCAGAATTTGTAAAAAATATTTTTTGGTAGATATGAAAAATTAAAACCAATTAATTGAAAGATATGGATCATATGAATCAAACAAAATAAGTTTGACATAAATCCAATCAGAAATGAGCAAGTTATGCACAATTCAAACAAGCTAGGTTCATTTGTGCACCAGGATGAACATGCTTCGGTAATCTGGCGATTAAAATTTCATTTCAGATCCAAATTGGACATACAATATCATTCCAGAAACTAGAGAGAAAGAAGAAGTAGAATGCAACAAATATCATCAAAATCGGAGATCATGACCGATCAAAAAATGAAAACGAAAACCAGAACAGAAAATGAACTTCGGAAATCCGAGAAGAAGCAAAACTTAAAGCGAGAATAAGTAGGATGTAACCTTGATTGGAAGGTGATGAAGAGTTGATTAAATGGAGGCCAAGGGCTGAATTGAAGGCTAGAGTCTCCTAAGGTCCTCCCTTCAAAAATTCTGAAAATCCCCCCCTTCTAAGACTCAAGTCCTCCTCTCAAATTTCCAAAAAAATGAGAAAAAGACCCTTCTTTTCCTGTTTGTAGGGTATATATAGACACCTCCTCCCTTTCTTGGCAAGGGTCAAGCTCTTCTCCAAAGAGCCAAGGCCAGCCCCTCTCTCTTAGCAAGGGCCAAGTCCTTTCAAATGGCCAAAAGCCACCCCTTTCCAGGAGTTAAGCCAACCCCTTGATTTCAAAATTTTTTGTTCTTTTTTTTATTTTTTTCGACTTTTTTTTTCAATTTTCGTTTTTTACCTCTTTTTTTTTTTTTTTTTTTTTTCTATTTATTTATCATTTTTACTTATTCTTTAATTTCCCTTTTTTTTATTATTTTATTTATTTATTTTTTCTTTTTTGCTTTCTGTTTTATATCTTTTCAAATTTTTAATTAACTTAATTTTTGGTTAATTTTAACGATTGGGGGCCTCGGACATAATTGAGAGTTTACACTCTCTTACCTATCCTTGAATACTTTTGGATTGATATTTCTATGGATTTTGTACTGGACTTTGTTAGGATCCTGAATGGAAAAGAGTATTTTTGTGGTTGTGGATAGGTTTAGTAAAATGGCACATTTCAATGTTTGTTCTAAAATTAATGATTCCATCTATCTATATTATTGATTTATTTTTCAAAGAGATAGTTGTAGTTTTATTAATTAGGCAATGGTATGATTATATATGCCATAATCAACTTAGAAATTAACAAGAGTGACCAATTTCATCAATTAATAAAGAAAAATAAGGAAAACTCAATTGAGTAGAAAAAAAAGCTACTCATAGAAGAGATAAGGAGTTTAGTTGGTTACATTATAAGTTTCACCAAAGCTCCATACTTGAAGATTAGTTACATGTAGTAAATGAAGACATAGTAATTTTATATAACATACTAATCTATCAAAAGAATCCATAATCTTAATTTTATAAAACAAGAATAACAAAACTGCAATACCGGTAAGATTGGTAATAGTGGGTTACAACTTGCACCATGAAAGTGATTTGACCTCCAAGATCTTATAGAAGGATATTGGAAAAGAGATAAATATAAGAGCGGAAAGGATAATAATAATGTGGTTCTTGATTGAATGGATGTTGAATGGTGTAAAAAAACATGTTTTCTTTCATGACCTAAATCGCCTCTTTCTCCTTAGGGTTGCTCTAAGTCATCTACCGCATAGTTAGGATTGACTTAAACCATCTTCTGCATCATCTAGAATTCGCATAGTCATGCTCAAATCTCCACAACCATACTAGAAAATAAAAAATGTTGCAAGGCCATGGTTTAGGTCAGCACAACCATGTTAGAAATCCACAAACAGTATAAAGGCATGCTTAAATCCAACATGACCATGCTGGCTTTTTTCAACCACATTTTGATCTTTCCATCACCTCTTTATCTTTTATACCCTCTTTTACCTTTTTTATCCCAAAATATACCTAGTTTCGAATTCTCTATTTGTGACCATTCCTAAAAGAAGTAAGGAAAGTAGATAAAATTATAATCAAATTATCATTAATTATACTATAATTATAATTAATTTCTACAGATAAATTAATAAAATGGCGATTTATCAATATAAAAGTTTTAAATTCATAAGATACAAACTCAACAAGTAAGGAATAAAGAAACGAGTTTTAAATAAGAAGGCAAAAGGCGATTGAATCCTTGGTCGAGGGTTAAGCTTGGTTCATAGACTTAGAGGATTGGGATCTAACAAAAGGAAGTACACCTGAGAAAGTAAGCTTTTAGGTTGGATCTTCTTGAAGCTTAATTTAAAAACAAATAAAAAAAGGCCAATGAAAAATAAAGATATCTACTTAAACTATCTCTTTGGTTTATTCCTGATAGCTAAAAATGGTTGTTTGGCTTCTCTTATAGTGTACACATGATGTCTCTTTCTCCCTTCTATATTGTGTGTATGTTTCTTCATGCTTTTATATGGATCTAAAGTATGAATTTTATTGAAATGGTTGATCCTTGCTATTTATATGTGAGGATCAGTCCTAATCACCAATAAATGGGAAGAATATACTCTATCATTTGCTATGAAATTAACTCTTTAGGACAAAATATTGATAATTTGTTAGGTTAATATTTAAATTGATATATGAAAAAAAATATAAAAAGTAATATGATCTTTAGAAAAAGAATAGTATTTTAAAATTATAAATAAAAATAAGATTCAACTGTACAAATTTATGGCTTAATATAGTTCATTTTATTTTTTATTAAGATTCAAAATAGATTTACATTAAAAGCTAATGCTATGAACTTAAGGAGAAATTCACATTTGTCTTACTCTTTTGAACTTATGAATTTTAAGTTTGAAGTTTTAATAGTTAAATTTTCTTTCTTGCTTGACTTCAAAATTGACGATACCTTAAATTTTTGGTTGAAATTTAGTATAATGAGCAAATCATTCATTGTATTAAATCCTACATTAGCCAAGTTAGATACTTTGGAAAAAATATTTTATTCATTGATTAGCATTTTCTCCTAAAATCTTGTATATTTCAATTTAGTGTATCTTTTATTGCCTTTAGTTGCATGCTTGGTCGTGGTAAATGATGTCATGTTCAAGTTGTGTACTTGGAGATTAATATGAAATGCTGCTAAAATTTTATCAAGTATAATATTTAAGATTTAAGAAGCAAATGTTAATCAATGGATGAAAAAAAAAATCTCAAATGAAATAAGGCCTTACTAATAGATAGGATGTTAGCTTATGATTGTGAATGACCAAGTTAATGGATATCCTAATTCTTCTACTTATAATTCCTTTATAGTTGGATCATAGTTGGATATTTAAACACACAAGGTCTGTCTTGATGAAATATATTGAATTAGTTGGCTTTAAGTGACATGATTTTCACATCTTGATGGAACAACTATCATCAACAATTATTTATGACATTTTTCCAAAAAGGTTAGACATACATTAACTAGGTTGGTATGATTCACCCTCACAAAAAGAATCAGAATGCAAAAATGTTAATTTGGAACGTATTGAGAATCAGGATAAGATAAGTAAATGAATCCAACATAAATTGCGACCTGCCGAAGAGCACTGAAGTTATCAAAGAGGAACATGATCCTTACCATGACCTAACAGGAGAACCAACATTATCAAAGGTAGTTTTTTACCCAAGAACCAAGGGAATTAACTTAGATTGAGACGAAAACTCTTAAAGAGAAGTACTTACTCATCAAACTTATATTTACCCTAAATTCCTAAACTTTATTATATAGAAAAATTAATTGGCCTAAATTGAAAGAAAATCTAGTAAAAAGAAAACAAACATGAAATCCTAATTAAATTGAAATCAATTTAAAAATATTAATTTGATTTGCAAATAATTAAAAACAAATAACTTTTAAATCAATATCAAATTCTAATGTAATCTATAACAAATCAATTATAAATCATAAACTTTATCACCTAAGATCTTTAAGAATATAACTACATAAATTAACCTATATTGGATTTAGGTTCAGGTTAACATAGTCCCTTTCTTGAACTTTCTTGATAAGATCGTACAGTGCTTGTTCCATACACTTGGTCCTATTACTAGTCATGAGACCTCTCATTCCATGTAGAAGATCTTTTAAATGATCATTCTTCTTTAATGTGGTGCTCACGTTCACATCATAGGTTGTGCTTCTTCAATCTTATATGTAGAAAATTTATTTCTCCTCAAAAATTGGATGAGTGAGATATTAAAGTCGTTACTATCTTGTTCTAATTGAAGATTCATTTTCCTCCTAAATTTTTTATATTATTGTTCACTTGGTTGTTCATGTGACAAGGGAGATTAGGTTGTGTGGCCCAATTTATTTACCATGGATGTTTCCAGTTGAAGAATCCACATTGTCCTTAAGCATATATTATTAAAAGATATAATGCAGAATAGACTATGAGCTTTGTGTAAAGTCCTTATCAAAAGCAGAAGTTATAATGCTTTCTAAATCTCATCACAAAGGAAGATGTGGAGGTAAGGATACATAAACCCTGAACCACAAGTAAGGAGAAAGTGCTTGGAGTACACTTCTATATCTTAAATAACATTGATCAAGTTCAACCTTAGTCGCGTACTCACCAAAACATTATCAGGAAAAAAGACCTTTGAATGAATAAAAAACAATTGTTTTATGAACATAAGAAGATTTTGTTAACCTAGTTTAATGAAATCATTAAAGATGATGTTGTTTTTGATAACTAAAGTGACTATCAGATGATCTTAACTTTGATATAATATATTAGAGTGGATACAATATTGTGAATATCCAATTATGTTCGAGACACCTTTTAAAATAATAAATAAATATTTTTTAATTTTAATTAGAATTAATAATGATAATAGTTAATTCATAAGAAAGAAAAAGAGAGAAAAAAATAAAAAAATATTAAAGGAGGGCTTAAACTACCAATAATATCTTTTTGGACCCAAACCAAAATAAATTTTCAGAAAAAGGAGACAAATCCCTAAAAAAACTTAGTTAAAGTAGTTGTTCTAGTTACGATAGATAAAGTTAGTTGCAGGTTAATTATTGAATCTTTGCCTATAAATAAGAAAAGAAAAGAAATTTGGAAGGACTTTTGGATGAATTTTGGGAAGAAATTTTTCGAATTCACTCAATTGCTCTCACTCTCTCTCACATGCACTCTCCCTTTCTATGCGATTAAATCTAGTTAAACGCTTGATTATTGCTTTTCTCTGCCTGTTACTTGTCCTGATCATGATCACATTTTGGTTTTCTCTATGATTTGCATGATTTACAAATAAGAAATGAACTTGTTTTGTTGTGGAGTAATTTTTGAGAGAGACTAAAAGTAATACTGAGAAAATGAATCAGTTTCTTCATTAATATGACTTATGCAATTAATAATTATATATGTAATTTATTCTCCGCATTCAGCATCACATAATATATCCAAATAAAAATGTGAATTCTTTGGTTAAGAAACATTGTTGACGCGTTATCGAGGCCTCTATGAATCAATGGAGAAAAACTCAAAAACTAGAGAGCTCGCTTATAGTCTAAATGCTCCGAAATGTTCATCCGAGTTTCTTTAATCCCTAGGAAGATATGTAGATATTTTGTTAATTAGTGGAAGAATACCAGAAACATTAATATGTTCGCATGTTTGTGGTCATCTACGATGTTGTTAGTTTGTCTCTTTGGGTTCAGGGCATCTCTGCACAAATTTTTTTTCACCATTTTCTTGAAATGTCTTTTTCTACTTTGTAATTTAATATGTGAAACATGGTTCTATAGTGCTTTTGACCTGTAGCTCAGAACGTTCATGGGTCATTATCATGAGGAAAGGAAACAACAATGAGTTAGAGACTTAGTTTTTGAAAGTTGGCTCTTTAAATTAAAGATAATTCTCATTGCTCTATAAACTAGGCAGTCCATATAACTCACTCAGGTAGCCACGTGGTAGAATTTGTAGATGCAAGAGATGATGAATCTTGAAAAAGTTCCACTTAAGGTTTCTCTCATTTTCTATTTAGGAAAGATTAGTTAGAATTGATTTTTGTTTAAGGGTTATTTACTATGCCCAAAGAGGTGAGTGTTATTGTGGCCTCTATTCAAGACAAAGAGAATTATCCATATTAAAGATTAAGGCCCTCTGGAGGAGTGATAAAAATTCCCTCTTTTTCTATCGATTAGCATGCCCACACAATAACTCATTGATCCCTTAGGTAGGAGACACCCACTAAAAAGCCAAAGAAAGGATCCCTCTATCTCCAAACAACACCCATTCTCTCTTAGCGCTAATTCCTCTCCACAAAGATAATAAAGACACGATCTCTTCTCTATTTCTCTTTACTTCCCAGGCCCCCAAACCTACTTGTTGGCATCACCACTACCTGCGAGAAGCCATGGATATTCATTATCAACATTCTCTAGCTTCCAGCTTCTAGTTGAACACATCGATATTATCATCTCCTTGATAACGATACCATTGAGCATTCTACTCACACCAACCTCAACCGCCTCATCTTCCAGGTAATTTTATTCCTTGTTGTCTTGTTGAGATTAGATGGTACCCAAGGTCTAGATATGACCAAGTTTCTAAACCAACTTAGATCCATTTTGGGCTTTCCTTTGGTGCCCCTATGAATTCTACTTAGAAAGCCTACCAGGAGAATTTTTTTGTGGTCAATATTACCAATAGTTCTCATGGAAAATATAGGCTCGTTGCTTGATGTATAAAATTAGCGTTGTGCCCAAGAATAGGAATTTTGCTAGGGGCCACCACCAAGAGAAAGAGAAGTTTGTGGATTAGCGCTCAACGAGTCCAAGTGCGGTATCAATTACCAACCTCCCATTGTTATTCCTAGAAGGAACCTTGCTAAATTAGAGTGAGCTGCATGCAGGACCTTTAATTCCATGCATATACACTTATGACCAATTATGACTTTGCCTTCAATCATTTAAAGCACCTTGTCTAAAATTAATTACTAAGATTGTTGGTATAAGTGGCAGTATCGATAATGGGAAGGTTTTGACTAGAGGCAATCCAAAATAATCCAAAATATGGAAATAATGTTGTCATGAGAAAATATGAAGATTTAAGATTTTCTAAGAAGTTGATTCAATAAATCGAAAATCAGGAGAACGTAATAAGTAAAAGCAAGCCTAACGGGCTTTAAGAAGTGATCCTATAGTCCAATTAGTAGATAAGAAAGGACCTTTGGCTTTTAAAAGACTCGAGCATGATAAAGCAATATTTTATTTTAAATGACATGACTATTTATTCCTAAAGCCTAATCTCATGGCAGGTCATCAAAAATATAATAAATAATCTTTTACCTTTTTGCATTGGCCACTTCTTATTCAACCCAAATGTCTACTTCTTTTTCCTTTCTTTTTCTCAATTGACTTCACATTATTTTATTTTATTTATTCAAAGGAAATTTTCAGTTCATAAAAATATTATGAAATTAATTATGCGCTTTCAATACAATCTCTATTTACCTAAGAGCATATGCAAGTGTAAAAAATATATATAACTAAATATTATTTAGTTAAATTTTTAGATCAAATTTTATCATTAATTCTAAATTAAAAATATATATATTTGCGATGTTTTAAAATTCTAAATCTCATGCACGAGTAGCATACCTTTCCATTCAATGTTCAGATAATTATATAAGTCTTAATGCAACCTTCATTTGCTTCAAACTTTGTGTATATATGAGTTTAAAAAAATAGTTAAATATTATTTAGTTAAGCCTTTCAATTAAATATTATTTTCCAATTTAAATGAAAAATATATTTTAAATTATTTTAAAATCTTAAATCTCATGCAATGAACTCTAAATATGAATGTGTAGCATACCCTACTGTTTAGTATTCGGAAAATCATATAGGTCTCAAAGCAACCTTTGCTTGCCTCAGATTATGGGCATATGTGGATTTAGAAAAATATTTAAATATTATTCAATAAAATATTATCTTCAAATTTAAATATTATTTCTATTTAAATGATCAAAAAATTTTGAAAATATTAAAATCACACACTTAATTTAAGAGTACCGTTCTTTGGAACGAGCGAATAGGGTGTAATACCTTCCATATTCGTAATCGACTCCAAACCTAGAACTCTTCCTTTGTTAGGGTTTTTCCAAATTTCCTTTAAATAAAAATTTGGTAGCAACTCCACGACATAATTAATTCTTTCTAAATTTTAACGAGTTCATCATATTTGTTATAATTATAGTTGCGACAAATACTAATATTTTTCCTTCTATTCAAAGTCCTAACATGAAAAAAGTAATGGGAAAAACAACAAAGTTATGTTAACGATTGACTCTTCATGTTCTTCTTTACTTCCAAAGATAAAAATATTATTATAACATCCATATCTTACTTTTTAATTATTAAATAGATTTTTGAGGTTGAATAAACAAAAGAGTGTCAATTTTCAAATGTAAGTGGACTAATAGTAAAAGTAGTGTACAAATTGATGAATTAGATTTACATTCATGATCCTTGACAAATTAACTTATAAGGATGACCTTTTATAATAACCTTCCTTGAATATTAAGTAATTTATGTCGAAGATACTTCTTATAAAAGGTAGTAAGTAGTTCTTCAAGGAAGGAGTATGATTGATAGTGATGAGATTATTGATATGCCAACTCTTGATATTTCTAAGATACCTTTCTTATCAAGGATTTAAAACACCTTTCTCATCAAAGTTACCTACTCTGAATGAAGATAATAAAGTATATTATGTTCATGTAATTTAGGATGATTGCCATGAAAGGATATGGGGAAACATTCCTACATGATTATAACAAGTTAGTTATTTTTATCATATTTTACTATTAATATTTGAAATATGTTTTTTGAGTTTATTTAAAAATATTTGTTACATATCTTATATCAATTGATGTTCTTAATATTTATTGTTTATTTAGAAATATGGTTGATCCATTTGGAAACCTTCACAAAGTAGATCAAATATCTTGTAGAAATAAAAGAGGGTGATAAGAGTTAAAACCAGTAAGTAGACAACCATAAAGTATAAAAAATTACCCATAAGATAAAATAGTGATAAGAGTTAGAACCGATAAAATAGGTTGAATGGATGGATTGGTTCAAAAGGCTTAAAAGATTTTAGTTTGACCAAGAGATCGATAATACTTTAGGTCCAAATAAAAAAAAGTCCAAGAGTTATATACCCTTCTTTAGATGTAGTAAGGGTAGTATCATGGACTGAGATGTGGTATATTTCAATATGAAGGAGAAAATTTGAAAAACTATCTTGATATATCTCTAAAATTCTTTATGCTTGTAACTATTATACTTATCCATAACATTATTATAGACTAACTTTTGTATCTTTTGGATCATGTAGCTTATTTATGATATTTAAAATACAAAATTATTAAAGAGGACATGATTGTCATTTGCAGAGAACTTTGGAAATAAAATTGAAATTGGATCATCTTGAAATTGGTAGAGTATATAAGATAGGATCTTGATCCTAACCATGATTTGTTGGTAGAACCAAAGTTGTAGAGAAAGCATGACCCTAATCACAACCTACCAGTAAACCCAAAACTATAAAGTAGTTCTTAATCAAAGAATAAAGGGAAAGCTCTCATAATAAAGAAACTCAATTTTGATTCAAATTCAAATTCAAAATCTTGATTTGATGTATAAATAGGGATGGAAGTAAGGCGAGCCGAGCTGGGCTTTGAGTGTTCAAGCCTCGTCTGTTTAAAAATTTTGAGGTATGAGTCTGTGTTTGTTACTATCGCAACCGTAATTCCGACGAGATGACGAACCCGCTGAAATTTTGAAAATGGAATTTGTTTGGATTAAGTGGAGTCGCCACCAAATTTTTATTTAAGGGAAAAAGACTTGGAAAAAACCCTGACTTGAGGATGAGATTTAGGTTCGGGAGTCGGTTACGAGTGAGGAAGGTGTTAGGCACCCCACTCACCTGTTCCAAAGAACAGTGCCCTTAAACTGAGTGTGTGATTATTTGAAAATGGTTTGATCCCTTTAATTAGAGTGAAAGTAAATACTTGATAGAGGTTAGCCTGATAGGACTTGATCCTGCTCCTACATATTCCCCGGTGCAATGGGAAACTCAAGGCTTACGTAGTTCTGGTTATGTTTTGAAAGCTTGACTTTCGAAATGTGCTCGAAGGCTTGACCTCCGGAGCTAATTGGAAAGTAAAAATTGCTTGACTATTTTTGAAAACTATTTTTAGGAGGGCGATCCTCATCCACATATGCACAGGGCCCAAGACAACTACGGCTGCACTTGGACCCATACGAATCTCTAAACGACGAACAGCAGAAAAAGCTACCAGTTCGTGCTTAGAGCTCGTCGCGCGATATTAAGAATCGCAAAACAAGATTTTTTTTTTTTTTGAATAACGAAGAATGAAAAAGACAAGACACAAGTAATTATTAGAAATTTAGGAGGGAATTTATCAATTAAAGAATTTTATGAAAATACTTGATAACCTTGAATTTATTTAGGAATTATAGAATTTTTATGAATTATTTAGAAATTTTGGAATTTTTTATTAATTTCTGGAAATTTTGATTTTTTATTTTTTTCTGGAAATTTTGAAATTTTTATTAATTTCTGAAATTTTTGAATTTTTTATTAATTTCTGGAATTTTTGAAAATTTTTATTAATTTCTGGAATTTTTAAATTTTTTATTAATTTCTGGAATTTTTGAATTTTTATTCATTTTTGGAAATTTTGAATTTTTTATTAATTTTTGGAAATTTTGAATTTTTTTTTCTGAAATTTTTTATTAATTTCTGAATTTCTGGAATTTTTTTATCAATTTCTGGAATTTTGGATTAACATCTGAATTTTTGGAATTTTTTTATTGATTTCTGAATTTCTGGATTTTTATTAATTTCTGAATTTCTGGAATTTTTTATTAATTTTCTGAATTTGTGGATTTTTTATTGATTTTCTGAATTATTGGCCTTGCAAGGCCTATAGCCCGAGCGCATGTGATAACAACTACAAACCCACGTTCACTTAGTAGCTTTCGTATTGGTTTAAACAAGTTTCAATCTTGAAGTTAGGTGGTCGACAATTGTGTGGTTGTGATGTAGCCAAACTTGATCATGCCTCATTTGACCGAAATTCCTAAACGAGCGAGAAGTGCTTGTGACAATTTGGTGGGATTTGCAAGGGTGCCAAATGATGTTAAGCACAACTCAACTAACCCATGTTTGGAGGCTGCATGTACGTAAATGTGACGTTGTGGGCGTCAGGACATTGGGCTTTGGGGCAACCCATCTTGAAGACTCAACAGGCTTGACCTTGGGTGACAAAAGCCTTGCTGTTACTACCTATGCTTTTGGTGACTTGTCTATTCCTCTGGACATCACGAAACCAGCATCCCTTGAGTGAGCTACGAGTATGAATGTTTCTAGGCCAACCTCGCAAGTGCAGAGTCCGAGCGTAAAACAAAGAAAGGGATTCTTTGTAAATACATTTTGCTGCGCCTACTATCGAACGCATGGCTCGTCTTTGGACGTGAGAGTTGCATACGATGCATTTGGTGATGATGAATGTTAAACCAGACTATAATTGTAGGCAAAAGTTGGTTAACACATGGTCGGTCCATTGGCTGTGATTGAGCCAGAATTTGTGACGGACGATGGTTCTAAGCTGCCACACATGACCCTAATCTCTACACTAAATCGGTTGCAAGTGAGCCACCAAATGGATTACGTTCCAGTTAGCTCATGCAGCCTTCACCATGACCTCGTCATATTATAAACTCAATGCTACGCTTTGCTTAAAAATGAACAAAACAAGGTCGGACTATGGTTTCAGGTGATGGGATTCAAGAATTAAGGCCATAGGTTGCCTTATGTACCTCAAGAAACAAGTATATTATATGAGGTCGTTCGATCAAGAAGTAGATAAGGGCTATCTTGCATTCAATCAAAAAGAATTCTCCTATTTTTTGTAGGATCTCATTTTACTTTCCTGTATGACAAATAAGTTATGATTAATGGTCTAGTTTAATGTCGTTTCGTGAAGATCTTGAGCTTCGTTTATGTGCAGCAAGAGAACCATATCTATTACTAATCCTATAGCACCAAGATAATACTGACCTGGGTGAAGCAAGCTTTTAACGAAGTGAATCTTCGTTCTATCGTGGCGATGGGAAAGAGAACCAGCACCTCCAATTGCAATGTACTTCGGTGGTTCCCACCTTGATGGAGGTAATGGATCAGATAAGGACTCCCCTCAAGAAAACTCCTCCGTTCTCCGCGAAGACCCCCTTCGTCTCTTCCTTCTCTCTTCTTGTTTCCATCTGTTTTCCCTTTTTTTTTCTTTTTTTATTTTTGTTTATATTTTCCTTTTATTTATTATTTATATTTTTGTATTTTAAATTCTGTTTTTAATGATTTTATTAATTCTATTTTTCACTTTTTATTAATCTCTTATTGTTTTTATTTTTTGTTAACTTTTCAGATTTTAAAATTTTTTATTAACTTTCCAGATTTTAAAATCTTGAACTTTCTATTTAATTTTAAATTCTGATTTTATTTTTAACTTTGAAATCTTCTTATTTTTAATTTTTCATTTTTCTGATTTTTTTTATTTATTTATTTTCTTTTTCTTTTTGTATATTTTATTTTCATTTTTCCAGATTTTTTATTTATTTATTTTGTTTCTGATTTTTACTATTTTTATTATTTTAATTTTCTGTTTGTATTTTTCAGTTTTTAATTTTTGTTTATTAAATTTTCTTTTATTGTTTCCTTTTAATTTTGTTTTAATTTTAGCTTCTAATTATTTTAATTTTCTATTTTACTTTATTTTACTGTATCATATACAATTTTTATTTTTTGTTTTTCCTGTTTAAATTTTTTTTTATATTTCAAATTTTACTATTTATTTTCCTATTTTTGTTTTAATTCTGTTAAACGGATTTCATATTTTTATTTCTTTTTTAGTTTTTATTTTTCCAGATTTTTCTTATGACTACTTTGTTTCGATTTTCAAAATTTTTTATTTTGTTTTAATTTTAGATTTTAAATTCCCTTATTTTATTTTTATCAACCCTTTTTCTTTATTTGTTTTTGATTGTTTTCCAAATTCAGTTTTATTACTTTTATCTTGTTTTTATTTTCCGCTTTTTTTTTGTTTACTTATTTATTATTTTTTTTATTTCTTTTATTTTCTGTTTGTTAAATTTTCTTTTATATTTATTTATTATATTTATTTTATTATTATTGTTTGTTTCTCTGTTTTCTGTTTTTCTATTTATTTATTTAAATTAGTATTAGCTTCTTGATAAATTTAAAAATGGTAGCCTCGGACATAAATAGGTGTTTACAGTTACCCCTCTTTACGCATTTTCCTACTAGATAATGTAAGAAGCGATTCTCTAAATTATCGTGGTAGGAAATGAGTAGAGATGTGAATACATTATGTCCGAGGTGGACTCTTTGAAGAAAGTCTTAGAGCAACGCTAGAAGCCTTGAGCTTAAAGCGAACCCTATGGATGCCTGGAGAATGGTGATTGAATGATCTTACCGACTTCGCTTGCCGATTGGGTGTAAGGCTTGAGGGTATAGTCCAATCAGACTGGGTGAAATGAATACAGGCGTGGAATGTCGTGGGTTTGCTTGTTAGCACAAGTAAGGACGAAATGAAAATGGTCTGCTAAACAAGCAAAGCAGAAAAGACATGGCCCGTTACGACAGGCTCAACTTGATGGAGGCCTGACAACATAGGCCATGATGCAAAAATGTAAACTTGATGGCGGCCTGACAACATAGGCCATTGATAAGTGTCCAATAAGGCACTTATTGGGAACATAATTCAAAGACATTACAAGTAATTGGAGTATAAAACACAATTAAAACATGAGAAACAACTAGAAAACTGAGTAACCTATGCTCAATTTGAAAATACAGTTTTAGAGCCTTTTGAGTGATGAATTCTCATAAACCTACTGTGTTTTTAATCTTTGAGAAATGTTACAGGATCCCGCGTTGGCAACGTAACTAAATTCGCGTGGAACACATGAAGAAGTGAAGAAACGGGGAGCAATCTGTCAATCACGTCGCATTGGCAACGCAAGCTGGGTCGCGTTGGACACACGACGACACAAACCAGTAACTATAAATGGCTCAGAATAGAGCAAAAGAAGAGGTGTTATCCATTATTCTATCTTCAGAGCGAGGTTTCGGAAAGGAGGGTCGTCGTGTTCCTGGAAGACTAAATCTACTATTGGAGAAGGAGGAACCCTAACATGGAGAAGGAAGGAATTCTATAACAACCTACTATGTCCAGACCGTCTTCCTCTCCTTTGTTTTTCTACCTCTCTATTATGTGTAACTAGGTCCGTGTTAGGGAAGGATGAACCATTAACCGACCTTATGTAATTCAAATTTTGCATTTATTCAAGATTATTCTCCTTTAACGTTGATTGTTTTTCTCTTGGCTTAATGCTTTTATAATTTGGTCGCTTATAAATTGAATCAAAGTTCTTCTTCGCAATTGGGAAATTGGTTTAAGAATTGGAACTGAGATTGAACAACACAAATGTGAAGGCTTTAGGGATAGAGGTTCACATTTGTGAGGTCTTGTGAATTCTTAAATGTAAGGCTCGCTGCAAATTAGGAATTGCTAAGGGATTAGAATCCCTAATTTGCTGTGAAGAATTGTTGCGTCATGGGAGTGATTCTTCATTACCAATTTGTGAATTCGATCTTCAACGTATGATTATCTTAAGTATATGCAATAATTAAGGATTACATAAGGGAAGTTTGGTAAATTCTAACCCTAACATTCTCCATAATCTGAATCCTCATACTTTTATATCAATTTCAGAGTGTTCCATCATCAAGAATCAGTTTGAAGTATACTCTTCACATGTTTTAGAACGAAATTCAGGGATTGTGACAAACATTCTATGAATTCTGTTTATTCTCGTTTGCGTTGCCTACGCGAACAAACTTGCGTTCCCTACGTGACCTCATAACTGAGTTCAATTAGTGGACTAGTAGGAATTTAGTATTTGAACCAAATCCCTGTGAAGACGATACTCTTACTCATTCTTTACTTCGTAAAACGATAAGGTGCACTTGCCTTCATACGTTTTTACACCAACAGTCATGATGCAGAAATTTAAACTTGATGGGAATCCCATTGTTGACGGAAAAAATGCAAATGAAATCCTGCTGTTGCCAGGATGAATGCAAACTTGCTTGACAGGTGGACAGAAAATTAAACGTGCTTGAAGTCCTGTTGTTGATAGGAGAATGTGAATGAGGTCCCGCTGTTGCCGGGAAGATGCAAATGAAATCCTGCTGTTGCCAGGATAAATGCAAACCTGCTTGACAGGTGGGCAGAAAATTAAACGTGCTTGAAGTCCTATTGTTGGCAGGAGAATAAAAATGAGGTCCACATTATTGAGAAGAATGCAAATGAAATCTATTTGCTACCGGGATAAATGCAAACCTACTTGGCCAATTGGGCGAAAATTAACGTGCTTGAAGTCCTGTTGTTGACGGGGAGAATGCAAATGAGGTCCCTATTTGTCGGAAGAATGCAAATGAAATCCTTATTGCCGGGATAAATGCAAAAACCGCTGATGTTGGCGGAAAATTAAACATGCTTGAAGTCCTGTTGTTGACAGGAGAATGCAAATGAGGTCCCGCTGTTGCCGCGAAGAATGCAAATGAAATCCTGCTGTTGCCAGGATAAATGCAAACCGGCTTGATAGGTGGGCAGAAAATTAAACGTGATTGAAATCCTGTTGTTGACAGAAGAATGCAAATGAGGTCCGTCCCATTGGGAAGAATGCAAATGAAATCATTTGTTGCCAGGATAAATGCCAACACAGCTTGGACAGAAAATTAAACGTGCTTGAAATCTGTTGTTGAGGAGAATGCAAATGAGTCCTTAGCTGTTGCCGGAAGAATGCAAATGAAATCCTAACTGTTGCAGGGATAAATGCAAACACCTTGGCCAATTGGACGAAAATTAAACGTGCTTGAAATCTTGTTGTTGACAGGAGAATGCAAATGAGGTCCCGCTGTTGCGAAGATATAATAAATTATGTAAATACATTAATATAATATAAATATAATATATTAAAATAGATATAATAAATATATAATATATAATATATAATATATAATATATAATATATAATATATAATATATAATATATAATATATAATATATAATATATAATATATAATATATAATATATAAAGATAAATAAACTCCTAAATATCCTAAATAATATTTTCGTAACTTATGTCTGACTTGTTTATCTAACAAGCCTTCTTAACAAGTCTGAGCCTATCTATTTATTAAACAAATCAAGTCAAGTTAGGCTTTAAACAAGTCGAGTCGAGCCATAGACTCCTATCAGACAGCCTTGTTCACTTCCATCCCTATTTACAAAGCTCCTATTTTTAGGAAAAAAAGAATAATAGAAAAATATGTAATAATAACATAAATCCAATAATAGGGAAATAAATAACAAATTCTAATAAATTAAAAGAGATCCTAATAAATTTTAAATCAATCTCAAATATTTAATTTAAAATAATTAAAGTATAACAATCTCAAATTCTAATTATATATATATTTTAAAAAATTAAAGATCAAATCAATTGAAATTTTTAAATAAAATGTATTAATATTAATAACAAAATATCAAATATTCTACAATTTGTACACTTTTGTTATGGAATAAACCTTGTTAGAATCTATCATGTAACGTGATGGTTAAGTTCATTTCATCCCCTTTCTCTTAAAATGGAGTTGTTTTCAACTTATCATTATCAATCAATTTGAGCTTGTAGAAATTGATATTTTATTTTCTAAGACTTGAAAAGGTCCATCTCTACTAAGCATAAATATAGATTTCCTTTTATTAGAAAACTTTTTTTTCTGCAGCTAGACCAAACCTTCAAGATAAAAAAAAAAATATTTACTCAAATCGTATCCTTCTTCAATGATCTTCATCCTTCTTATCCTGATGCATTGAATTAATATCAGATTGATCATCTTCTCTTTGATTGAGTTGGATATGTTACCCAATTTAAAATAGATCAATCTCAATTTCTAATTATATTTGAACAAATACTAATAAGATATTTAAAAAAAATTCCTAAAAAATTTGGAACCTAATCAATTAACTTTTTTTTAAACTAGAATTACTACAAATTCTAGTACAATGAATATCATATCTTTTTAAAAATTATTTTCTTATTGTGAGGTTGATCTTCTCATACTTAACCATGCAAGTTAGTGATCAACTTCATATCAAAAGACCTTTAAGACACATTACTAGTAGATATATATTGGATCATAAAAGAGCATGTCTCCTTGTAGGAAGTATCAATTTCTTGGTGATGAAATGTGAAAGAGATTTGTTAAGAGTTAACAGGATCTTTCCTTTATTTTAAGTTATTTTAGATATTTGCATTTGATTTGATTTGACTTGACTTGAAAAAGTAATTATATCTTATTAATTTAATATATTAAAATAAATTAAATGAAATTTAAAAAGAAATAAAATATTATTGTAAGGAATTTCTATCCCACAAATTATCTCATAGGGACAATAAGTTTTTTAAGAAAGAATTAAGTAAGAAAAGTTGAAAGAATATGAGAAATTATCTCAAGACCCATTTGTAGTTGTTTCTCCCTTATATACACCCGCACATCATAAAAAATGCAAGAGAGCACAATAAAAAAGTTCAGAAAAGCATACATTTGACCCTTCTGGCATAATTGTAGGATTTTTTTGTTGAAAAAAACCTTGCAGAAACCTTTGTGCCTATTGGATGAGAAGATATTCTAACTATTACAATTATACAACCAAAGCATCCAAGTAATGTATTTGTTGTTGAAGGAGGTATTCCCATTATAGTACTTTGAATTTCCTTCAACTAAAAATTGCTCCAAAATAGGAATTGTCTTAAAATTTAAGTTGGAGGACATTAGAGAATATATAAGGTTGGATATTAGTGAGGAGTTGGGCAACAACTTAGAGGGGAGTTTAAGAAGGAGTTGGAATATTTGGTTCTTTTCCAAGAAAATACAAAATCCAACATTGTCAGTCTCTTATACATTGCACATAAAGTGGAGTTATATAGTAGAGGGAGAGATGTACTGAAAGAAGATCTTTTTTATATCTTAGATGACTATATATTATGTGTAAAGAATCCTTTTTCTTTAATAGCCATTGGAAAACCTACAACTTAATGTTAACATAAACACTTCAAGCAAATAAATAATGATAAGGTGAGAGTAATGGTTAAACAGGTTCAAGATACAAATTCTTAGGTACCTATGTTAGGTAGAGCCTTAATCATTTTATTTTATGGTTGAAAAGACATGTCTAATGAGTTGAAGATAACATATTCAATCTTCAAAATGTTTATTTATTCCTTTCTTGCATTACATTTGATTTATATCTTTATTAATTTTTTAATGTTATTTAATAACCTAATGTTGATGCTAATAAAGATGTTTTGACCTAACTAAAGGATCCTAAGTAGATTGTTGGTATAAATATAACAAGCATACCATGTTGTTTCAATATTATAAAATGAAAGAGTATCGTTCTTACAAGAACTTGGTTTTAAGTATTGACTTTCTACTATTTGGACTCTCAAGAGGGGAAAATTAACATTGATTAGAATCTACATAAATTATGAATTATAAATTCATACATCGAACAAAAAAGAATAAAATGAACTAGAGTAGATAAAATGAAATTTGTATAACAAGTATTGAGTAACTATCTTTTAGCAAAACTTAATTTCAATTAACAACAACTAAAATTCAATCCACACTACAAGTATAAGGAAAAGAATAAATATATCAAAATATCAAGGATAAAGTTCACCTAACCTTCACCTAAGAAACTTAGATTATTACTTCAATTTAAGTTTTAAAAGTATAATTGAAGATCAAATTTATTATAATAGTTGGAGTTCATTTCCTTAACTCAACAATCATTTCTCCTAATTAGAAATCCTAATTCTTTAGAAATTTCTTATTAAAGCAAACATTTGGTTCTAAAACTGTGAAGACCTCTCAATTGTTGATATTTATCCCTAGAGTATCCTTAATTATATTGTCATTTCAGTTCCAACTCCTATTCCAATTTTTCAATTGCGAATGAAAATATAAAATTAATTATAAATAATCAATTCATAGAGATATTAAGAACAAAAAATAATAATCAATTTTAAAAAAATAAACTTGAATTAGAAGTAAAATTTCAAATTATAATAAGGTTAAGATTACAATCCCTCTTTTCCTAACTAAAGAATCTAATTACACATAATAGAAATGAAGAAAATAAGATAAGAATAACAGAAAATCATGAAAAACTTCATCGAACTTGGTGAATGTTACACTTTAATCTCTCGAATCTAGAGATCCATCACTTCAAAAGTCTCAAGAAAGAGAAATTAAAAGGGTATTATTGTTTCCAACTTTTAAAATTGTCAAAGATAAAAAGAAAATATATTTTATATTGTTTTCCAATAAACTGTGTTACTTAATACAAAATATTATATTAGGAAACACAAAAGTTACTTAACGCAAAATATTATGTTGGGCAACGTAAAATATTGTATTAAACAAAGTAAAAAGTGAAAAATACTCTAAATCAATATTTTCTTATTTTTATACAAATTATTTATCAAAAATAATAACATTCTAAAAGTTTAAAGAATTAATCATAAAATTTTAAAAATAATATAATACTAAAATTTTTTTAAAGCATCAAGAACTTATTAATCATGTATAAATTATACATAATTATCTTGTAAAAATACCTTTTATTTTTCTAAAATATTACTGATTAAATATCATGTTCGACATTTTTCATTGATTTGCTTACACATTTATGTATAGTGGCTATTAACATAAATAATCTTCCTTTACAATTAAATTTAAAAGTTCATGTCATAGCTAAACTTACTTCAATTTCATTCTATATTACCTAAACGGATATTTTGTTTTTAAATATATATTAGTTAAGTATCAAAATATTATAATTAACATTTATTTAAAATATTAGATATATTCTTGTATTTGTATCAAAAGAAAAAACATGAATATATATAAATTATTTAATCATATCCACATCAAAAGAATAGAAACAAATCAATTAAAATACAAGTTTAATTTAGAATTAAAAACATGGATAAAATAGAGTTACATAACACCTTATTTTTATTCATAAATAAAAATTTATAAATGATTTCAATTTATATTTATTATTTTAATTAATTTTTATCCAATTTTACAAAATCTATTTGATAATTATTTCCCCTAAACATAATGTTATTCTCTTTTTATTCTCAATCTAAAATAAATTGATCAAATCAAGGGTTTTTTATTTATATTTTTTTATTTATCTAACTATGATTTATATACATTATTTATGTATAAGCTTTAGTTGGTTTTCTATCTTTTCTTATAGATCTATAAAAACATACCCTCTATTGAAAAGTAGTCGTTCCTTAATTATTAAAAAAATTATATAGATATATTTATGTATAAATAGTTTAATATAAAAAATATTTATTTATTTTTTATATTTATTTATTATATTATTCACTTATTATATTTTATTTTAATATTCATTTGTAGCTAAAAATAAATTAAAGGTATAAAATATGGATTTATATCATGAGACATGTTCAATATTGTATGATTGATCATTGTTGATTCATAAATGGAAGGTGAATGTATTTTTTAAAATTTTATAGATTTATTATGTTTTATTCAATTCAAGATAATATTATTTTTATATAAATGCAACATCTAGATTTTAAAAAATCCACGTCCATTATTTAAAGAAGAGAATGATAACATATAGAGATATTGAAAAAAGAAATTATTATACGTTTTCAATCTGTAATTTTAGAATAGTTTTGTGTAACTTTGAATCAATTTTATCTAATTTATATAATTTTATATCATTTAATTATGATTTTACGTTAATTTTTTTGTAATAATTTATAATTTATATATTTATTTTTTGGTTAATTCCAAATTATTTATTCTAATTTTGTGACATTTTTTTATTATCATAATTGGTGTAAAATGTTAAATTTTTCAATGTTAACTTCTAACTAATGTTAAAAATAAATTTTTTATATTAGTTGGATAATATAATCAATGCAAAAATGTTTATATTTTATATTAATTATTCACTTGATGTAAAATTTATTAGATTCTATACTTATTATTTTTAAATTGATTTCAAAACTACTGTAAATGGTTAATTACAATTGTTGTTTAAAAGATATTCTTTTTACTTGTGATTAAAATTAAATTTAATTATATTTATAAAAATTTAAAAAATGATTAAGTTTTTTTCTTTTTTATAAAACGAATGTTATGTATGATATGTGGAAGAGTATTGGACGAGAGTAGTGAAGGATGGCTAGAAGAATATGTAGGGAAAGCGAATAAGATGCTTACTTGACTTATATGTAATGAATAATTGAGTAATCTAATTTAAGAAGTATTTATTTGTAGGTATATTTAAGTGAGATGTTAATTTTGTGAATAAGAAAAGATGGCGTGTACGTAGGACCATCCCCTCCTTTATGCTGTTTTTGTGTTAATCTAATCTTTAAATTTTAATAGAAGACAATTTCTTTTCTTCAAGAAAATTCTTTTTTAAAGTTGACCATTTCTATGAAATTCCCAAATTTTTCAACAACATAATATTGGTTTGAGCCTTCTAGAATTAATAAACGAATATATTTATCTGTATAAAAGATCCTTGTATAAGTTAATAATCCCTCATCATTCTAACGTTGATTGGTTCAAGTGTTCAGATATTTGTTTTCTTTGAGATAAAGTTTCGGATTCCAGCTTTATGAATTAAAAAAAAAAGAAATAGAGCTTTAAGTGAGTTCAGCTAATTTGACTTGGGTTATTGAAGATTTATAATGACTTTTATTATTATGATTCATGAGTTGTTTGATAAATTTAGTAGATATATAATGATTTTTGTTGTTATTATGATTTATGAGTTGTTTGATAAATTTAGTAGATAAATTAATTAAAATTTAAAAAATTAGTTAAAAACTAATAAAATATATAGATGATTAAATTAATTTTTAATATAATTAATATTAAATTATTTAATAAATATAAAATAATAAATAAAAAAAGTATAATTAGTTATTGAACTAAAATTTGATATATATATATATATATATATATATATATATATATATATATATATATGATACTTTTCAACACAAAAATATTTAAAATTCAATTAAATAAATTCTATTTCATCAAAATTTTAAAAAATTAAATTGTATAAATAAACTTTAAGTACCTATTTTTTAAAAATAAGGTAATAATTTTCAAAATTTTTACGAATGAAGCTCAAATATTTTATCAAAAAGGTAAAATAAAAAATATAATAAGTAATATAAATTTTATAATATTAAAATAATAATAATATAAAAAATATTCATAAAATTTAAAAAAGTAAATATACCATCTAACTTTTTCAGGATAAATTAGCATTATATTGTTGAGAAAAAGTACATGAATATTCATAAATAAAAATATAAAAAATTATAGAAAATATCAAGAATAAAAATAAAAAATACTTTCATTAAGCTAAACCATTGAAACCTTACTCGAGGTTGTATTAATTAAAAAAATATCAAATCTTTTAAAATTAAATTGGTTACTGAAATAATAAAAATATTGGTTCAATATGATTTACCTATGATTGCATCATTATTAATTATATATATATATATATATATATAGTTTAATATTATATTTTATATTGAATAAAAATTATATAAAGTCAAATAAATTCATTTAAATAAAATTGTAAATTAATATAATATACTGGATGTGTTGTAAAATAAATAATAAATAATAATAAAAATAAAAGTTAAATTAATTAATAAATATAAGTTTTTTAAATATTATTACTAATTAAAATGATTGATAATCTGATATATAGTTTAATTAGCAAAACATAATTACAAAGTTGAATGTGGTGCAATGATCAGCAGAGTAGAGACAATAATGACAAGGTGCAATGTTGGATTCTTGGTGATGTCATTTCAACATTTATTTTTCAGTGAGTATTATAAACCGTCACCATTCAAATCGGTCGATTTTCACTTCTAGTTCACACGGTTTGATCCCCATTTATTGGTTCAATGTTTGCTAAACACACTCTAAATGTTGATCGCATAGTTTCTCACTTATGCTCGGATAATTTAGGAAACAGGAGAGTAAGAAATATGAAAGTAAAATTATTATAAACAATAATCAGATATTTTAAAGGATAGAAAAATAAAAAAAAAATTGTTTAGATAAATGAAAAAAAAAAGAAAAAATAAATAAAGAGTAAAAGTATTATTTTATATTAATTAAAAATTAAATTAAATTTAAAAAAAAATTGTATTATGTTATTTTTATTAATACAATAATTCTTTATTTTTAAAAAATTAATAATTTAAACATTAAAATAAATAAAATGGAATGGTTTTCTCTTCTAAATCTCTTTTATTTGAGATGAATTATTTTTCTATGAACTCTATCAAAAAATAATTTCATTCTTTTTATTTTTATAATCAAACAAACATAAAAAAAAAATTTCTATAGTCCTATTTTATTCATTTGAACTTTCTTCCTTCCTAATTCTCATTAAATAAACAAAGCCTAAGAGTCTAAGAATAATACTACCTAAGTGGACACTTTTTTTTCGCGTTAATTGAATCTAATTTGCTAACACTTCGCTCAAAAGGCTGTGAAAAGTAGTCTCCAAATACCTAATACTTGTTGAAACCAATGAAATGAAAAGTGGTTCTTCAAGCAGCAACACGCAAACAAGAATATGATAAATTAACCAGACAAATTAGTTCAAGGAGCACAAAGCAATAATTAACAATAAATTTCAAAAAGATATAGAAATGGGCAATAGAGAAGACTGGTGTTGGTTCATCTACATCACATATATCCATGTGCAGTTTTTAATTTAAATGCCTCAATTAGAAGTTTCTAGACAAAGCTTAAATTTAAATTTTACTTTATAGATATGACGTTCATTTTAATTTGATGCTTGTATTAACTTTTTTTTTTATTTGGTTCCAAGAGAAAAACACTTATAAATTAGCCTTCCTATGCTGTACACATAAAGAATACGAATCACCCAATTTAACATCCTTCTTGTCAATTATCTTTTTTCTTCTGGACTTTTATGCTTTGAAATATTGTTTGAATCTGATAGCTAATAGAAAAGAAAAGAAAAGGAAAAAATAAGAAAGAAAAAAAATAAAAATAAAAAGAAAAAACAAGTTATTTTGATGAATAGAAATAAGAAAGAAAAAATTATTTTTCTATTTAGATAAGTAGGAAAAAAAAGAAAAAAATATATTGATAGTATAAATTTTATTTTATATAAAATTTTAAAATATTTTACTTTTCTATCTTTTTTATAAATATAATTTATTAATTTTTTATTTTTTTTATTTTTAAAAAATAATTAATAATTTTAATAATTTAAAATAAATAAAACAAAAAAAATTCTCCCCTCACTTTTTATGAATGAAGAGAAGAATAAAAATATGTGGATCCCATGGATAAAAACATTTTTTTTCCATTAAAAATAAAATACACCAAACAGAAAAAAAACTATTTTTTTTTTATTTTCTTTCCTTCCCATTCCTTTCTTTCTCTCCCTCCAACATAGCATTAATGCCGTTAACAAGAAGGTTTCGGTCCATTCTCATTTTCACTCTTTTAAGGTGCAATCGCAGGCCTTCAAAAGCACCTCATATTTCTACCATATATATGCAGAAGTAAAAGTCAAATTTTTTGGAAATTTTCGAAACCAGCAACTACTACTTAATTTTTATCTTCAATTGCTATATCAAAAAGAACATTTATTTTATTTTATTAATGAAAAGAAATTGGGAACATAAAACATAGAACTTGAATTAAATATAAATTTTTTGAAATTTTTTTTTTACTTTTTATAAAGCTCAAATTATCATAAAATTACTCAATAAATTTTTATAATTAAAATAATAATAAAGACAATATTAACTATCTTTATCGTTAGTTGTTGTGTAGCCTACAACATATATTTATTTTACTTTAGCGTATTTTATTTTATTTTAAAACAACAAATTGATAATATGAAGAAATAAAGTATAATTAAAATATAATATATAGTTTGTGAAAATTCACATTGCACGATATTCTAATTAACATAAAATTACTTAAAAAGTTCCTAGAAATTTAATGGGTTAAAAAATTAACTTATCAAAACCTGATTGAATAATTATAATCCTACATGATAGATCTAATTCACTTAAAAAGAAATTTATTTAATTGCCATTAATTATGAAGCTTTCCAAGTTTTCTCCCACATACCTAACATCTTTTTCTTTTACTTTGTCCTCATGTAACCTTTCTTTTCTTTTTCTTCCTTTATCATATTGAAGAGTAAATTGTCTAATAACTACTACTAGAGTGGGAGACTTTTAGGCCGAAATTGGTATTCATGTCGTCACTACCATAAATACACCCTCTCTACATTCCACGGACAACTTCCAGCCACACCTTTAAACGCTCTCAACCTATTTAGGAATTTAAAGAAGTCCCAATCTTATTTGAGACTACTTTATATCGAAATAATCCTCATCTCAAAAATAGCCAATAATTATCATTAAATTAATTAATTAATATGTAAGTTGAATTAAGCTATATATGATATACAGTTAACCTATCATAGTTTGGCCGAAGTGCTCATCAACAAATTAACTAACTGCTACTTAATGTGATCATAGTCTATAATACCACATCCATATAGATTTCTTGACCAAGTTATCTCTCTCTTAAAATATTTTGATAAAAAAATTTATAAATTAATTAAGATATAAAAGAATTTTATGCATAGTCTATATAAAATGCATCTACCAGAAATATAAAACCTTAATATGGAAAGATAACCTTTATTTTACACCTGATTCCTCTTTACATGTTGGGATACCTTTTTAAAAGAAGGTATTGCCCAATGCAGCAAACGCTTTCCCATGCGAACACATCTACCCAATTAGGGAACTGGTTTCTTTTACAGGGAATGCTAAGCATACCAGATAAGCATTGGAAGCCCTTATGACACAAAATTAAAAACTAAATAAAAAAATTTTAGTACATGTATTTATATAGATATAGAAGCTAAAAAAGTAAATAATTAATTTAAAGATATTGTGTTAATATGGAAGTGTTAAACCAACTTTGAAGAACATCATAATGAGAATTCTCATACCTGAACAGAGTTCTTGAAACTGTAACGAGATGACTTGTGTAATGATTTGGGATACCTAAGCAAACATTTCATTGATTGTCATATATCATTTGTTAGGTTACGTGGTATTGCTTTTGAATGTATTATATTTTGGGAGTTGCTTTTGCATTTTCCATTTTTATTTTTCACACTTTCTTTTCATTTTTTGGTAAAATTAAATATCAAAGTTATTTTTTGTTTCTTTTATTTGAAATAGATTTAATAAATTTTTGGAAATGATTTTCCGGAATAAATTGAACTTCAGGAAATACTTTTCCGGAATAGATTTATTAAACTTCCGAAAATACTTACCCGGAAAGTAATTAAATCCATTTCGAAAAAATCTTCCGAATACATATTTTCATAAATTAATTCATTGCATTACAGAAACGTGTTTCCGGAAACGTTTATTCGGAACATCCAAAAATTCATTTAATGTGTTACGGAAACATATCTTCAGAACATATGTTTACATATGTTCGGAAATTTATATTTTCATTCGAGATACACTTTTCTAAATCTAATGAATACTGTACAATTTACCTTCTGAATACATGTTTTCGGAAAGAAATCCAAATCTCCTGAATTTACATTTTCGAAAGCTAAATCTGTAAGTATAATTTTGTCTTTTTACATGAAATGAGTGCGAAAAGTAAAATGTGAGGTGTAAAAAGCAACTCCCCTACATTTTTTGGTGTTTACAAGGGCCTATGTGCTTCACTCTTTGATTTTATTGACATTAAAAAAAAGGAAAAAAGAAATTCCCTTTTTATTCTAATCTTTCAAATGAAAAAGGATCTTACATTGCATTCTACTTGAGCTATGTGCATTGTGCTGCTTATCTCGGGATATTTTATTCACCCTTTTATCGTGCTTTAAATCCTACAAAATTGTGACTCCGAGAAAAGGGTTACGTGATGCCTAAGAGGTTGCTTCCACCGATGCACGTTCCCAACTTTGTATATATTGGTCCTAAGAGCATCACTAACGGTTCCTTAACCCATTTCCTGCATTAATAGTTTGGTTGTACATTTTTGCAGACCAGATTCATATTTATTCAAACACTATTCAAAGTAGTGTTTATGTCCGAAGAGCACGCATGCATCTTGTAAACACTGTTCCAAAAAGCACTAAGCAACCATTCCAAAAATAAGTACCACCAGAGTTGCTTGACGTAGCAAATAGAGATGCTTATAGAAGACACGATTATGTGCATCAAAATGTGGGTTTAAAAGGTACAAAAACAGCAAAAAGGAGAGAATAATCGGCCAAAATTATCAGCAGTAATCAAATTTTAGAACCATCATGGAATCAAAATTAAACTATTAAAAAATTGCAACAAATCACAATCAAAATCTGAATCTTCCATGAACAAAATCTACTCCAGAAAAATTTAAGAAAAATATAAATTAGAAGGCCCTGTCACCGCAAACCATGACCACAGCCAGAACCGATCATGACAAACCATGAAACACCATCTAGAATCTGATCACTGTGCGCCATCATCACCACTAGATCCCTGTCACAAAATTGCAAAGCAGCACTAAAGAACACCATCATCACTGCAACACTTTGTGTTGGTTTGGGTTGTGGAAATGTCTGTCTAAAGGGAGGGAGGAGGTGACAACGGGGGTGAAAAAATGAGATAGATTGGGATGCTTAGGAGGGGGGAGAGGACTAAGGAGGGGGAAGAAGAATAGGGAGAGATTAGATTGGGTTGCTTGGAGAAATCAGGAGCTAAAACCATGATTTGGATGTACATTATATATTTATTATTTCAAAATTAAAATAAAATAAATTAAAATCTGAAGTTAAAACAAAACTAAAAATGAAAGATGTGAAATAACTTGCAAGATCCATTTAATAAATTTTAGAATTATACTATTAAAAAGAATGTTATTTAATGTTAGTTGATGAGTGTAGTGAGACTCAAAAGTAAACTTGAACAACTTAAATATCATGGATAGTCACTCTAAGGCCAAGTCTAACCAAACAACTCTCATTAAGTTACTAAAATTAAATCTATACAATTTTTCACAGTTTCTTAATGTCACATCATTTTTACTTTAAACTACGGGATCCACTTTACTTCAACTCAACAACTCTAAGAAGTATCTCAAGTGGATCTCAACTTTATAAGCACATACAATTAAAAAATTACTAGTCATGAATTAAAAGTAATTATGGGATCCATTAAAAGTTGAAGAGCAACTGGTGGAATTACCGAATTGCTCTCCAATGGTTGGTAATTGCTACTAGGGTTGTTTATTCAGTTGATTTTACATGAGCAACCACCAATAAAGTTGTCCTAATATAAAACTTTTCACACCATGAAGTAACTATACACAAAATGCACAGGTAATGACAAGTTTGTCGGAGTTAGACTGCTATCGTACACACTAAGGCAATCTTGGATTTCATCTATGCCCAAAACTACCGGTACATTGGAGAGAAATTAAACTTTATGGTACTTGTACTTTTGCACTAAATTGAATCTAGTGATATGGTGGCTAAACCCCTTGAGCACCAAGGTCCTCGTAGCTTCAACTCCTTGCCCCAATGAATCATCAATCTGTCATCATTTTTAAAAAAAAAGAAAAAGTTGACATCAAACTTCAAAATAAGAAAAACGGGTACGTAATATGTGACATATAATAAAATTATGCCACAAATACCAGTCTTAATACTTGTATGTAACACTAACGGTCTAAACGTTCATGGTCTGACTTAATTTCTATCTTATATTCTCCAACGTAATTATGGTTAGATTTGTTTCGATCCTTCAATTACTTGACTACAATTAAGCTCCACAGTCATGTAAATTTTAAATTTCTAATAAATTCTATGGACTATCACAATGAAACATGTAAACTGTCAAGTATTTCACAACTAGTATAATCAGAAAAGCACCATGGAACAATAAGAGAATAAATAGCTAATGTTTAATTATAGCCAAATTTGTTCCTATCCAAATCTGTTAAATATAATCAAACTATAGTCAGTTGCTCTAACACTAACATTCGTAATAAAGTTTATGGACCATTATAATACACATGAAAACTTTAAAGTATTTCACAACTTGCATAAGCAGAAAAGTGTCGATCATAAAAGAGGTAAACCAGTTCAGGTAGAGGACTGGAAGGTATAACACTAACCTGCTTTCGTTCCACTGAACTGAACTTCTGTAGAAGATAAGCTCTTACATCCATATTTCCCGGAGGATTTCCAATTCCTAACACACAAGTTTGAAATATAGTACTGCTAAAACAATTGAAGAGATCATATTAACTTATAAAATGACAGTAGATAAGGAACTAACCGATTGAAAGCCGAGGAACATTACGGGAACCATCCAAATGGTACATCACATTTTTCAATCTGTAACAAACTAACACCAATTATAGAATTCATCTTTTCCCAGTACAAAAGGACATATCCAAAAAAATGTAATGCCAGTTCCCAAGCAAGTTTTCTTCTATTTTTTTTTTTTTAAAAAAGGTGTGCATATTCCGGATGGCAGTCTCTAACCTCTTATCCCTAAAATCATCCAAGTGATGAAATAATTTAGAACAAATCTTCACTGCTACAAAAATTGGGCTTTTTGACCAAAACAAAGTTTTCTTAGAAAAATAATTAACATATTAGGGTAGAAATAAACATATTGCTGGTGTTTTAGGAACTAATAAAACATTTATTTTAATATACATGTCTATGGTGTATTTTATCCATGTCAGAAACAAAACATCCAAAAAATAAAATAAAGAGTTTCACTAATGGCAAATGCAGAACTTGGTACATGTCAAAAAACCAGAGCATAGTTGTTACTCTCGGATAGCAGCAAATAGCTACCAACCCCTAAAACGCAATAGCAGGTTGGCCACTACTTAAAAATTTTCGGATACACATAATCTGTTTTATATACATAATTCCACACATAATGCTCAAAAATTACTCAAAATTATGACATATTCATCATTCCAAGTAAAACACTAAAAGATAGGTCTTAAGCTATGCAAAATATACTGTCATAGGTTAGTTTACACATAAGCACCTGTCATTCGTCATGGATACCAATGTAGATTCATACATATGCAAAACATTAACATACTACTATATTGTCATGGACACATGTAAGACTCTTACATAAGCAAAACATACTGTCAAGTGAAGGAACCAAAATACGCTAAACTCCTAAAGTGATCTCCTAGACCTTAATCTAATTAGTTTCTATTTCTGAAACATAATCCTCCTCATCATTGTCACTCTCCTGGGTGCTACTTTTGCAGATGTGTTCTCCCTTCCCTTCAATTTCTACATTGTCTTCCATTTCTTCCCCTTCATCTTGTATAACACCCTTACCCTTCCTAGAGCTGAGCTAGTGGCAACTTCTCTCTTCAATCTTGTTTGCTGCTTGGTGTAGGCTGCAGGCTCATTAGACCCAATAGCTTCAACAACTCCCCAAGTTAAACTATCATCATCAAAGACCAACTCATTTTCTCCCATTTCTCCAATCAATCACTCAATACAATCATCGATATCATCTAAAGCAATGGATCAATCACATCACAACTTTCATAATGGTCTTTCAATGTTTGGTGATACTTCACATAAACCAAATGTTGCAACTTTAGGTACTCCAATATGCTTCTCTTCTTAGAGTGAATCTAATTATTAGTTTAGAAAATGTTAGTTTCTTTTCTTAATCAACTAGTATTCTTAATCTATATTCTATAAAAAATTACCTGGTACTTACATGCTAAAAAATACTCTAGTTTCAACATATCCCAATGAACAGCAAGTCAAGCTCAACACCTTAATGGCCACTTTTTGCACGTTTGGAACATGATTTCCATTAGTCCTTCACTGCTCAGCTGTAATGCAATAAACTATATTAGCAGTAGTTATGTTTTTTTAATTTTTTTAAGAGAAGAAACAGCAAAACAAAACTACACTTAAATTAACCAGGAGCCAAAATGTGCCTTTGCCTTATAAATGGACAGCTCAATTGTAATTTTATCTACCTTGTATTCAGAGGAACTCAGCCTCTCAATGCACTTGTACAGTCTCTGTGTCATTTCAAGATCAAACTCAACATTGGCTCTTTTACCAAAATGGGGTTAACAATAATTATTTACGTAAATGAGGTTTAAAAAATAGTATTTACCACAAAGGGTTTGTAACAGTGTCTGTGCCGCATAAATTTATGCGTCACAGGTTTTAACGCATAAATTAATGCGTGAGAGGGAAAAATTTAATAATTTTTTATTCTGGACACCTGTGCCACATAAATTTATGCATCATAGGTTTTAACGCATAAATTTATTTATGCGTAACAGGGGAAAATTTAATAATTTTTTATTCTGGACACCTGTGACACCTAAATTTATACGTCACAGAGGAAAAATTAAATTATTTTTTATTCTAAAAACATGTGACGCATAAAATAATTTTTTATATTTTCAATTTTAATATTCATTTTTATATTTTTTTTGTTTTACTTATATTTTTTTATGTATAGAAATAATTAATTTTAAATTTTTAAAATTATTTATAATGTACTTATCAGAAATTTATTTTAAAATTTTATCTTAAATTCTTTTGAATCATTTCTCCTTCTTTCTCAGACCCTCAAAATCCAAAACCACTCATCAATCCAAGCTTTAAACTAAAATTTTCTAAACCTATCTTAACAACATGATTTCTCATCTATTTTAATATTACTAACCTTGTTCTCTTTCACAATATTTAACTCTAACCCTTCAGTGGTCCCAAACAATGTTCTCAGCAGAACACAACAAGCAGAGAGGAAGCAGAGAAAGATGTAGGACCAAAAAAAATGTCCACAGTACAAAGGAGGAAAAAGACGTTTGGTTCTTCTGAACGGTCACAACATTAAATAATATTATTTTAATCCTTTAACGCATAAATTTATACGTCACAGCTAATTTTTAATTAATGTTTTATGGTTTGACGCATTAATTCATGTGTTAAAGTCTGTGACGCATAAATTTATACGGCACAGACACTGTTACGACCCCTCTGTGGTAAATACTATTTTTTGAACCCCATTTACATAAATAATTATTTTTTTAACCCCACTTTGGTAAAAGAGCCACTCAACATTTGTATCAGAATATTAGTACTTGGGGGTTTAAATAATGGCCAGCAGCATGCAATGGATGATGAAACTGACAATCCCATCTGCTATCAATGATCTCAAAAACTTTGCTATACTTTTCTTTATTGTTACTGAAAGTTTTTTGCATAGTTTCCTTAGCTCTATCTGTTACTTAATATATATCACATTGCTGGCTTTTTTTCATTATCTACAAGCCTTAGGGCATGCACAAGAGGCCCTATGACCTTAAGAGAGTACGGGACTTCATTCCAAAATGTAGGCATCAATACAATGTTAATAGCCCTGTTACCCTTAGCATCTTTCGCTGTCTTTGACCTCCACCAATCATCTAAGGTGAACATCTTTTTAAGGTTGTTTTTTGGTGTATACAACCTTTGCAAGGTGAGGTAGGTTGTTGCAAATCACAAAACTCCATGCTTAACCAACTCCATCTTGTTTGTAAACCTTCTTATCAAGTTCAAGGCCAAGGAATGGTTGTAAATGAATCCTACAAGAGAACAGGCCCTTTGTATAGTCCTTTGAACTTTTTGAATTTTCCAATGTCCTCTAACATCAAGTCCAAGCAATGGGCAACACATGGAGTTCAATACAGGTGTGATCTCTTGGTATGTAAATATTTACCAAAGGCAAAGATAAAAGCACTTATCTAAGTCACAAAAAACAATAGAATTAGATTTTTGTTTACCTAAAAATTTTAAATTAAGAATCTTACCAGCTAGGACATGGTTATTTTCACTGTTGCCAGTCACTACTTGAACTATGTTTTGCTTCCCAATCTCATTTGTAAAAGCATCTATCAGCTCAAACAACTTTTCCCTGTCTTCACAAATGAAGAAACATCCATACTCTTTACAAACATCATCTTACATGGACAATTGACCAAGATTCAAACAATGATATTGTACCTATCTGTCCATCCACCTAACATAATAAAGCAACCAAAGTTTAGTCATTCTATGCTTCATCATTTCATTTGTAAGTTTCAATTCCTTTTTAAGCAATGGATCTCTCATTTCATGATAGCTTGGGGGTTTTCTGTGTGGACCATAATTTCCAATTGCCTCAAACCATCAACTTGAAGCTTTTAGACACATTAAAAGGGAATGAATTTCTATAGAAGCATCTAGCAATGTATTGAATTGTCCTAGTCCATGCTTCTTTATCACAATCATCAAGGATATTTGCTTCCCTTTCAGCTTTCCCCAATTTAAGTAATGCTTTCAGATTCTTGAGTAGCAAATCCAAAGGGCCCTTTGTATTTTTTTCCTTTCTTGCAGGAAGAGCAGTTACAACACCATCCCTAGATTCAGCTGCAAGTCATTTTCCAACCCAAATGAGATATCTTTCTTGAACTTCTTCCTCATCTTCACCTTCCTTTAACTTGGCAGTTGTATCTACTTCATTTTTAGCCTTTTTCTGCTAATATGCTTCAAAGAGCAGCTTCTTGATCTCCAATTGAATTTTCTTATAAGCACCACATCTCCCCTTATTCCCATTTGGTGCCTTTTTGCTCTAATAATCCCCCTTGCTTTCCTGCAAAAGCCATCAGTAACACTCTTTCTGTCCTTATTATTTTTAAGAGAATTTCATTACCCAGCAATATCAAGATTTTCTCCTGTTGGCTTCACCAAGCCACAAGAAATAGTTGCAGAAGCATCATTGTTCCATCCTAGTTGGGATGATGCCGTGGATGGAAAAAAATACAGAGCTGGCTGAAAAATAATGGAAAGGTAACAGGAAAAATAGAAACAAAACACGGTTTGAGAAAAACTGGTAAAAACGAAACTAGAAAATCAAAATAGGAAGTGGTAGGAGCAGATGTTATCTTTTCAGTAGCAGGAAAATGGTCGGATAATATGATCTCTTGACAAAAAAGGACAGGCAAAGGTGAAAGGTTGTCAGAGAAGAAAAACAGAGATGAAGGAGAAGGAATGTTCAGAAGACTGAGAAGGGAAGAAAAGCTTATGCTTTGAAAATGTGTTCTATCTGCTTTCGATAAGGACAAAATGTCCCTTTTACCCTTAAAAGCAGGGCCAAAACAACTATGCTTCAGGGGCAAGACGGGGTTTTGGAAACCCATCTTTGCAACGCTATCATGCACAATTCAGTCATGATTCAGCCCTTAAGGGCCAGATAGTGCCACGATGCTATTACATCCCTATAGCATACTATTGACAAGTCTGACAACCAACAAGTTTCATCCACCGGAAGTGCAAAACAAGAAAAAAAAATTTAAACAAAATTAAATAATTTTACTTTCGTCCATAGGAGAGGCAAAACTTGTTAGTTTTGTCACATGTCACATGGCCAACAAGTTTGGTCCATCAAAGGTGTAAAACATAAAAAAAGATGTTTCATATATTAGCTGAACAAAACACTGAAAATATTTTCAAAAGAAAGCAGTTTCATCTTTGTGATGAAAACCTAGGGGGGGGAAAGCCAGCTAGCTGGATGAGGGCAGTAAATAGCCTTTTTCCAAAATAATACTTTAGACATTAATTACTATATTAGGGCAAAGATCAAACATTAATGCTGTAGAGTGGTTTTTGCCACGTGACAAACCATTCCTTTATTTTAATATTATATGTGACATGTGTTTCATACATAACATCAAAAGAATTAAAAAATAAAATTGTCTAAGACAAGTGCAAAACTTGTTGATGCAATCACATGAAAGTTTCATGCATTGGATGCACGAGATAAGTACAAAATTAAAATTTAATTTAGTTTCGTCCATGGGAGAGTCAAAACTTGATAGTATTGCAATGTGTCATGCTGCTACCAAGTTTCATTCATCAGTTATATAATACTTCAGATAAAAAGTGGTATATTGGCTGGCCAAAACACAAAATATTTATAGAAAAGCTAAGTTTCATTTGCACATGGTACAAGAAAAACAGCAAATTGAATGCAGCAAATATTACATAAGAATAATCTCAAATACTCTGACCACTTCTAGGCCTGTATTTAACCCCTCGACCTCCACTCCCCACTATTATTTTCACATACAATAGTTTTAGTTTCTCTCCTCCCACTGCACATGCATATTTCTCTCCCTCTCATAATTTCACTCATCTCCTCTCTTCTAGTAAGCAGTCTGCCACTCCATCAACTGCCCTACTACATAAGTCCTTTTTATGTTTTTAAATTTAAATTATTATGCTAATTCATTTGATATCAATATTTTTAGTACTATAATTTGGATATAATATTGTTTGGAATTATTCAAGTATAGAGGTAAGTATATTTATATATTTTTTTAAAAAAAATTATATTATTATTTTGTTGTGAATGGCTCCTTTTTGTATATTTTAAGATGTTTAGAAGGTGTTAATTTGTGTATATATTTGAATTTTAGCAGTTACATAGTCATATTGTTACCTGTCATTAATATCTTTTTGATATAGTTTTTAAGAATAAATGTTATTATTTTTATAGTTTTCTTTTTCATTTTTCAATCTTCTAATATTTTAAAATTTATTCAGATTTTAGTTTAAAATCTGTAATATTGTAAATAGAGAAAAAATTGATTTACCTGTGAAGATTATTTTAATTAGTCAATTTAACTAATTTATTTAAATATTAAGTCAAATTTAACTAATAATTATTATATATATCACTACAGCAATTTTCTATTTTTATAAATTACAACCCTTTTAGTAAAAAAAAAAACAAGTTTAAAAATTACAAATTTTTCATTGATGAGAAATCAAATACAAACAAGCACTGTGTTCATTGGTAAATCAAAAAAACTTCTATTTACGACATTATAAATTTTAAAATACCAAAAATTTGAACTTTGGTAAATGAACAAATTGTATAAAAGATATTAATGCCATTTAACCTTCTTAAAATTAAAAAAAAATTAAAACATAAAATAGCTACACAAACTCATCTTCTAAACATTTAAAATATATATAGAAAAAAAATTATTTGCAACAAAATACTAATATAAATTTACTTACAAATAAAATATACTTACTTCTATTCTTGCATAATATATAACAATAGTATTACAAAATAGTATTATATCTATATTATTTTCTTAAAATTATTAATATCAAACAAATTAACATGATAATTTAATCTTCAAAACAAAAAATTAAAAAACTTGATCCAACTGTCAGGCCATGGGTGAAGTGGTGAACCACATACTAGAAGGAGAGATGAGATAGTGAAATTGTGTGAAGGAGAAAATATCTGTCTGCAGAGAGAATGGGGAAACGAAAGAAAAGTGTATATGAAAGTAAAAGTAGGAAGTGAGGGTGGACGGGTTGTGGTATTTGAAATTACTGTTGGTTAATATTAACTACACTAGTGACTCACCCAGCTGGTTTTTTGTTTTTTCCTTTTTTTCTAGTCATATCACAAAAACAAAACTGCAATTTTCTTTTTGAAACAGTGTTTCGTTCAACCAATATACCAAAATCTTTAAGTTTCACACATCTAATGGATGACATTTGTCAGTCACATCCCACATGACAACACCAACAAGTTTCACCTCTCATGAATGAAACTAAATTATTAATTTTTTTATTTTTGGTGCTTATTTTGCAGCTCCAATGGACGAAACTTGCTAACTACTTTATACATGGCAACACCAACAAGTTTTGCACCTGTCGTGGACGAAACACACTAACATGTATATTTAAATAAAGAGATGGTTTGTTATGGGGCAAAAAACCATCCCAAACCAGTAATATGTTCTATTTCTATCCTAATCTGGTAATTAGTTTCTAAAGAAAATATTATTTTGGTCAAAAAGACCAAAATTTGAGAACTACAAAATTTAAGAGCTATAATAATGTGTTACCAATGGCAAGATTCATATCATTATCCTGGTTTAAAGAAGACAGAGAATTCATGTTAGAATATAATAAGAATAAATAATCAAGTTAAAATTCAAACAGGAGAATTATATTTTGACATTGAAGCAACCAGTGATAAAGCTATACCCTCAAACCACCCTCATTATTAGAAGTTGTGAAAATCTTAATGGTCTTTCTATCCACTTTATTTGCCACATTTACAATGAATATCTCTGTTCATTTCTGTCTACAATACATTTATAGAAAGTTTGTTTACCGTCTTACTCTTCATAAAAGTTAGGATTTTCTTAGCTCGGAATTCTCACAATTCATACTTTTGAAATCATATTTTGTTATGATAAATTAAACATTTATGACCATGTTATGAGAAATCCAACAAGCATTACCCATTGTGATTCCCATGTCCACCTTTAGGTAGAAGCTTTAAAACACCATTCGGAAGGCTCATTTCATCATAAACCTACATAGAAGTTCACACAAACTTATGGCCCAAAAAATTTCAACACCAACTAATTTTAAAAAGGAGTTAAGGTAAGAAATTCATACTAGTAGGATATGACGCAATGGTACTCGATAATATGAAGCAAGTGGCCTGACCTTTAAGAATATAAAAAATAAGATAAAATCAGGAACAGAAGAGTAACACAAGAGAAGTGACAGATCACAGACCATAACTTTTTTTATGAATATAAATGTCATATCAATATGTCCAAATAAGCATTCAATCAGATAGTTGATCTATAACCAGTTTCCTTAAGTGTGTGCATGTTATTTATTATAGAAATCTAGCTATCCTGTTATGATGGAAACTAACTGATTCCCCGCTAAAATTCATGTATGTTTGAGGCTTTGCTAGCAAGACTGGTACTTCTCCTATAGAACCTGTACAGTCACAGAAGAGAATAAGTCAATGTTACAGTTATCAAGCATATGAAGTCAGTAATGAGAGGGAAAAGGGGGAGAAAAAACATAATAAATAAGATCAATTTTAGCAGATGAAGCACCTATTCCAATCAATGCCTTCGACTGTATTGTGTTCATTGGAATCCCTTCTGCTTGAGAAATGCCATCAATTATTTCATATCCAATCTAACATCAAGAAAACTATAAGATTCATGACAAATAGAAACATATTCAAGCACTTCCACAAATGAGTGAATAATTACATTGTGCCTAGTGCCATGGTATTTGTTTCCAGGATTACCCAAGCCAACAATGAGCCAAGGGGTATATTCCACTTTAGTTCCATTGTTTGTCTTTGGCATCGAACAGCAAACAGATAATCTTGTTTTGAACAAAGGTTTTGTTAAAGAACGAGGGTAATTAAGGTTCCTAGGATAGGTTAAACAAAAGCTTGGGGCAGATGCTGCCTGCAACATTGATCTGTTGAAAAATGAAGAGTATATACAATGAATAAGAAAAATCTTGTTAAGATATCTTCCATTAGTCAGGAACTAAAATACTTTTTACAAGATATCGGTGATGCACACTAGTGCACAATAAATCCTAACTACCAACCTTTTCCCTCTCCCCTAACTCCAAACAGCAGCATATTAACAATCACATTGCAGTTCAGTTCAATTTCAAAAGTAAAATAAACTGAAACTGATTTAAGAGAGGAAACAAGAGTCCGCAAGGAGTACAACCAAATTGAACAGGTCAGTGGTGATAATAAATTACATATAAGGAACAATATAAAAAAAAAAAAAAAGAAACATACCTCAAATTTTATAAGACATGGTAATAACTTCACCCAAATTCTTCTTAAGATAACAGAAATCAACAATTTGCAAAACAAAAATCTAGAAATGTAGTATGAATGAGAAGTCATAGAAATTATACTGACTTAAAAATAATTATCTAGTCCATCATATCCATTTGGTCCGTGATTTCATACAAGCATATAACTTTGGAAAGCCGAGGGGAAGGCAGCCTAATATCCTCAACTTCAAAACCTAGAATAATTCTGTTTATATATCTTGGGACCAGAAATTCAAAGGTCTATCCTACACAAAGTACAGAATACTAAATACCAGTACAGCCTGATTCCTGCCAAGAGCACCTGAATCCAGCTACCTGGGAAGCACATAAATCTACAACACGTTTCACTCCTGCAAAAGGAAACACAAGGAAAATAAATAAATAAATAGTGTCAAGGCTAAGAGCAAGAATTTGAATTTGAGCACATTCTGATTCTGCATTATAGATACACACATATCAAGAGTAGGTTTTAAATAGTGGTCCAAAACCACAATTGTGGCCACAACATTAATGTAAACCTCATCACAACCGCAATTTGTTCTCAATTTTCCACAAGTCAAGGTTTGGAGAACTCAGCAACCGCAATTTAAAACCTTGAATACTATAGAACAAAATGCTTCGTAAGAAGCTTTCATTATTTCAAAGACTAAATCAAATAAATGCACATGTGTAATATAGAATAGTTAAAGACATAAAGGGATAAAAGATTAGGAAAAGCACGAGAAGCAACCAATTTATTCAATATTTAGTTCTGACACTAATATCTCTTCGTTGCATTACGCCTCGTTAATCTACTCTCCCAAAATATATTTTCTTGAATCGTCATTATATATTTCTCACAAACACCGCAACACGAGCAGAGCATTGAGGGTTGAATAAAAATAAACTCCTAAACTATCATCAATCACTATGGTAGTTTAGTTAAGAGTGTTTGGAGCATCTGAAACCACAATCTATTAAACAAAAAGAAAATGAATGCAAACCGGTAAGCACTGATATTCGGGAAAGATAAAACTAATTGCAGGTTGTCTATGGTATTTAAAAGAGCGAGAGTCTCGAGGGAGGAGATACAAATACCGGCTGTGAGAGTGGCCACACACAGACGAATTACAAACAAAGAGCGTAGTGTAGTCTATCTTTGAGTAAGGGTGAGAACGGGGTTTCTACGTGGTGTGCTTGTATTTTAGTCTCTATCTTCCAAGACTGGTGTTGAATCTCAGTCATATATAATTCTTCCATATTTTTGAATCTCAGTCATATATAATTCTTCCATATTTTTAAAAGGTTTGTTGAAATTTTTGGGGTTTTATTTTATTTTTATTTTTAATCTTTGGTATTTTTTATAATTTTATTTTTTTTATTTTATTAAAACTGTTAATTTTAATCTTTAATTTTTTAAAATTACATTTTAAACAAAATTAGTAAATTTATTAAGAATAATTAAAAATAATCTTTATTGTGATTTTAAAATAGCTTTAATTTAAAAACTTTTAAATAAAAAATAAATTTATTTAATGTTATTTTTAATTTTAAAATATTTTTTTTAATTTATCAAATTCTACCATCATATTAAATCATTATCATATGATTAATATTAAATTATTACTCTCATCATCATAAACAACAATGTTATAATTATCTATTATAACCATCGTTATCATCATGAACATAATTATTATTATTATCATCTTTACCATTAAAATTATAATAATAATAATAATAATTTATTTTTATTTTTATTTTTATATTATTTTTAAATAATTTAATTTTTTATTTATCTAATTTTTATATATTAAAAATAAAATAAATAATATTATTTAATATATAAATTATATTAAATTTATAATATCATAATATAATTTTATATTATATAATTATTTATAATATAATATTATAACATATATTATTTTTATTTAAAATAAATACTAAATAATTAAATATTATAATAATATATAAAATTATTATCTTTAATATTAATAATCAAATAATATATATAATAAAAATTTATATAATTATATGAAACATCTACAAAAATGATAAAGTTAACTATCTTATTAGAGATTTTTTTTTTCATACATAATAAACCCCAAATTTGATATTTGGTTTAAGAAAAATTAGACATGAATTAGAGCTAGAGTTCAACTGAAATTAATATAAAAAAAATCATACTACTTAATTTTAATGAAATTGAATTTAGTTGATTAAGAGAAATCATTTTATCAATTTGAACCATTAAACACTATGTGATGTTTGAACGTAACTCAGAAAAACTAATTTTAGACCTTTTTTCTTATAACTTTGAGTCATGACAGAATTAGAGATAATAGAATGCACTCTACCGTTATTCAATTTAAATTAATGGCTAAAACTATAGCCCAAGAAACTCTAAACCTTCATCTCGTTCCTTGTTGTGCTAAATAAAAATGAAATAAAAAAGAAAAACATTTTTAAAATGAATACATCATATACTAAGTTTAAACTCAAGATTTCGACCTTCTTGTCAATTAAATCGTTATAAAAATTCTATATTACTTTTGCGCTTAATAAAATATAACGTACCATGAAATCTCTCTAAAGTAAGCAAATAAATTAGAGGTAGATCTCTTAAAAACTTTTAAGTTCCAGTCCTGTTTAAATAGTGTTTCATGTGAATATCGGTTTACATATAGTGAATGTGTTTCCCTGTATTAACTACAGTGAAAGCATTGCTTCTGGAAAATGATCTTAAGCTAGTATACGTCAAACCCAGAAAATGCTAGTTAAATATTTTTAAATCTCCAAACAAAAAAATAAGTGCACCATTATGTATCGTCAACAATGCAAAAGAAATAATGGGATAAGGAGGAAAAGCAATTGTCAACACACAGATATATCTGAGATGCAAGATCAAAATAGCGCGATGTGCAGCTGGAATTTGGATACACAGCTGCAGGGGATCTAATTCATACAAACTACAAGGCAAAGAAACTTAAGTAGGGTAAGGATTCAAGACAGAAATTCAAAAACTAGCCCAGAAATCAGCATAATTTTCAATTGTTCTCTTCAACTCTGTATATATAGAGTATAGACCGCTTGGATTTTGAAATTTTGTGTTCTGTGCTACTTAATTGAGGGAAAATGGAGGGTTAAGCACTGGAAAAAGAAACCAAGAACAATATACGACAATGTTGCACAAAATTGTGCAAAGTACAAACAGATTTCAATAAATTGAACAGCTTGTTATATCTTTCACATTGCTTAAGAGTAATTTTGATAGTAAAGATGCTTCTTCAGTATGCGGTTTAGCAAAATTGATTTTTCTGTGCCAGAGCTGTTTTTACTTCAGCAACTTTCTCATCATTTACAGTAGCAGAGCTAACTGCAAAAAACAAAAAAAACAAAAAAACAAAAACAAAACAAAACCTTTTTGTCCGGCAGCATTTTAGCTGAACTTCCACATCAAGTCTGAGAAATTTACACGTGAAATGAGAACTTCAATCTTCTTGAACACTCTTCTCGGGTGAACCATGATGCTTGAGAGAATCAAGGCTGACAAAAAGTTTCAACCCAACAATAACTCATTAATGAAAGTAAAAGGAATAAAAGCAGATCAAGAATGGTAAATAAAATGGTCAATTAAAAAGAACAGTGAATGGAAATCAAGATTAAAATATTTGAATGAAAAAAACTTGGGTAGATGGTCAACCTGCATTTCTGAGGAACCCTCCAGGAAATAATTGACAATCTCTTCAAACTTGGAGGCAAGGTCAAATAATATTTCCAATCTTGAAGCATAATTCTAAGATCGTGGAGTTTACTATCCATACCATAGCAACAATTTGCATGCATCGTGCAAACTTTATTTAAATCTCTACTAGGTTCACAAAGCCCACCAAAATTAGCTGTATCCAAGAATCTCATTTTCAGTCCTAAATAGGTAATGAAAGGGTCAACCTTGATAAAATTGAGGACATCCTGGTCATGGTATCCGGGATAGATTTCTTGAGAAGAGTACCAAAATTTGTAAAACTGTATGGACCTATTATTGGACTTTACAAAGTTGAAACCTCCATTGGGTCTGTTCTCTACATCATCGAAGTTTCCTGTGAAATGATCACATGCTATCTGGAAATCTGCATCTCTATGAAACCGAGGAAATGGATCTCTAAACCACATGATATCAGCATCCTGAGAGAAACGTAAGTATCTAATTTAGACACCTTAGATTTCAAGTCCTTCTTTCATTGAAATAAAACTCTTTTCTGAAAAGGATCCATACAAAGAAACAAGGATAAAAGTAAAAAATAAAAGAATAAGATATGCAAAGCAATAAATTTGGCTGTGATGGAACTATGTACTGATACAGTTTATCCTAACCAGTTGGAATTAAAGATTAGGTAAATGTAAATGATATGCATACTTCACAACTTTTTTGAAAGTATCACAAGGTTTGCATGACTTCAAGAACTACTCATGTCAGTCCAAGTAAACATGAAAAGGTCAGTGCTTTAAATACGTACCGTGAACACAAAATTGTATCCCATCTCTAGAACAGAACGTAGAAAGTCAATCCGTCTCCACATCATCTTCAAGTAGCGAGGAGTCATGAAGTATGCCTCTTCATGAAAATCAATGTCTTCATTAACAAGCAAATAGCAATAGGTGTGTATAACCTGACAGCGTAGAAATGCCTTCTGGTCTAAAGCAATAATTACTAAATGATTCAAAAGCCTATGAGTATGATCTCCAATTCTAAAACTCTCAAGGAAAAGATCAATGATTGAATTTGGTGCTGCCCATGCTTCATTTAATGTGGTCAAGATAACAGTTCTGTCCTCCATGGCAGCCTCCTTCAGAATTTTTTCAAGTGGATATTCATTGCTAACCTGCAGGGGAATCATTTCAAAAAGAACAAAGAACGCGATTATCTCTTCCATTAATAAATTACACAAACCAATCATAATAATAATAAAGACGATGATGATAAAAGCTCTCAATTTAGGCCAAGCCTATAACTTTTTGCACATCCAGCCCAAATTGTACTATTCCATCATATTTTTGGATTTGAAAAGGTGTCAAGGATAAACCCATGAGGACTGATTGTTCCCACGTACTTTGGCCAAATAATTTCAACGGGGTGACCAACGTTTTAAAAGTATGATGCTTTCTTAAGGTGGCCCAATCCGACTAAAGAACACGGCCCATGTTTGATAGATCCGTTAGAGGTGGAGAATGGAGATGCAACCAATTATAAAAGTATCAAGGATAACCAGAATCTAGGCAAAATGTACTTGTTTTGTGGCATGCTATGCTTACAAAGCTAGATTAAGCAAGAAAAGATTTTGGTGTTTAAAAAGAAATATGGCTGAATTCTCTATACTCATAAGACCAAAAAATGGCTTAATTAAGGAAGTTCTGTTGCTGCTAGCAAGGGACAATCTGTCCGCTGAATATCATAGTGACAACAATTTTCATTATTACCATATGCTACAAGAACTCTATTGGAAGTTCACTATTAGAAAAATAATTAAACAAGTAATTACAAACGCCAAGTCTTCCTTAATTTTTCCAATGAGGAAATTAATATTTTTTCAAAGTAGCAATTTGCATCTATTTTTCTCACCAAATTAGTCCCTGAGATTTACCCAATCACCAAATTAATTCTTTAAAGATCAAAAGTGTCACTACACTCATTCTTATGGAAAACTCAAGTGATGACACAAATAATTTTTGAGGAACTAATTTCTTAACCAACTTTTTTAGCGGATCAATGTGGTGATTCATGAAGCTTTGGAGGACCAAATGAAAGGTTTTCTCCATTTTTAAATACCAATGCTGCAGGTTTCTGGCACTGCAAACAAGAGCTAGACCAGCAGTGTAAGCATTCAAAATAGGGGTCAACAAATTTTAAAAAGGATCCATATATCCATTTACCTTGCCTAACCATGAACATTCCATAGCATTTCAAATTTTGTCCTCCAACCATTCAACATGTAGAACCCCCCCCCCCCCCAAAAAAAAGAAATGATTTCACCCTGTTTCATTTCTCATCGGTCATCATATCAATCTTCCTCAAGCGAATACCCAAACACAGATGAGAGAGGGACACCGCATTTTGCAGACATTGAATTTCACTCACTATATGTATTGTCCACTTGCGAAACTGAAAACTTCACATCATATAAAAAATGATCCAACAATCCAAGCATTGTATCAATTCACCAATGTTCGTTTATCAAATCCCGCCTTATCACACTCCACGCCATTCAACATTCATACAAATCAAGCTAAATTCAACAACACAATTTTCAGCTCAGCAAACATCTTAAGCAGTACCTTCTACACTAAGGAAAATCTTATCCAAACACAGAAACACACTTTCTAAGTCACGATTACAAGATTCCACTACTCAAAAAGAGGAAACTCCCTCGCTAACACAACCACACACACAGAGAGAGAGAGAGAAGAAACAGAACTCACCTTGACTGAATCGTTAGATGCCGACGGGAAAACGGAAAAAAGAGACATGGAATACGAAGAAGCGAGGTGAGAGTAAGAGGCGTTTCTGAAGAGGAGTAAACAGGAGAGAGAAACAGCGAAGAAGAAGAGCACGGCGCCGACGTTCCTCCGGAGATGGAGGGAGGTGGATTCCGGCGACATGGAGGCGGAGAAGCTACCGGCGGTGTGGCAATACGACGAGGTCGGGAATCGTCGCCGGTGAGATGGTAGCGTGCGGGGGAGAGAGAGCGGCATTGGGTGTCGGCGGGGAGGTCATTTCGGTATACGACGTCGTTTGAGTAAAACGACAGCGAGGAAAACGAATATACAATCTCATATATTGAGTAGTGGGGTTTTGTGTGGAGGCCTACCAAGAACAGATGTGCTGAATCACGACTTTATGCTTCCTGATGATGACAGAATAAATGAGTAGGTGAAGATTTGTTGGCCCAGCGGTGAGATGGAATTTGACTCTGTAATAGTTAATAAAATTGAAATGAGTTTAAGAAGAAAAATAACATAAATGTGAAAAAATTAAATATAATTGTTAAAAAATATAATTAATATTATTAATTCTTAAAAAATTATTTATTTTTTAATTTAATTTTTATAAATTTTACTCTTATTTTTATTTATTTATTATAATTTTAATTTTTCTTTTATAAAAGATGCTAAAATACTAAGTCTAATAACTTACCACAATTGATAATAACTAAATGAATAATGATTATTTAGTTATAAAAACTATTCTATACTTATTTAAGTAATCATTATTTATTTAATAATCGTTTACTTATCTTATGTAATTGATAAAATTTTAGTTTTTATATATGATGCTTTTCTTTAAGGTCAACAGTATAATAAATTGACGCTTTTTAAGGTTGATTTGTATATATTAAAAAAAATAAATTAGTACACATTTATAATAAAATTCATCTTCTATTATCAACTCATGGAAAGATAATTAGAAAAAATTGTATAACTTTGTTATCTAATTTGATATAAGAAAATAAAAAAATAAAATACAAAATACAAAAGTAACACATTAAAAAAGTATTTGATAGAAATAATTTTTTATGTTTTTCATGAATATTAACTTTAAAATGTTAGTCTCTTATATTTAGTAAAAATATTTTCAAAAAATTAATATTTTTAAAAATATTTATTAACTACATTTTCTATTAAAACATGAGAGGAGGTGGAAATCCAAAATTTTCATATATATGAGAAAGTTTTAACAAACATGTCTATAATATTTTCAACAGTTAAATTTTTAGAAAACATGATTCCTATGAAGCATGATTTGTAGGAATAAAAAAAATTATGTATGTCAAACACCTCCTAAATGAAAGAATCAAATGATGATATTATCAATAAAGTTAAATAAGTTATTATTAGTTTGATAATCGTAAATGTTGATCCTTTTTTTCATCCCATGCAAATGAGCCTCAACCAAACTAAATTGGCTTCACAAATTCTATCTATCATTTTCACTAGTCATTCAAATGCTTTCTTTTTTGTTTTTATAGTCAATTGCTCTTATATCTACTTGTTCACCTCCTTGTTGTTAAAGCGTACTTTTAATTGTACTTTTAATTGTACTTTTTAATTGTAATTGCAAGGTTTAATTTTATAGTCTTTAAAATCACATTAGGATTATAATTGTAACTGCATTGATCGTATTTATCATTTATTCATAATTTTTCGTAATATTAAAGATCATAACATTACCTTTACCTTGTGTATCTCTTCCATTTTATTAATCTTTGTGTTTGTTTCAATGTTGTTATGCATTTCCAACAACATAGGGATTTCTCACATCTTTAATGCACTATTGCTTTATGATTTGGTGTGGTCCTAAAAAATGCTTAAGAACCAAGTTCAAGATCTTCAAGGTGGAGATACTATTACAATCAATAGTCTTGAGCAACAAAGGAGGGATACGTGTAAGGACATTCCAACACTCAACTTAGTGAGTATTAACAATATGGGAATGAATAGCTTACTTAAAGAAAGTTTGTGCATCCTATATATAAAATTTGAATACAGAAAAGTCACCACTAGGGCTAAGGAGCATCTCGCTTGATATATTCAACGTGGTAATGCAAGCTCTAACCGTTGAATATTCTATAATTTATGGAATAAATGGCATGAGTCTTAAATAATAGTATCTTATGGTTCAACATGTGGGAGCATTTTGTGTATGCAAACTTAAATGGCATTCTAATGGATGTTGATCCCATTAACATGAGTTATTAGGAACTTAATAAGGATGGTTAAACTTTTTAAGTTATGGTCCAAGTAAGTTAGATTTAGTATTTAATTACTTACCTAGCACAATCACAATTGGGAGTCCAAAACCAAATTATTGCTTTTATATTTCTTTATTAGGGGAAAACTAGAGAGTTAATGGGAAAGAATTGAAGAAATAGTTGTAATAAAAATAAATCCATAGTAAGTTTAGAAAGTGAATGGTTATGAAAGCTCCTGTTTTGGCAAGTAAGGGTGTTAAGACAAAACAAACCATTAAAGCCCAAGTCTTTATTTAACTTGATCAATACCTATTGTATATATTTATTATTCATTATTGAGAAAATTTATGTAAAACACAATAAGAAGGATTGAATTGAGTTTTGATTCATTTGAAATTCTTTTTTGAAAACTTCATACAAATATTTTTAAAAACAAGTTTACTGTACACTAGATCCTTGATCAATCTTTGGAGAAATTTTTAAAAAAATATATTTTAAAAATAGATATAAATTATGCAAACTTTGTTAAAGCAGTAAAAAATATGAACGCAGGAAAATCATCTTGGTTCACTTATAACTTTGGAGTACGTCTAATCCTTGTCAATATTTTATTGTTTTTTTAGACCTATAAAGTCTTAACAGACCATTGAACTCACTCCTAATTATTTTTTTCTTTTCCAAGTGTACATTACAATCTTAAGTATTCTTTTTTAACTTAACATATTCAAGGTTATAATTTACCCAAAACTAATTTTTCAACTTCTAACAAATAAATTTTATTCAATTAATAGTTTAATCACATTCAAGAAGATAAATGCAATAAAGAATAAAAGGATAAATTATCTTTGAATGCATTTTAGATATTTTTTTTTTCTTATAGCTTTTTCTATGTTCATGTAGTCTTATTTCTCCTTAAACATTCCTCTTCAGAAAAATTTAATTGGAAATTAGGTTTAGGAATGTTACTTTTTGGTTCTTCATGCATTTAATACATGATAAACATTGTTTTTATTCCAGTCTAACACTTATGTGCTATCCGATGCAGTATTTTTGTAATATATTAGTGAGCTTTTTCAAGGTTGTACTTGCAACTATTAAACATCCTCCTTGATATATATTTTAAAAGAAATTTTTATCCTTTCATTGGTCAAGTTACATTTATTACAAAGTCAAAAGGTTATTAATGTTCTTCAAATTTTATGTGGTATACTATCTTCATTACATTACTTTAAGAGTGTGCTTCAAGCGTGTGTTTGCGTTGTCCAATAGTTTGTGACTTGTCTTTTATCTTTATATATATATATAATTTTTTTTTTATTTTTTCCTTTTTAGGTATTTTCCAATAACTTGTGGGTTTTTTATACAATCATATTTTGAAGATTTGTTCTTCCCTTTCTTAGCATACAAATCAGCACAAGTAAATTTTTAAATATAAAATATTATTAATTATCAAAAACAAATATTTTGTGTGCTAAAGATTTTTAATCTTTTCCAATCATCTTGGTTCTAACAATTTTTTTTATGAATTATTAGTGTAGAAGTATTAATACAATTGACATAGATAAGTAAAAAATTTATCAAGCATATATGTAAGATGAATTATATAAAAATGTGTGAAGTAACTTATATGCATCAAATTTATTTCTTCCTCTTTTTTCTTTATAAAAAAAAATAATAAGATATTGATTTTTGACCATGAAACTGATGTATAAAAGATAATAAAAAAAATCCTAGTGAAAGATAGAACAAATACCCTAAGGTCTAAAAGGTTCACTTTATTTCTTTCAACAAAGATAGTTTACACAATCATTAATAGGAGATCAATAAAGTTAGGATGAATGAGAGCAAGTAAAAAGGTGGAGTAAGAATAAAATGAGATGTTAGAAGAAATCTCAGTGGTAAGGGTTCTCCTGGAGTGGTAACGTCTTTTGAGAAATATATGTTGGGATTATAAATAAGCTTCTAGATAGTAGAAACAAGAACAAATGCCTTCTTAATGTCTTCACAACCAATGATTTGGGCAAGAACATCTAGATTAATAATCACAATTCTCTCTTATATGGATTTGCAACCAAAGTTTGAAGTGTCAGAATTGTTTACTCGTAAAGAAAATATTAGCATTTTAGAAAAGTCTTTGAAACATTTTCTTCTAATTAATTTTCCAAATTTAATTAAATTTAAAATATTTATTTCACTTTAAATAAAAAAATATTTTAAATATTTCAATTCTTAAATGTAAAAAAAATATATTTACAAAAATTTAAATTTTAATTTTAAAATAAAATAAAAATTATTTTAGCTTGATGGATCTCGTTCCTAATCCAATATATCGTTAAGTGTGATGATAAAATTAAGACAACATGTTATTTAGGAAAAGAGTTTTGATAAATTTAAATTTTAAAAAAATTTTGGAAAATATATATTTTTTGCTTTTGAAGAAATTAAAATTTACATTAAAAAAAATTTAAAAATTATTTTTTTTTATTTTGAAAGATTGACTTCAATTTCACAAATGAAATTTTTACATTTTTTAGAAATTTGTTGCTGAAATTTATTTTGAAATTTGAAGAATATGTATTTTTGAATTTTTTTTAAAGTTTTAGAAAAATATATTTAAAAAAAGTTATTTTTCAAAAATGTTAAAAAAATAATTTAAAAAAAAATAAATTTACATTCAAGTTAGAATTTAGATACTCAATAAATTCTTACAATCCCAATAAAGTAGAAGATGAATTAATCATTCAATTAATATCACTTAATCACTATGTGTGTTTGTTTAAAATGATTATTAAAAATCATGTAAAGAATTATTCTTAAAATTTTGAAAAATAAATATATCTAACTTGCACAAGGTTGAAGTTAGCATATAGTTACTCAATAGACTTTTATGATCCAAATAATGTAAAAGTAAATTTATCATTCAATTAATACCAACTTATCATTATACATTAATACCAACTTAAGTTGTTCCTTCAATACTTAATTAATTAACACATATAACATTAATTATTTCTCATCATATTATTTAGGAATGGGTTCTCTAGGATGATTCCAAATTTTTTAGAGCTTTTAAATTGTTCAAAATGATATATTTTGTCATATTTGAACATGAATCTTGAAAAAATCACCATAAAACTTACAATATGAACTAACTCATAAAATTTTACAATATACTCAAATAGTAAAGATCCACATGAAATTTTAGCTAAAAATCCGACTACATGTTGAGAAATCTAGTAGAATGAATTTGTTAACTTTATAATAAATACATGGAAGATTATCAATAAGAACCTCTTTCTCAACCACTAACCACTCTGTTCCTACGAAACAAATTTTCCACCTATACCTTTATAGATTTGGTATTGAAGTACTCCATAAAAGTCATAGGTTGGCCTCCTCCAAGTTTCACTAAGAAAGATGATGGTCTTTTTTACGTGTGGGATGTATTTCTATTTCTCACACTTCTTCAAGACGATTCTATTTGAAGGAAAACATTTGTTTCAAGGGTTAGAGTTTTGAGGTGGTGGGATAAGAACAAAGAACTTGGATAGGAGAATAAAAAAATGAAATATTTAGGGTGACAGGAAAAGGAAAGGTGCCAAATTTTGAAAAGAAAAAGAGAAAATTTTCTATATTTTCATAAAAGATAAATTAAAACAAAGGAGATCCAATAGTTGAGACAACATATAATGATTAAGAGTTAAGAATTAGATAAATGTTCAAAATTTAAAAAAAAACATAACTTATTTTTTTTTATAATAATTTGTTATCTTTTACTTTTACTTTAACTACTTTAATAAAATAATATTATATCTAAAATCTAACTGTATTCATCCTAAAAATCTCAATAAGTAACTTCTCACATCTTGGATAAGTTCAAAATCAATATTTTTTCACCAATTTACAACATTGATTTTAACAATATTTTTAATATTACTTTAAATTATTAAAGTGATTAAAATATTTTGGAATCCAAAATTATTCTTTTAAATATATTTTTAAATAAGTTTTTGTATTTCATGAAATTTTCTAGTAATTAAATCATTTTAGAGACTATTGATGATTTCTGCATTACTAGTATGTATAAATTTTTCATAATAAATCAAGTAAGCTGAATATAAGTGAAAAATACTAAAAATAAATTTAAATACATTTAAATATATTTAAATGATTATATCAATTTTCATAGATATTTTTATATACAGTAATTTTTTAATAAATTACCAAGTTTAAGTTAAATAGGAGCTAATAAACAATCAATAGAAAATGGTAGATAATTTTTAAAACAGACTAATAAATATAGTTTCAAATCAAAAGTAGGATTTCATATTTATTTTTTTATTCTATTTTTTTTTATCAAATATTAAATGAACACATACTACTAATCAAAGAAGATTTTGTAAACTATTAGAAATAATTGAATTATGTGTAGAAAACTATGAAAATACATTTAAGTAAAATATAAATATATTTATAACCTACAAAAACTTCCTCTATTCAAAATAATTTTTTAATAATTATTGAGCTAATTTTTAATAAAAGTGAGTAGATAAAAGATAAAAATTTAGGATGTTATATAACTAATATTCTTTTCATCTTAGTGTTAGTCATTATTGTAGTTCTCACTACCATCGCTACCTTTACCTGCAATCATTCATTTTTTTACTTAAATTTGACATAAGTCTACCAAGGACTTAACCTAAATAATGATTGTTAGAATCTAGAACATCTAATGTTCTTCTATTTCCAAAATTTTAATGATAATACAAATTTTAATTATGCGTATAATTTGCATATAATTATTTACTTATTTAACTTGTAAGATTTGGTGTGATCAAGACTACTGAATAAGAGTCTAAAGAGTTTCCTTGAAAAAATGTGGTTAAAGAGTTTCCTTGAAAAAATGTGGTTAAAGAACATTTCAAACACCTAATGTTTAAATACTACAAATGTACTTGAAAAAGAACGTCTCAAACACCTATATTTAAATTATACAAAGTTTTGACTCCAACAATATTTTCTTTGAGGTAAAGAAAATCAAAGTTAAAAGATATTAGACTTGGATTAAAAATAAGGCCATACAAAAAGACACACTTAACACACATAAAAATAAAATTATCTATTACAAATACAATGCTAAAAGTATAATTGGATACATGGTATGAAATTAATTTTTAAAATCACAATTATACTTTAGAACAAAATCATGTATTTAATGAAAGATAAAAGAGATTGAAAATCATATCTCATCTTACATCATCTTTCTTTTGTCTCTCTTGTATAAAGAGAAGTAATTAAAAAAAATAAAAAATAAAATCTTTACATTCATTTATATCAGAAAATTTTTTTTGAAGTATCTTTACTCTTTATTTTTTCTTTTTTTTCACTAAACATTTTATTCGATGGTTACCAGACTTCTTTATTATCTTGTCTCTACTATTTTGGTAATAATATCTTTTCCACGTACCTTTTTATTTTAGACTTGAAAAAATTTGATTAAAAATATTTACGTATTTTTCCATTTGTTGTATAAGAGCATTATTTTTTCTTAGTAAAATTTCTATTATATTTAACCAAAACTGAATACAACTCTTAAATTTTAAAAATAAATAAATATATATTATAATTTCTTAACTCTCTCTTTCCTTCATCTTTTAATTCTTATTTAATAAAATCGATTGTCATATTAATTTTATAAGAATGTTTACAAAAATTATTTTATAGACATTTAATTTTTTTTATACATACTTAAACTTAAGCTTTGCAAAACATGTTTTAAACAAAAAATTTTATAAAATTTTCTAACTTACAATTCAACTTTTTTATATATATTTTTTATGTTATTTTATTAATGTCAAAATTAAATCTTAAAATTGAATTTAAAATTATTATTCTATAATTTTTTACACCACTTAAATATAAAAATTATGATTATAAATCAATTTTAATTCTTACAAAATTAGAATTATAATCGTAAATTATAATTTCATTTTTATGTATCAATAAATTTTACATAAAAAACTCAAATACCTACCATCATAATTAAGACTGTAAAAATTACTATTAGGTTAATAATTAATTATAATTACAGAATAAAAATCACTAATGGAAACATCCCACCAAAGCTAAAATTTTAGTAATTATAATATTATATTATCAATTTTTATAGCAATTTTACAATCTTTATCCGTTTTTCTCAACCTTGAGTGAGGCAACTCTGCTTTGTTTTTATTTACTTTATATTATAAAAAATTATTTATAAATATTTTAAAATTAAATTAAGTAGTTCTTATAAGTATAAATTTCAGAGACTAAAATTAAATTGTCAGAATAGATATCATGAAATAGTAATAACATTTGGTTATTTTACGTATATAAATAAATCTTTAGCATAAACATATACTTTTAATGATAATATGCTATGAGTTAAAAAAAAAATATACACTCACAACACTTTAGGTTTCAAGAGAATAGTCCTTATAAGGGTTTTAATCAAGCCAATAATTGAGAGTTGAGTAGCTAGTGGACATTTCGTTAATTACAATTAAAATTTCCCTTTTATTTTTTATATGGGTTTGAGCTGAGATCAAAGATAGTAGTGCCTTAATTGCTGAATGTGTTAGTAGCAACATCCACTTGTATAGAGTGATATCCATGAAATTAATATATTCAAATGGCTAAAGAAAGGTCCAAATTAATAGTGTTTTGGACAGTGGAAGAAGTGCTAAACTCAGGGCATAATGAGATTGCCTCACTAATATCACTCACTGAAGAAGCATTACTTGTATGAGACGAAGGATGAACACGTGGTAATGAAATCGACAATGACAATTCATAACCCTTTTTGTCTTCATCTTCTGCTTCTACCCTTATACTGTTCCCAACTTCACTCAAACCCTGTTTATCATTTAATTTGCCAACCTGTCCAACCATGTGACAAAGAAGAGTTACATCTATTTTCTATATTATTTTTGTCTTCATCTCTTCCTACCAATTATCTTATTTTATATATATATATATATTATACATTTTTATATAAAGAATCCTCATAAAAAAGTTACATGGGTTTTTTTTTAATTTTTAAAATATTCTTTTCAAATATTTTTTATAAATATAAAAATATTTTATTTTTTAGTATTTTTCTATTTTTTAATTTACATTAATGAAATATTTATCTATTTCTATACTATTTATTCAAATATTTAATATTATAAATATGTTTTAAAATAATATTTAAATTTATAATATATTAATTATTTTTATTAATTTTTAAATTATTTATATATTTTTTAAACGAGATACATCATTGTTCCAACGTTTGATGACTATATATATATATATATATATATATATATATATGTATGTGTGTGTTGATACATTAAAGAAGCAAAGCAAGTAGATTTTGAAAAAACCATGATACTTTGAATTGATATTTTTTACTAGGGAAAGTGTGAGCTTACATTTTAATAGAGTTTTTCTGTTTTGATTGTTAGAGTGAGGAGACAGAGGGAGTTAAAGTGAGTCTTAAGGTATATGTATAAATACAGGATAGGGCTTTACATATGATCAAATTTCATTTTACCAAGTCACTATAATTAGTTTATTAATAAAAAATAAAATACTTTATATAAAATTTCAGATTCAAACGTTACTAATTTATTATAAAAAAGATTCCATTTGACTAGCCACAAGTCTCAATTTTAATAACCTGGCAGCACCACTGAATGTGATTATGTGAGAAATGATGAAGGTATAAATTTGAAGCCATGGTGATCATTTTAGGCCACTGTTCAGACCGTGCAAAGGTTAATGTTGGATAATTAATACTCCACTGACACCTTTTTTAAACCTCTGTTGTCATTTTTTAAAAATTAATCTTATATTTATTTTTACTTAAAATTAATAAAAGAGTTAAATAAATATCAAATTAGTTAAAAAAAGGTTACAATAGATTATAAAGACCGGCAATAACCCTTCCTTAAAATAATCCATCCCTTCAAAATATTTATGATATTAGTAAGATATATATTTTTATAAAGTGACTTTTATTTTAAGAATTTAATCAAACATTAAATATACTCCAATTGAGCTGTGCATTTTAAATTTCAAGCCCAAGCATATGTTCATTGCAAGCTTAAAAGCCCATAGATTCCTTTTAATTTTGAACATTGAGACATTTATTTGATTTGAAGTTAAGAAAATTTATTTTAAATTGTTAAATAATTTTAAAATATATATATATATATATATATATATATAAATCAATCTAAATTATATAAATTTTTTAAAACATATATTTTGAATTAAAAATTCAAAATTAATTTTTAAAAATTTTAAAACAATGGAGTTGGAATAGGGTATCTCACATGGCTATGAAATAAAGCCCATAACCAATATCACACTCTACCCTCTTAAAAAAGGAAAAATAGAGGGAGAAATGAAGTACAAAAAGATAGAGAAATTGTGTGTGTATGGAATGAGTACCTGGAGCAGATCAGATTCTTGCTTTGGAAGCATAGGAAAAGTTGTGAAAAAGGGTTGAGTCTGCCATAATGAACCAACACAAATCTTCTTTATTCTCTTCTGCTCAGCCATGTTTTGCAGGTAATCATAAAAAGTAGTGTATGGGTTTGGAACTGCTTCATATATTCTTTGCTTGCATTCTATGATTCCTGAGAGGGAACTTGTCTTCTCGATTCTAGCTCTGAACAGAATCCAAGCATAAACCAATTTTATTTTATTTTTTTTAGAAAATAAAAGTTGGCTCAAAAAGCCAAAATTCAATTTTTTTAATCCTTCCATAATATGTGTTTGAATGAATATTTGCAATTTTGAATTTAAATTTGTAAAATTAATTTATTTAAAATGATGTGATATATATTTAAAAAAATTCTTTTTAAAATTTGTAATAAAACTTAGTATAAATTTTCAACTCAATACAAAAGTTAAAGGTTATTAGTTAGTTGACATATAAGTTGATCAAGAATAATGCAACATCAATTTTTTTTATATAAAATCACGTTTTAAAGCATTTCAACATGAATTTAAGAAATTTTTATAAAATCATGTTTTAAAGCATTTCAACATGAGTTTAAACATGTACCATGTAAGTTGGTCAAGAATAATCCAACATCAAAATTTTATAAAATCACGTATTAAAGCAATAAATTCAAACATTTACATTACCACATTTTAGTCATTTTGGAAAGTCAATATTTATTTTAATGAAAAAAAAATTAATCTGACCTTTTTGGGGAGAAATTACTGCTACTGAAGAGGGAATCAGATCCTTTTCCAATGGGTTTAAAACAAGAGTGAAAACCAACATCATTCACTTCATCAACACCTCCATCATCATTCTCCTGAAAAGATTGTTTTCTATGTTGGGTGGAAGTCTTATCTGTCACAAATTAACCAACACACTGAGTAAAGTAGATTTGTTTGGTAGAAGCAATTAAAAGTTTATTGGTCCAAAGCATTAATAATGTATAGGGCTATGATTTGTGCACAAGGCATTAATGAACCCATCTTAAATGTTGAAAGCACAAAAGTTGTGGATTTCATCAAAATACTATTATAAGAAGATTTTAAAAGGACATTGATTTATCATTCTTCCTTCTCTATTCTGGCATCAACTATACATATGAAAGGGACTAGTACATGAACAATGTAGTTGCAGATTTTCCATACTCATGCATGGAGCCTATAGCTTTCGATTTTGATTTTGAACTACAGATAATAACCAATAAAGGAAACAACTGAGTGAATCTGCACGCCTTCAATGCATAAAGCATCAACATTATTCAATGTACGACATGCAGGGTTGATAAACCATCATAAATTCCTCAAGAATATTAATCTTTTTAATTAACTAATAATCGTAATCATAAATCTATTTATTTTATTGTTATTTAATTAACTTTTCATAAAATTCAAGCAAAGTATAATTCCCCTTCCTTATTTTTTATAAAAATAGTTAAAATAATTAATATATTTTAAATTTAAATATTATTTTAAAAATGACCATAATATTAAAATTTGAATGGATAGCTTGGACAAGAAATTAATATTTTATTAACATAAATCTTACAATAAAAAATTAGTAACTAATAGATTTAAAAATAAGATTATTTCTTATATTTAGAAAAAAAATATTTGTATTAAATTTTTTACAAAAAGGACCGGAAGGAAGAAGTATCTCACTAGAGAGTACCCATATAGAGTATAAAAATCATTTAATTCGATTTATTAAATACGTTTAGTTAATTATTAGTAAAAGAGCATGCATTATATAATTAATTTTATGTTTTACATAAAATAAAAATTTTTCTTTTATTAGTTTCTATCTATATAATGTTTGAATAAGGATTCAAAATTTGATCGGCGCTTTTAAAAAGGACTTCGATCACCATTGCGTAATTAATTACTAAAAACGAAAGGAAGAGATAGAGAGAGAGAGAGAGAGAGAGAGAGAGAGAGAGAGAACAGATCCTAGGTATATATTCTTACTTATATAAGATTGAATGAAATCACACACCGATACTATAATAAAATCTTTATTTTTCTTGCCCCTAATGCAATCTCTCTTCTTTGTAATAAAATGAATGAGAAGATCAAATATGTAGATACAAATAGGACTAACTTAATGTGCAAAAACATAAGCAGATGAAATAATAGGATGCATGAAGAGAAAATGGAAGAGTATTGAAAAGCCATAAAAAAAAAATATTATAAACAATCTTGTGGGAAACTAAAGGTTCTCCAAGTACAGGTGTAGCAGTAAAGAAGGTCAAACAAACAACGTTTAGTACCTTGTCTGCACGAGTCACCTTTCATGCTTCTGTACATCTGGTTTTGAAAAAGAAACAATCCCAATAAACCACCAAAATGGAAAAGTGAGAGTAAATATAATATTGGATTAAATTAAATTAAATATATTTTAGTTGTTTGTAAAATTTTGAAATTTTAATTTATCTTTTATTTTTAAAATAATTTCGATCTCATATATATTTTTTTAAAATAGTATAATTTTAATCTTTTATTATTGAAGTATCAAATCTTACTGTATACCCTGTATCGTTATTTTAAAGATTGAAAACAAAATTATAAGAGAAATTAAAAAAACATTTAATATTATTAATAAATTTTTACCATCTACGGTTGTATTTATTGACTTTTTTTAATTATTATCCTAAGGATGGAGTATACGAATCGAATGTAATTTTGCAAGAAGATTAAAAGCAACCTGAAGATGGCTCTTGACGTGTGAAATTGTGAGCCCTTTAACATCCATCAACTGAAGAACAAGCTTAGGAGTAGCCTCTACTTATGAAAAAGAGGGAAGTGTTAAATTCTTGCATCATGGTAAAAAATAAAATGAAAAGAAAAATCTAGAATAGAAAAAAAAAATAATGAAAAGAAGAAAAGAAGAAGTTGGTGGCATAGTTATAATGCACTTACTTTGATGACCTCCAAGAGTTTCAATGGCATAAACAAAGCAACGATGAAGTTCAGGGGTCCATCTTAAACGAGGAACCTTTGATCTTATATATTGCCTCACCACACCTTCCCTTCCACAACTACCCATTTTCCCTTCTCTTCAAAGATCTTAACTTTTCTCTTTTAAAACCCAAAGGGTCTTCACAAAACGCCTTAATTATTAATTATTTGATCTTGCTCAACAACTTCTTCGCCTTTCACTTCCTATATAACATAGGAAAAAGCATGCAATGCCTCTTTTCTACCAAAACAGAAAAAATATTAAACAACAACAGAACGCAGAATCATCATAGTGAAAGGGGAAAATATCGAGAGAAAAGGACATGACAAGGGAAGAACCCCTGCAAATTCCTGAACATGTCACTGATAATACCTTATGGTAGGTGCTGTTGCTGCGTGTTGCCAAATGCCAAAAAGAAAAAATTGAAAGAGAAAAATCACAAGGAACTGAAATCTCAAAAAGTAAAAGTGATCAATAAATTTGTCGTCAATGTTATACTTTATATAGGTTAATAGGTTATCTCTATTTTTGTTTCTAAAATATATTAGTTTTTAAATATTACAATCATTATTGAAAAATAATTTATTATTTTTTAAAAATTAAAATAACATTTTTTATTTTTATGATTAAAGTAGTAATTAGTTGTAATATTTTAAATATTAAAATAATTATTTACTCATATCAAATTAATTTTTTATTATAAAATAATAGCAATAAAAATTTAATATAGTTTTAAAAATTATATTTTATTTCTTTTTTCTTTCATATTATTATGTAGAGTTAATATAATATATAAAAACAAATTCACAACTTCATAACTAATATTGTTATTATAAAGTAAATAGTTATTTTTTCTTAAAAATTAAAAATATATCATATTAACTTTTAAATGTTAATATAAAAAAATTAATCATTTTTCATTAAAAATAACTGTTTTTTATTTTTAGAATTAAATAATGACTATTTACTTATAAAAATTAAAATAATAAATCTTATATTTTAGAAACTAGTATAAATAATTTCAAAGTTTTTTACTTATGATTAATTTAAGTATAAAAGTGATAGTTTGATGATTAAAATAAATGTTAGAGGATTTAAATTAGAACAGTCCTCAAAAAGCAGGAATTAGCTTTTTCTGAAATGAAAAATCACGAGGAGGGTTTCTGAACTCTGATGTTGTTTGTTTGCCCTGACCCTTCCAAGAAATGATTATGCCTACGCCAATATATAGTGTCTCTGTTGCCAAACTTTGACCTTTGTTTCTCTTTCTAGTTTCTGCTCTCTCTCTCTAGATATAATAGTAATGTATGCGACAACATCGTCATAATCACTATGCGAGAATATATGGATCCCATGAGAATACTTTTCAGATTTTGTTTTTGTTTTCTTCTAAGGACTCTTCGGTTAATACATTACGTGAATGATAAATTATCATACTATATACGGAACTTCTTTTTATCACACATTTGCCCTTCTTTTTATAACATTAAATCCATTTATATAGGTTCTTAAATTATTTTAAAATTTTAAATAATTCATTATATTTTGAAATCTATAAGTAAATTTTTAAAATTTTTATATACTTTAAAGACTTACAAAATTAACTTAATGTATGATCAAATATATAAAAATGTGTTTCACTGTTTTATTCTCTTTAATATATATATATATATATATATATATATGCATTTTCCTTAAAATGAATGTGGAAAGAATTTAAAAAATCATGTGATTTGAAATTTCAATATAAAGCAGCATTTATTAAAATTGAATAAAGTTTTTCAAATGCTTATTTTAAAAATTGTAATATATACATTCATGATAAAATGCATCACATGTCTGGTCCTGAAATGGCTAAAAACTCAAAATTCCACAAGCGTTTCTGACTAGACATTTCGGTTATGTCCTAAGGAATACTTCTTGTCAAGAAAGAAAAAGAAGTAAATACATAAGATGTTGTTGTTTGATTTGTTTTTGTATTTCTATTTTATTAAAATATTTTTCTAAGTAATTATGAAATATTATCTCATTTTTATTATTTAAAAATTTAATAAAAGAAATAACTACGTATATCATTTTTATATTTCAAATATTTAAAAATAAAATTAAATATTTTATTATTATTATTATATATAAAAATACGAAATCCCCATGAAGAAGCCAAAAACATGAAATGTTCTAGGATTTAGCAATTGATTACAAGAAAATAAAAGCAAGGCACCTAATTAAGCTAAGGGTATGAATTTTCCAGGAAAGTTGTGAAGGCTGTCATCGTTAGAACGCAATTCAATGTCAACATGCGCGTGAGAAATGTAATTTCTAAGTGAAATTTCACTTTTTTCTATCTACCAAGAGTTTTATTAAAATCAATAATTCGTATAAATTAATATTTTTCTATCTTTTCAATTAAGAAGATACTATAAAAATTAATAAATATAATTAAAGAACCCATACTTTATATATTTATTAATTTTATATGGATTGATTTTATATAATATTTTAATATAACTTTTGTTATTATCTTTTTATACAATATCATATCTTAATATAAATTTTGTTATTATCTTTTTTATTTATATTAAATATATAAAGTATGAGTTTTGTTAACCTATATCTTTATGAAAATAATTCAAAAATAAATAAATAAATAAATTTTTCATTGACAATAAAATTAAGGTACATTAAAAATTATAGTAAAAATAAATTTTTAAAAAATCTATTTTTAGTTTTTCAATTACTATCATAAGATTATTATTTAGCATTTTTCGTAAATTTAAAATTAAATAGACATAAGGAAATAATTAAAAAAATAAAATTAATATTGTAAACTTCCAATTAGTTGAACAAAAAAAAACAATTTTTTTCTCCAAAATTATAAAGATAAAAAATGGAGGAAATATTTCACTGTTCTTTTAAATGATTTCTTTTTAATTTTTTTAACATTTTCTTTCTCTTATATTTATTTTTGTTCTTCTCTTTTTTATTTTTTATTTTATTTATCACATCATCTATTATATTTTTGAGTTAAATATTCTCCAACAAATACATTGTGTAACAAGAAGATTAGAGGATAGTACAAGATTCATACTCAATGTAAGTATTAATTTGAATCCTGCATTTTTTTTTCTTCCTTTTATTATAGGATGCAACTGATCAAGAGAGATGAGATTAGAGATCAAACAATTAAAAAGGTTAAGAAATATTTTTTTTCTTCAAAAAAGTGATTTTTCATAAAATAAATAAACAAAGAGCCCATATTTATATCATAAATAAATAATTAATAATTTATTTATTTAAAAAATATTAATAACACATTTTTAATATGCTTCTCAATATTAATAAAAAATTATTAAATATTACAACATTATGGATCATAGGCAATGAGATTCTAAAGGGGTTGATAAAGTAAAACAAAATAAGATCTCACATCTGATAAGTTAAAGGTTTGAAAGCATTCTAAGGAAAGTATAAATCTTCCGTAAATATATTTAAATTTGAAGGCAATTCTGCCTTAAACCGAATTAACATCCGCTCTCTTCAAAACTATATCATATCAATATATATATATATATATATATATATATATATATATATATATATATATATATATATATATATATATATATATATATATATATAAATTATTTTTGAGTTTAAATAAATTTAAACTAATAATAAAAATATTTAAATGAATGAAAAAAATTAATTTTTTGCATAAATAAATTTATCATGAATAATTTTTTCAATATTTTTAAATAATTAAATTTAAATAATTCAACTGTAAAATTAATAAATTTTACTGTATAAAGCATGTTTACAAATTTTTATAAATTTTTAATAAAATTTCTTAATTATATTATTTTAATTTAACAAATAATATACATTTTATAATATATATACATATATCGTAATTTAAATTTATTTAATAAAATATTAATTTTTTTAATTTTATAAAATTTTGTAAATATAATTTATATAATAAAATATATTAATTTAATGCTTAAATTTGTAAAATTTAACCTTTTAAATGAGGTATTAAATAAATAATTTATGATAAACTTATTTCTTCAATAAATTATCTTTCCTATTAAAAAATATTTTAATAGTATATTATTAATGTTTTTATTATTATAAAAAATAATTTTTTTATAACAATTATTTTTTGCTGATTATATAAATTAATAGAAAAATATTAAATTAGAAAAATCTCTATTTAATTAATTTTAATGCTTATATTATTTGAGCATTTACTAAAATATCTTTTAATTGATAATTTTGAAAAAATATAAATTTATAAATACTTATTATTATTTATTTTATAATATATTATTAAATAAATTTTTTAGTATATTTATATAAATAAATTTATTTTTAACTATTATTTTAAAATAATGATTAAATAATTAATAAATAAATATTTTATCAAAATTAAAATAATAATATATTAATATATTAAATTTTATATTTTTAATTAATTTTTTATTTATTTTTAATCATTATCCTTAATACAATACTATTTACGACCGTTATAAAAATTACAATCACTTTTGCCAAAGGTACGTTATACTTATGTTCATCTTATTTATCACATCATATTATTTATTGCCTCAAATTTTATTCAAGTATTAACTTTAAAATAATTCTAAATCCTATTGTAATATCTTTTATTAATTTTTATATTTATTAAATACGTAAAGCTTTAAATTTTTTTATATTTTTAATATAAAATTTATATACTTTTATTTAAAACAACTAAAAAATTTTTATAAAAATACAAAGACGATTAAAAAAATGTTAATATTAATTTTGACGGTTGATTTTGCAGCTTACAAGATCCATGAACCATCAGTAACACATCAATCCTTACCCTCTCAAAAAACCCAGTACAAAGTCAAATCATCTCTGAAATCATATTACACATGCACCAACGGTATTTTTACTTATATTAGTATAAAAATTTAAAATAAAAATTGTAAAATAAAATAAAATATTTGAATTTCAAATTATTCATAAAAAATTATAAAAATATATAATAAATTTTTTATTCATTTTTTATTACATTATATATTTAGTTTTCATCTTTATATTTTTTAAGGTACTGCACTTATTTATTATGAAAATAAAAAATTTATCGTAAAAATATTTGAAATAAATACAATTATTATTTTAATATCGATTACTTTGCTGATTTATCCATATATACTAATTTATTCTTTAAAAAAAGCTTGACTATTTGGAAAGGTAAATTTTTTTTAGGAAGATTACTCTTGTGAATGCGGTATTATGTAATTTATCAGTGTACTATTTTTCTTTTTTTAAGGTCCCAAAAAAAGTTCTATAGAATATTGTCAAGCAACACATAATTTCCCTTGGGAAGGAAATAAATAGCTTGGTAAGGTAGGGTTGATTTGTAACCCTAAACATAAGTAAGGTTTGAATGTGAAGAATTTGGAATTGTTCAAGGAAGCTTTGTTGGTTAAATGGTGTTGGAGGATGAAATCTATGACAAATGGGAATATCAATTTGTTATAGAATTTAAAGTCTAATTTTCTAAGGCCCTATTTGATTTAAGAAATTTAAGGGATTATTTTTTTTTTGGCAAGTATATATGAGAATATGGTGTGAGGGTAAATGGGGTTGGTTAATGCAGTGGTGAAAAATAAAATTTAATGGAAGGAATTTTAATTTTTTAAAATAAAATATGATAAATTATTATTTTATTTATTTATTTATAAATTTTATTTTTATGTAATTAAAAGTTTTAATTATTATAATTATTTATATAATTTTTATTTTTTAATAATAATGCAGAAAAAAAATATAGGATTAAAGTAAAAAAGATAAAAATAAAAAAATTAGTGAAATAAGATGAAATAAAGATTATGGTTTTGAAGGTTAGATTTAAATCCTTCAAAAATTGATGTAGTTGTGCCGGAAAAAATGAAACATGACTAGATAATATCAAAGGTTTTTCTAACATAATGATGCAACTCTGCACGTCCATGCATAAGATCAAACATATCCTGCATTTATTGAATTATTTTCTGACATAATTGTGCATTTTATAAGCATGAACATGCTAACATATCAAGAACAAAAAATTAAATCAAAAGAAAAATATCTTATGTACAAATGGTATATTTTAACAATAAGTATTATTAACAAGAAAATCTTCGTTAACAAGTTGAAGGAAAACCTATTTCTTCGTCTACAAGGAGGCGAAAGCATACCTCAGAACACGTTACGTTAGAGTCACTCACTGTCTCAACAACAATCATTTTACCACTTCCATTCTTTTAATTCTTTTTCCTTGTGTAGAATCTCTTCAGTAGAATATTTAGATGATTGACTTGTATTATTATTTCAAATCTTTCTTTTTTTTATTATGAATTCCTTGTTTAAATTAGTATGCAGTTTACTTTACATTTACATTATGTTTATGTGTAACTAATACTTACTAGTGTTATTGGGTGGATCTTATAATATATTTGCTTGAATTTTATTTTTATTTTAAATTAATATTTTTTTTTACAATTATGTTTATCCTAATATTTTTTATTAAATTATTAAAAACTCATTAATTAATAATTTATAGTTAATCAAGTAATAGGTGATGATACCTTGTTTGGTTGACCAATGGATAAAAAAGTTATGATTTTGAAGCCTCAATTGAATTTTTAGATTTCTAAACATCTATTTAATTAGAAAATTTATTGGTGCTTTACGTTTTTTTAATTAATTATTTTACATAATTATTAAAATTAATAATTAAAAAAAATATTATTATTATATGATCTAATAGTAGTATTAAAATAAATGATTAATAATTATTTAATATAATTTTTAAAAAATTTAGAAGTAAAATTTAGTAAAGGTATAAGTAAAATCAGAACTCTATATTATTTTATCTTTAAATTTTGAATATTTGTCTAATTTTATTATTTTTATTTAATTCTTACTTGATGATAAACTTTTTGTGTGAGCTCAAAAGTGAAGAAATAATTATTCTATTATTTATTAAAATACTTTCTTTTACAAACTTTAAAAGATACATTTGTTTATAAATAAAATTTATAACAAAATATAGATAGTATAACATTACATCATGCAAGTAAGATATATAAAAATAAAGATGGGATAACTTGGGTAAGTATACTTCTAAATTTGCATATAATAGGAAGCAACAATTGCAATAGAGGTGCTGTAGGGATATTTATCTCCCTGTAGTTATTTTTAAATATTTCCAGAAGGTATCTACGTCGAACAAAATTTTAGTATTTTGTAAAAACTATTATTAGAAAAATTATCAATCAAATTAAATTTGGTTTAAAGGATAAAAAATACATTTATATGTTAAATATATAACATTTATAATGAGATATACGAGTATTTTTTATTTTTTTTAATAGCAAATTCAAACACCGTAAAAACTATTAACATCTAAGAGGAATATCTTTATCACTATCCTATATCTATTTACATGTTATATTATTCCACGAACACCTATTAATAGTTTAAGCAAGCATATGGTTCCTGCATTCATTTTACAAAATGTGTATGTAAAACTAGAAGATGTATATTTGAGCAAGTCCACAATTGTACCTGTATGCTCGTGATTGTTGAATATGAACTGACCTCTTGATGCTGAAATACTTTCTTATTTCTTACTAACCATATGTTCCATAGTGTTGTAAACTGAATTGCATCCACAGTTGTCTCTTCTGTTGGTCGCTTAGAAATAAGTCTCTAAAACTAGTTCCATGTGACAATATATCATTAGACACACTTGCTGACATTTTTTACGCTTAAGTTGTTTCTTCACTAAAATTTTGTTAACAAAACATCTCTAAACGAATATATTTATACACAATAGAATCACTAAATTCCACACCTATTATGATATTACATTGTCGAATTTCTTTATTTCTATATTATGATATGGTGAATATATTATGATGAAAGTGTTCTGTTGGCAATTAGTTATGCTTAACCAAATAAAAAAAATCTATTTAAACGAGGAAAGAGAAAAAAAAAGGTTGGATCTAATTATTTGGCATAGAATTGCATAACATATTTTTTAGTATATAATAACGAAATAATAATTTTTTATATATGAATAATATTATTCATCTATCTACACCACTCATCTAATTGTTTATAGATATTTTAAAAACAAAATAGATCCAATAATATAGATATTTTAAAAATAAAATAGATCCAATAATTTATATTTAAATGTAGATAGATATAAGTTATTATTTATATGTATAATTTTTTAAATAATAAAAAATTTAAACTTACAATTTTATATAAATTATCTTAATTTCTTATAATTAAATTAATTTTAATAATTTAGTCGTATAACTTGAAAAAAAATGAATGTTTTTAATAGAAAAAATAAAATTTAATGAAACTTTTAAATAACATTAAACTAAGACGGCTTAATTCTAGATGCAATAAAAAAATTAAAATTAAGTTCTTAGGATATTAACGTGTTTTTTTCTTATATTAATCTCTCTAAAAAAAGTTTGAGTATTTTTGTAATTATTTAATAAATTAATTTTTTTTATTTTTATAAAAAAATTAATTATTTTTTATGACAAATATTATATTGAATTTATGTTTGAATTTTTTTTAGTGATAAAATAAGATTGTTTTGATTTTAGTTCCAAACATTTTTCTCCGATCTTATATAAAAAATATATTTAAATAATTTATAATAATTAAAAAATTTAGTTAAATTAATTAATAATAGTAAATGTATTATTAGTTTATATAATTTTTAAAATTATTCTTAATATTAATATATGTTTTTTAAATTTTTTTCCTTTAATTAATTGTTTTTATTACTATTTAATAATTTTTATAAATATTTTTATTAAAAAATTTAATGAAGCAAATACTATTAATTTTTTTTATATAATGTAAAAAAAACAGAATATAAACTCATATCATTACCATTAGACCAATTTTATTAGTTTAAATGCTATTAATTTAATATTTAAAAAGATTAAAGAGTGTTTTATTGTGTTTTTAATTTTTAAAAGTTATTTTATAAAATAATTTTTAATTTCTTTTAAATTGAAAGTGAATTAATAAAAAAATCAAATACTATATGTAAGAGTATGAATAATAAAAAATTAAAAATAACCTAAATTTTTTAATCTTAATTTAAAAAACTGAAATAAATATTATTTTTAAAATAGTTTTTATAAATTATGTTGCTTTAAACATTTTTAGTTTTTAATTTCATAAATAAAAAATTATTTTCAAAAATAGAAAATAAAAAAATTCTAAAAGTTTTCTTCTGGTGTTTTTTTTATAAAAATTAAAGAACCCTAAAATATATACAAACGAATAGAGTGAGAGTAAAAAGAACAATTCACATTGGTTGAAATGATAATATTTCCTCTCTTGCATCTATAGTAATTACAACAAATAAGGAATTGATAATGTTCTAGATTCAATTTACTTTATGCTCAATTGAATTTGTTTTCAATTTTTATTATTTTCCTCAAAATCTTTTGAGTTAAATTCATGTATAATATTTTAGAAGTGTTTGATACGTTTTTGAACATTAAAGCACGTCTAAATGTTTATCAATAAAAGGGCACACCATACTCAGACTTCATGCTTTATTTAGATATTTTGATTCTTATATTGTTTAGGTTAAATCATATTTTAAATTTTTTTATATATTATTTAGTTTTAATTTATTTTCTTAATTTTTTATGAATCTTATATTAGTTTTTTTTATCTGTAAACGTTTAATTTTCTGCTAATTTTAAGTTGGTTAGTTAGCTTTTTACTGATGTAACATATGTAAAAAATAATTATTTTAAAAATATTTTAAATATTTAAGGAAAAAATGATATTTTTGTAAAAAATAGTATAATAAATTAAAAAATATATATAAAAAATAAATCAAAAATAAAAAATAATTTATTCTATAATTATATCAACTAAAATTATGTTAATAAAATATCTCATACGGAATATTTCTAATTCTATTTAAAAATTCAATGTATAGAATGCATTTATCATTTCTTTTTATTATTATTATTTTATATATTGTGTATTTTTCTGAATTGAAAGATCTTATTTTTTTTAGTAAATACGATATATTAATTTATAAAAATAAAACATTTAATAACAAAAGAAAAGAAAAAAGAATGCCGGAATACCTTGTATTATAGTTTGGGTTCCAAATAGAATAAAAAATATCACATGTGCTAGATAGATATCTCACGAGCATAATTTTGATTGATATAATTTCAGCGTAAGATATATATTTTTTTTTAATTTATTTTTAACATTTTTTTATTAATTTATTGCAATTTTTTTTAAAAATATCCTATATATGCTATATATATTTAAATTTGTGTACTAAAATCAAATTTGTACAAAATACTTAGATCTTTTTAATTTTTTAAAATATTTTAATTTACGAAAAATTATTATTAAAGACTAGGATAAAAAGCAAGAATCACCCACAAAAACTGTACTCAACTGAGTCGCAACATATAAACGTTCATTATATTTAATACCTTTTTTTTTTTTTTTTCTTCCTAAACATAACATTGAGTAAATTGCCTTTGTAAAAATTACTTTGTTTTAATAAAATTCTTTTGACTTTCCAAAAAAAAATACTGAATAAAATACTACTTTAATTCTTAAAAACATTTAAATTAATCACGTTAGTTAATAAAAATAAAAATAAAAAATTATTCTTATTATTTTTTAAAAATAAAAAATTATCCTCGTTATTTTTTAAAAATAAAAAATTATCCTTGTTATTTTTTAACTATAAAAAATAATTATGTTAATATTTAAAAAATTAAAATAAACAACCAAAAAATATTAAATTAAAATTTTATTTATGAAAAATTAAAATTGATAAATTATTTTTTAAAGTCATATAAAAGTAAAAAATTAATAAAATTCATCTCAAAATTTTAAGAATAGAAATGGTAGTTCTGATAACAAGGATTAAAAGTAGGCTCTTAGCCCCATGTGTAATATGAATATATCTCGATACTTATACTAACTGGGTGCATATATTAAAATTATTTATCTAAATGGTGAGAAAAAAAATAATTTTCCATAAAGTTAAAACAATATCTTTGATGTATAAAGTAATAGATTAAAGGTGTGATGGAAAATCATATGCATTACATGCTGAATAAGACATATTTAATTATGTATCTTATGGTTAGTTGAGAATATTTTTATAAAATTGGTTAGTAATGCATAAATATATGTTATACTCAAGTATAGTGTACAGATAAATAAGTCACATACGTTACATGGTGTGTGACGCATAAAGTAGTGTGTCACATGTGTAACGTATTATTTTATATGTTACACATGTCTATGATGTATTTATTTGTGTATTATATTCTTCTTTTTCTAGGTTTTAAAATATTCCGCGTAGTATGAAATTGTAATAAGTATTTAAATTGGATGTAGGATTCAGAATTATTTTTGAACTTAAGAGAAGAAAAGGTGGATACATTTAATTTTTCATTTAGTAATTGATTATTATTTGTTTAAACCTTTGAAAATTTATTTGAAATTTATCAAAATTATTATTTGTAATTTTTTGAGTTATGAAAATAGTATTTAATTTATTAATTTGTAAGTTTATTATTTTTATTTATTATTAGGTAGTATAGATAAAATTATTATTATTGTCTTTTATAATGATAAAATGTTTAAAAATGAAGAAGGTCTAACTTTGAAGGAAAACAAAAATCAATTCAAATTTTTTAAAAATGTAACATTAAATGAGTTGAAAGAAAAAAATTTTTAAAAAATTAAAATGGTCATCTAATGAGATAATTTTTAATTTAATAGAAAGATTTTTAGTATAATTTGAAAAAGTGGAATATAGAGGATTTCAAATAAGCGGCAATGAAGATGTTAAATCAATGATCAATGCATTTGAGAAATAATGACTAATGTGCATACTTTAAGTGTATGTTGAGATTGGTACAGTGAGCAGTGTAATAAGAACAACAATCATTAAAGATGATAGAACAATTTTAAGAGGTAAGTATATGAAAAAGAATGTATTAGATGTATTACTTAATAAATTGATACTACAAATTTAGTTTAAATACATTGCAAGTGATATACATCTATCAAACAATGATGGTCGAAATCATTATTTATCAGAAATAGATCATTTTAGTGATGAGGAAGATCATGATCAAAATAAAAATGATTTAGATTAGGAAAATTTGGGTGACATTGACAATGATAAAGAAGAAATGATATTGAGTTTGGGTGGAATTTCATATAATGTTTCGTTTGCATCATGTGGTACATGGCCTAAACAAAGAAGCTAAGCAGGTAATGAAGTTACATTTAATGTAGTTAAATTAAGTTTTCGTTAAAGAGACAAAACTTAAAAATGATTTGTTATATTGAAATCAGAATTGGCATATAGGAGTAACAGTTCTCACTACACCAATATTGGATGAGGGCACGAACTTTTCTATAATGGATGCACCTTTGAGTTGGATGATTGGTGATGAATCGGTTTACAATTTCATACTAAAGAACAAGTGCAATTAACACTAAAACATTATTCAATGAAAGTACACCAATCATTTATTATTGTTGAATCGAGAAAAAATTTTATTTTTGTTCGATGTCCTATTCATGTAAGTGGCTGTTCTTGGTGGATGAGAGCATCTCTATCAAAAAAATTGAATGCATGGTGTGTCACAAAATGAGGGGAAAGGGCATCAACATAAGTGTGTTAATGCTTGTCTTTCTCAAGATCACAAAAATTTGGACTCGGATTTCATTTGTCCATGCATATTGGGTATGTATTTTGCATTTGATATATATATTTTAAAGTGCTTGTATATTGTGTTTGATTATTTGAAGTTATCATTTAATATAAGTTATTTACCAAGTATGGTAAATGAAGAACCATATGTTTTAGTAGCATTAATTTAGGAAAGGATATTGAGTCAATATGGGTACAAGATGCAAAACAGAAAGTCATTGTTCGTGTGTTTGGGGATTAGGATGAATCCTATGTTTTATTGCCAAGGTGGTTAAATAAAATGTTTCTATATGCACCAGCGTCCAAGTACAAGCTTGAGACAGAAGATATTATCATTGGTAATCAAGTTCAAAATAGAGTCTAAATATTTTTTCGAGTATTTTGGTGTTTCACATAGTGCCATCATACATTCAACTTTTGCAAACCTATGATACAAATTGATGAAAATTTTTTATATGGAAAATATAGAGGAATGTTACTATATCAACAACGCAAGATGGTAATAACTATGTGCTATCAATTATTTTTGCTGTTGTTAAGGGTGTGACATTGAATATATGGAGTTGGTTTCTAGCTTTGCTGAGAGAATATGTTATCCAAAGGAGCGAAATTTATCTCATATCAAATAGACATCAAAGTATTGAATTAGCTGTCAATAACCTGCATTTGGGATGACAATCCTTGCATGCTTATCATGTGTATTGCATAATGCATATTGCGAGCAATTTCGATCACAAATTCAAAAATAAAAAAATGAAGCAACATTTGGTTAAATTAGGTAATAAATTATATGCTACATGTTATGTTACTAATTATGTTGCGAATATCTAACTGTTATTAAATCACTGTATAGGTTACACCACATGCAAAGAACTTTTTTTATCATAAACTTGAAAAGTTTAGACGAACTAGACTAGATGTGGCCAGATGGATTGATAGCATATCAAAGGAAAAATAAAGTCTAGCCTACGATGAACATGAAAGGAGATATGATCATATGACAACTAATTTATCAGAGGCTATGCATAAAGTATTAAAAGGTGCATGCAATCTTCTAATCACCACCTTTGTAAAATGTACTTATGTTCATTTGGTTGAATATTTTGTACAAAGGGAAGTAAAGACGAAGAATGAGATTGATAGTGGGCATCGTTTTTGTAATAAATTTATGGATGCAATCAGGTAAAATCAAGATGAAACTTGTTCTCACCAGGTTAGATATACAATCATCACGATTTAAAATAGAAGAAGCTTTCAATCCAATAACTCAGAGAGGTGGTAATAAATGGTTTGTAAGGTTGTCTGACCGTTATTGCCAATGTGGTCAATTTCAACTATTGAGATATTCTTGTTCTCATGGCATAACTGCATGTGTTATGGTTAGTATTGATTTTTATTAGTTTGTTGATGAGGCATATACATTACAAAATATTTATACGACTTACTTTGCGGAATGATGACCAATTGGTAATGATAATGATCTCCTGCACGTTGAAGATTGGGTTGTTATCCCAAATAAGCATAGATCGAGATGTAAGGGTTAGGGATGGAAGTGAGAAAGGTTGTTTGATAAGGGTCTACGACTTGTTTAAAACTTGTCTTGACTTGACTTGTTTAATAAATAGATAGACCTTAACTTGTTAAAAAGCTTTTTTAAATAAACAAGCCAAGCTTAATCTTACAAAAAAAGTCTGTTTAACCTATTCAGAGGTCTATCAATCTTTATATATTATATATTTATATTTATTTTAATATATTATATTTATATAATATTAATATATTAACATAATTTTTTAAAAATTAAAATTTTTAATTTTTAATTTCAAACAAAAGGAATCCTAAATGATTTTCTCTTTATCCTTAAAATAGAACTCTTCGCTGTCATTTTTGTTTACCTATACAAGACTGCAAGTCTACAATGCAACCCTTAATCCTTTATGAGATCTTATGCAAGAAAGGTATATCATAAGCAAAATTCTCTAATGTTTATTATAAAGGTTGTATATGTTAATTTAATTTTATAAAAAGTGCTCTATATTTAATTTAATTTTTATGTGTATCTAAACTTGTATATATGTGTGTGTGTTATGTGCTACGTGTGTATGTTATACTTTTTTGTATATATTATTATATTTATATATAGTTAATGCTCAATATACATGCTCTAAAATTGTTTAATTTGTAATGACATATAGGTCTTCCAAATGTCTATTTGAGAGTAATGAAACTATTGATTCTTCTACTCCTACAGATGTCAATGAGATGATTGGAATTGCGCCACTAGATTCAAGTCAGCTTAAAGATAGTAGAAATAAAAGTGAAAAAATACCAATCAAACACAAAAAATGATTGTGTCATTGAGAGGAAGAGAGAGAGAAAATATCGATAGTTTGGTAAGATTTTGAAGAAGTTGAATTGATTGGAGGTGTAAAGAAAGTTGTTTGCAAGCATTGTAAATATCTCTTATCTACTAGTGGGAAAGGATCTAGCATTACCCTCCTAAATAGACATTTACAAACTTGTTTTCAAAAGAGGATGAATATGAGTTTAGAGAAGAAGCAAGTTGTCATTTTGTTTCAATCTTGTAGTGGTTCAAATAATCTATTTATGAGTTCCGATATCAAGTACTCTAATGAAGGATAAGGGAAATAATTGCCACTACTACCATGGCGCATGAGCATCCTTATAGCATTGTTGAAGATGATGTTTGGATGTAGGCCTTCCAATATGTTAATTGTGATTTTCAAAAAGTTAATCGTAAAACTATTAAAAATGATTGTCTGGAAATATATGAGGTGGAGAAGAGGTTATTAAAGGTACAACTTAAGAGTGTGAGTAAGATTAGTTTAACTACTGATATGTAGAGATCAAGTTATAAGGTAGTTAAGTACATGGTTATCATTGGACATTTTGTTGATGTAGGATGGAAGCTTCAAAAGAAAGTTTTGAGTTTTGTGAAAATACCTGTCCTAAGGCGTGGAGTTGATGTAGCTGATACAATTTTCAAGTGTTTGAAGGCATGAGGGATTGAAAATAAAGTGTTCTCAATATTTGTTGACAATGCGTCTTATAATGATACTTTCATACGAAATATCAAGAAAAACATATTATTGAGTAGTAAGTTGTTTCTTAGCGGTGCTTTATTTCATGTTAGGTGTTGTGCATACATATTGAATTTACTGGTGTAAGATGAGCTTGGTAAGATTAAGGATATCATTCTTAATATTCATGAAAGTGTAAAATATATTAACCACAGCGATGCAAGATTAAAGGCTTTTTGTGATGTTGTCGAACAAAAACGTCTAAAGGAAAGGAAATTGATTATTTGATTGTCCAACTAGAGGAATTCCACATTTTGCATTTTTTTTATTGCATTAAAATTTAAGAATGCCTTTGCAGCTTATGCAAAAAGAGAACCATATTATAATTATGCATCTTTACCTAAAGAATGGAATAAATTTGAAATTTTTTTTCAACTTCTAGAGGTGTTCAATCTTGCCACTCATGTAATATTTGGCCATGAGTATCTCACTGCTAATTTGTACCTTGCTGAAGTTTGGAGGGTGGAGAAAGTACTTGATAATGCAATAGAGGATAGTGATTCATTCATGAGAGAAATGGAAACTCCACTGAAAGCAAAGTTTGATAAATATTAGGAAGAATGTAATCTTTTGATGGCTATTACAAGTGTATTGGATCCTAGGCGCAAATTTCATGTTGTAAATATATGTTTTCCCTTGATTTATAAACCTCAAGAAGTTGTTTAAGATAATATAAATGAGGTAAAGACTGCACTTGACCAATTATATGATGAATATGTGATAACAAATGAATAAAAGTCATCCTTTAAAGAAGGTAATAATGGTGGATCCAATGGTAACAATGACTCAACTTCGTTTTCACTAGATTTGACCAAATAATGAACTTGGTGTGTTAAAAGGAAGGAATTCTTGCAATTAAATTAGAATTGCATGCATGTCTTGATGAAGGTGTTCACATTTCTATTGATAATAACTCTTTTACTTCTTTGGAATGGTGGAGGAATAATAGTTTAAAATACAAGATTTTATTTAAGATGGGTGCAAATATATTAGCTAGTCCAATCTTAACTATGGCATCAGAATCAATATTTGGTATTGGAGGTAGAGTCATTGATGAATATCGTTCTAGGCTGAATACGGAGTTAATTGAAGTGCTCATTTGTGGATGTGATTGGTTTCGTCATAAATATAATATGAAAAGAAAATTGAAGGATTTTTTTTTAAATTTTAAATGGTTATTTCTTATATATATATATAAATAATTATTTTAAATTTATCTTTTATTTTAATAACCATTTCTTCCATGTTTTCAAACGTGGATGAACAACTTCAAGAAATCAAGTTGAATATTTGATACCTTTAATCAAAAGATCACAAGCTTGCTATAAGTTTTGTAATTTTATTTTAATGTTGAATTTGAAGGATGACTTTAGTTTTATGTTAGAACTTGGATGTTTTAGGTTGATTTATTATTTATAGTGATTTTTATGTTTCAAGAAAATTAATTATTTTTTCTTAATTTGTTGGGTATTTAAAGGTTTAAGTCTTTATCAAATTTGTTATGATAATATAAATAATCTACTAATATGATATTTATTTTCATATTTTTATTTTGTATTTTGTGTTTTGTTGTATATGTGATGTAAGTTATAATGTTATATGAATTTAAAATAATATGTTTGATTTATTGTTTGTTACATATATTTTACGAAGTTTTTATTGTTTGTTATCATTTACAAAGTATTAATGTCCTATTTTGTCCTTGATATGAATTTTATTAATGACATAAGTACTATAGGTGAGTGGCATTGAATAATTAAAATGGGTATAAAAGCGTGCCTAATATGATCAAAATAATGTAATACATAATTAAAGTGCACCCAAAATGATACAAAATGTTCATTAAAATACAAAATAAACATTATCTCCCCCTTCCCCTGGTAGTCCTCCTGGTCTGTCATCCAGGGATGGCCTCGGAGGCTCATGGGCTAGTTGATCTAAGCTCCATGATGAAAAGAAACGGACAACTCTGTATTCAAATTAATGTCTTGTCTATTATACTGATGTAATACCTAAGGATCATGGACATATGGATGCATCAGGGGAGAAAGTGTCACCATAGGTTCCTGAAATGGTGATGGTATGGAAAACACTCCATGAGAATGAGTGGTAGAAGTCACCTCTAAAACAGTAAAGCTTGGTCCAGCAGGAAGGTCCACTTTGCCAAAAAACAGTGATGGTGATCCTAACTCAGTTGATGCGAATAAGGCAAATACTGAGTCAGGAGCTACTAGCTTAAATCCAAAGTGAACATTAATCGATGGACCTGCATGTGGCATGTGTTTTCATTAATTTGGAAGGTATTTTCAAAATAAATACAAAATTATTTTATAGTAAATCACATTTACGTGTACCATCATGTTAACATTGCAATGGGAAAGAGTACGTCGGATTTGTAGAATGGGGCACATCCTAAATGAGGACAAAATATTTCCCCTACTGCCTCTAAGGAAACTCGGGTATCTCCTCGAACTCATGCCCAACACATCTTCTCCGTCATTATAGTCCCTGGCGCTCTGCTTAGGTGGTAGGAATATCTATTGTAGCCTCTATGCGAGGGGCTTGTTAAGTAGCCTCAGGTGTAGTGAAGCTCACCTCAACAAGCTGATCCTTGATCTTTTTTAGGAGCATAATCCTCTTTGTGTGCTGTCTAACCTGATTAAGAACATCTGCTAATGAGATTTTCTTTGACCTAGCAACCTCAATGCTCAAATAATGGATCATCTCTAACTCATTCGCCTACAAGACCAAAATTTTAAAATAACATATTTAACATACAAATTACTAACTTACCCCCTGTCCTTTAATCACATACTCCTTCATGATCCATCGACGTATATGTCGAATGTACCACCTCATATAATCTGAGTTATAACTCAGCGAGTCATCAAATTGTACACCTAAACATATATGGTCAAATCTATGGTTTCATACCATCAAGAATGGAGCGAACACCCTCATCCAGTTCTTGTCCGTTTTCCCCTTCAACGTCATGTAATGAAACTCCTCTAGCTAATGGGGATTGGGGAATATGTTGTGTCATGTCAAATTGTCTTATACATCGATTAGGTTGATGTCACTCTAATATGTTAAAAAATATAAGTGGCACCACAACTTTCCACATCTACATCCCATCTTTACACGCAGCTGACATGACTTTCGTGTAGAGTTGCCATGTAATCTGCATTTAACATATAAAATGAGTAAGCAACAAAACATGTTCCAATCATTAATAACTATTTGTATAATATTACCTCATCTTGATGCATGGAATCAAATGTATTCCTATAAAATATATGTCTTGTCATCTAGACCTAACCATTCCTTGTTTCCATCTATAATGAGACGGACACAAATAACATTATTGACTTTATATAATGAAAAATACAAAACCATAAACCCTAATATAAATTGTATACCTACCTCACTCTATAGGAAATTGTGTGATCAAGGTACCCAGGGATGTTAGGTGTAATCTTGGGAAAATGTTTCCAAGTCTATAACTGTAAAAGTAATGTAAAACCACACATCTTATTGTAATTTGTGCAAATGCACAACTCATGATAAAGGTAACCTAATACGATTAATCCCCAACTATATTGACTGCATTGATCAAAGTTTGCAATAAGTGTCAAATATCTAAGGGGAACCTTGAAACTGGAATGATCAGAGAATATCACTCCAACAAGAAGCCGAATAATATACACTTTGACATACCTATCCAGTTACTCCTTTGTCTTTAAATGCTCTTCCACACGACCAAAATGAGTAAGAAACCAACTCATCTTAAGAGATCCTCTCAACATCTCCCTCTCAAGGGTGAGACCTCTATCAAATCTTGAACGAGAGGTTTCCAGGCTTTCACAGATGTACTTCGAGTAATAGGAAGATCATCAATAGACAAACCCATAAGCACTACGACATCACAGTACACTCACTCCGCAGAGTGTGGAATGTATGAGTCTCGAGTCTCTATCTCTCCACTAATGATTCGACCAACGAAGTATCACTATGTAAGAATTACAGCTAAGCAACCGCAAAGAATCCTACTGTCCTCAACCTATCAAATATCTGTGCTGGTACGATAGGAACAACATCTTGTATCATAACTTGGTTCTCCTAACCTTGAGCTTTCTATTAAGAGCTTTGTTCCATAACCACTCAGAAGTATATGTATGTTGGAATGTCAATAACAATGAACCCTCTAAATTTAATCTAATAATACATTTAAATTAAAATGATAATACTATAATTTACTACATAATATTTAATAATCATTATCAATCCTCGATAATAAATTAAAAATAGCAATTATTATCTCTAAACCATAAATCATTACTAATTTTATTATTCAAATTTTATTAACTAAGTTACTAATATTTTATGATTAAATTTTTTTAATAATTTAGTAATTTTTTATGATTAAAATTTTATTAAGTTAATTTTATGATTCAAATTTTATTAAGTAACTTAGTAATTTTTTATGATTAAAATTTTGTTAGATAAGTTATTAAAATTTTATGATTCAAATTTCATTAACAAAGTTACTATAAGTTTTTTATGGTTTAAATTTAATTAATTAATTAACTAAAATTTATGCTTTAAATTTAATTAAATATCTTACTTAAATGTTATGAATCAAAGCTATTATTTAGGTTCCATAAACCTAAACCATCACATTTATACTTTTATCTACTGCATAATGTATAACAATCATTATCAAAGCATATAATAAATTAACTAATTATCAACAACAAACATTGAGTAAATTAATTATTCAAACCCTGCATCTTTTTGTACTTAGTATATTATTATTAATTAGGTCAGTTAATTAGTATACTAAAATTTTATGATTGTAATTTAATTAACCACGTTACTAAATAATAGTATAAATTTAATTATTTAAGTTACTAATCTTTTATAGTTAAAATTTAATTATCTAAGTTAATAATTTTTTATGGTTAAAATTTAATTATCTAAATTAGTAATTTTTTATGATTAAAATTTAATTTTCTAGGTTACTAATTTTTTTTGGTTAAAACTTAATTCAATAAGTTATTTAATTTTGATGGTTTAAATTTAATTAAATATATCACTAAATTATGATTGTTTAAATTTAATTAAATAATTTACTAAATTTTGATGGTTTAAATTTAATTAAATAATTTACTAAAATTTTATAATTCAAATTTAATTAACTAACTTACTCTAATTTTATGGTTAAAATTTATTTAACTAAGTTACTAAAGTTTGATGGTTAAAATATAAATAACTAAGTTATTAATTTTTTGTGGTTAAAATTTAATTAACTAACTTACTAAAATTTTATGGTTAAAATTTAATTTACTATGTTACTAATTTTTTATGGTTATAATTTAATTAAGTAAGTTGCTAATATTATATGGTTAAAATTTTAATTATCTAAGTTACTAAGATTTTATGGTTAAAATTTAATTATCTATGTTACTAATTTTTTATGGTTAAAATTTAATTTTTTAAGTTACTAATTTTTTTTTTGGTTAAAACTTAATTAAATAAGTTACTAAATTTTTATGGTTTAAATTTAATTAAAAAATTTACTAAAATTTATAATTCAAATTTAATTAACTAACTCACTGTAATTTTATGGTTAAATTTTATTTAACTAAGTTACTAAATTTTGATGGTTAAAATATAAATAACCAAGTTATTAATTTTTTATGGTTATAATTTAATTAACTAATTTACTAAAATTTTATGGTTAAAATTTAATTTTCTAAGTTACTAATTTTCTATGCTTATAATCTAATTAACTAAGTTACTAATATTATATGATTATAATTTAATTAACTAAGTTATTAATTTTTTTATCGTTTATATTTAATTACATAATTAACTAATTTTATATTTCAAATTTAATTAACTTTTTTACTGAAGTTTTCTGGTTAAAATTTAATTAACTAATTACCTATAATTTTATGATATTAATGCAATTAACTAAGTTGATAATTTTTTATGCTTTAAATTTAATTAACTAAGTTAGTCAAATTATATGGTTTAATTTTTAATTAACTAATTTACTTATCATTTTAATTAACTTGTTACTAATACTTATGGTTTAAAATTTAATTAGCTTAATTTCTAAAAAATTTTGCTTTAAATTGAATTAACTAAAAACTTACTACAATTTATGCATCAAATTTAATTACGTACCTTATTCAAATTTAAATGAATAAACCATTAAATATAAATATTAAATTACTACAATTTTTTTAAATTAACATATTAATAATAATATTACACATATTTACATAATTTGCTAGATTTACACTTCTAATATAATAATCTACTTTTCTAAATTTCTGCTAAAATTTTTTAACCTATCTTAACCACAACATTTTTAAACATAAAATAACAATAAAATTTATATTAAGTAAAAACTAACTTTTTTTAACAAAATACAGGTAGCCTTTCTTTTCGGGTGGTCCAACAAAATCAAAATCTCATATAAGAAAAAGTAAATAGTAATCATATTTGATCCTACATCCTTATATATTCATATGCAATGAATATTTTTTATTTTAAAAATTTAAAGATGTGATGGATAAATTTAGACATTATACATACATGTAACACATAAAAAAAATGTCTCTAAAACACATTTTTATGCATTAATATTATGTGTTATTTTGTGTCGCAAGAATAATTGCAGCACACTTTCAATCATATAGAATGTCTGAAATATCACAACAATACACATAATTAAATATATTTTACTCAATATGTATATGATTCTTTATCTTATCTTTAACGTATTATTTTATACATCAAAGATATCGATGCTACTTTTCAGAAAATTACTTTTTTTATTTAAATAAATAATTTTAATATGTGCACCAGATGATAAAAGTGACATATATCTCAGCTAGTTGACCATTTACAAGAGAGAAAAAAAAGAAGAAAAAAGAAAGTAATAATTGCTGGCTAATAAGAAGGAATTGTTGTTAGGATGGCAGAAACTGGAAGAGTAGTGGGGCAACAAAGGAAAGGCAAAAAGAATGGAGAAAAGAAGGGTCAGGTTCTCAGGATTTTCTTTCTTCTCTGAGATTGTCAGAATGTAAAGCAAAGGAATGATGGAAATTCCTGTGGCATTGGCATGAATGCATGATGGTGGATGAAACAGTCCAAACCCACATTAAATTTAATACCATCATTACCACTGTTCTCATGGGTGCATTAAATAAGGCATGAATTGTAATTTTGTTATTTGCATTGCAGCAGCGCTTACAGTAACGAAGATACAACTTACTTTTTCTGTTTTACACAACAGGTAAAGTCGTATACACTGAAAAGAAACCCACAGCAGATGGGGCCACTTACTTAGATGTTACCGCTTCTTCCTTTCCCTTGTGCAAACCATGCAAATCCTAATCTGCCTCGGTAATCGTGTTTCTATTTTCTAATTATCCTTTATTTATTTTTTATAATTATAAATTGTATTTAATTGTTTGATCCATTCTTGGTTCTCGTAACAAATAAATTTTTGTTTAATTCTTGAAATGGTAAAAATTAGTTATTTGTTAATATTTGAATTGAAAATTATTTTTTTATATCTTAGTTTATGATTTTGTAAAATATAATTTATTTTGATTATTTTTACATATTTCTTTATTAAAAAATTAAAATTAAAAGGTGAGAAATTTATATATAAAGGAAAAAATGAAATGATTATAATTTATAAACTGAAATATCTAAGAATTTATTTTAGTAAATATTATGTTTTTATAGAGAGAAGTAAAGTCGATCATGTTTTGCATATTGTTTAGGTAATTTATCATATTTTTTATTATATGGTCTTTATTATTTGTCAGAGTCGTCTCCTTAAATGTGTATTTCTCTCCTTTTCTATGATTTAGGTCTTTCTTCTTTGTATACTATTTTAGTTTAGTTTTCATTGAAACTTTGCCACTCTCAATTACAATATATATATATATATATATATATATATATATATATATATAACAATTGATACTAACTTCCAACTTGAAGATATATAATTCATTTGTGTAGGTCAAATAAATTTTGAGAGGATTTAACTTTTTAAAAGTATAATGCGCCTATAATTAAAGTATGTAAGATCTATGTTTTATTTTTTTAATATAAAACAATGTTTTAAAAGAAATATTTGATCAATATTAATGTGTATATATATGTATATATATATATATAATATTTAATAAAGAATCAATTTTGTATAAATTAATTTTATTTAATTTTAAACCAAACGAATACATAAAAGAAATTATGCCCCGGAATTGATTAAATTTGCAAAGAAAAATGATTCTGTTTAATTTTATCATTTTGTATATTTTATCATTCAATTGATTTTGTTTTAAATTTAAATGCAATTTAATCAAATCCAATTTAAAATAGTTTAAATTGGATCAGGTTCCGGTGTTTTCTTTTACTTTGTTAGAAGATATAGATAAATTTTATGTTATTTCTTTTACAATTTTTTTCATAATTTTTTAATATATATATATATATATATATATATATATATATAAATATAAAATACGTAGATAAATCATATATGTTAACTAGGTTTGGAAGATAGTTTTTTTCTTAATTTTTTGTTAAATATTGTGTGTTGGAGTGATGTCTTCAATTTCTGTTTTATAGTTCTTTTGTTAGTGTTGATAACTTTTAGTTAGAAAATAAATGTTATGAATTTACTTGTGTTTTTTATGTTTAGAAACTTTAAGTGTCAAAAGAAGACGAAAGAAATGTACAGGTTGATGTTCTTATTTGAATAGATGATGTTTTAGGGCCTTTTGAAATTAGGGGTGGAAATGTGAGTTTTTGCATGTTTGGATTTGATTTATTTTATAATTTAAGCTTAATTTTATTATTTATTATAATTTTTTTATTACATGTAGTTGGTTTTAAGGTTTATTAATCTTATGGATCTACTTAACAAGTTTATATTATAAAATTATAAATAAATAAATTTAAATTTTATATATAAATAATTAAAAATATTTATAAATATGTTTAAAAATTTATAATATAAAAATAATAAATAAATTTAAAATTTATCTATATAAATAATTAAAAAAATTTGAAGCTTAAAATTTTTTTAATAAAAATATATTTTTAAATTTTTTTTCTAAGATTCAAAATCTCTCAAACCAATTTTTACCATTTATATAAAAATAATAGTCTAAATCATCTAACTAACAATAAATTATTTTTATCATTTTAATTTTAAGTCACATCATAATTTAAATCAAATATATTGTAAAATATAATATAAAAAAAAATATACAAATAAATATCATTTAATTATATTGTTTATATTATTATAACAAATTTAAATTATTAATTTAAATATCATTTAATTATACTTTAGAGCTTGAACTTTAAATTACCAAATAAGTTAATAAAAATACTTAATTTTTTTAAATATAAAAATTTTAATAAAGACAACGAGTAACAAGTTAATAATTTAAAACTTTGAATACAAAACTAAAAGAAAGTCTTTAAATTTAATATTCAAATAAAATTATAAAAATATCTAACACCAACATCCTAAAACAACTGAAAAATTAGTTTAGCAACATTTATAAATTATTGTATGAAACAAGCAAATTAATTTAACATGTCTTGTCACTTATCAAACTAATTCATATTTCTAAAAGTTAAATTTAATATCTCTTGTCTTAATATAATTCAAGACTTGGTTTTAGAAAGGACATTCAATAATACCATACAAGTTGGATTTGAATTATAGAGATATGTTACGAGCCTTCAACCACTTGTTTTTATAAATTCTTTAAATTGGATAAATGACATCTTACCTTTTTTTTTTTTTTACAACATAGGTTCATTATTTTAATAAGTAAAAGATAATTTACGAGCCTTCAACCACTTGTTTTTATAAATTCTTTAAATTGGATAAATGACATCTTACCTTTTTTTTTTTTACAACATAGGTTCATTATTTTAATGAGTAAAAGATAATTTAAAATATTAATAAATATAGACAATAACACATGTGTATACTTATTAAAATAAAAATATAGTTCACAAAATATTTTTAAATTTTTATTATAAAATAAAAATTAATTTTAAAAATTAGGTAGAATCTTTAGAAGATACCAATACAAGAAATAAATTAAATCAATCATCTCTAAATTAATTTCACTTCAATCAATGGAACTTGAAATTGATATAACTTATATATCACTTATTGTTATTATAAGCTTATAACTAAAAAAAGTTATCGAAAACTTTACACCAGGTTTTGAGAAACTTGGATGGACTTTGTTGAAGGAAGACCATTAGGATTTGGATGAACCAAAGATGAACCAAAGATGAAGGCACTAATGTATGATAATGTGACGAATTGATGATTCAATAAAATTTCAATCAAATGGTATGACAAATTGACGAAGACATGCAACGATGTATCATGATGATTAATGAAGATGTAGGCATCGGTGGATGAGTTGCTGGAAATTCTATTTCAATTTGAATTTCTATCAATTTGGTGATTTTGATTTTATAAAATGGGTTGAATGGATAACTTGATATGTTTCTTGTAATCCCATATAATTTTAAGTGATCTGTCATGAGTTGTTGAAAACACCATGTATATGTGTTTGTTAAGTTTAAAATCAATTGATAAATATGTTGAGAATTTTGCGTAGGGTCCAGAGGGCCTAAAATCGATTATGGAGTGAAATTAGGTTACATGTATTTTTCTATAAAAGGGCAGGATCCTCATTCATCTTGCTATACTCTAACTACTCATAGTTCCTTCAAAGTAAGGGTTGTGATAAAGGAAGAGGTGGAACTGTTCCTAATGTGTACATTTGGATAGGAAGAAAGATACATTTTCTAGGTATCTTCATAAGGTATTCAATTTATATTAATACATGATGTTTTCTTCATTGGATTCATTATATACATCATGGAAATTTATATGTATAAAGAATAGTCTTTCGTTCTTTGTACCTTAATATACACACATATATATATATATATATATATATATATATATATATATATATATATATATATATATATAATTACTTTTAATATTCTTGTATGTGTTTAGGAAATTTGAGTTGAATGATGAAAATTTTTTGGACAATTATTTATCCTTATTGAAAGCTCTTTTGATTGAGTAAGTGTATACCACCACAATGTGTCATTTACTAAATTGATCGATTTTTTGTTAAATGTTAACTATTGAGATGTTATGCCACTTGAGTTAGATTTTGTTTTAACTCACCCATGGGATGTTAATTCATTGATTAATTTTTTGTGACATGTTAATTTTAGGATGATTTTGACAAGAAAGTTCTTCTACCCATAGATGTTAAATTTTTGTAATTGTTCTTTTGCATGATATAATTTCTACTCATATGAGAGTTTATCTTATGTGTTAAATTTAAATTTTTATAAATTATGATTATTTCGATTACCCATGTTAAATCTTGTGTTATTAATTTAGGGATGATCTCAACAGTAAAATTCATCTATCTATAGGTGTTGAACTTTTATAACTGTTATCCTGTATGCTATAATCTTTACCTACCAGGAGATTTTATATTATATGTGTTAAATTTTAAAAATTATTATTTTGTTGATTGGCCATGGTGATTTTTATGATAGACATGGTGATGTCTATGATCACTGAATACAGTTTAGTTGAATCACTTTAGGGATAAGTCTTTAAAATAATTATGTATATTCTAAAGAGGATATAAATCCTACTATCCTACCTGTAGAATAAGGGTAGTTAATATCATCACTTCTAAATTTCTAGAAGATAACATGGGAGATTATGACATCTCTAATGATGATGAGAGGAGCCTTAATAGAAAGAATTTTATTATTCCAATTATGTTGTAAAATAAATTATTTATCAACTAGTTTATAAGGTGTCTAAAAAATCATAACAAAAAACTTTAGGAGATATGTCACCCCTAGAATAACAAGTTACAGTTCCTTTTCTAGATGATCACAAAAAAAAGGAATCCATTTATTATACCTTCCTCTGAGTTAGACTTTAGCATCAGTTATATGTCAAATCCATAGAAATACATGGAGGCAATTTTAATGTCTTATCTAATATATAGATATCAACTATGAATAATAAAATACTATTTATAGATCATAATGGTGTATGGAAATAGTGAAAGGTCCTGTTTCTTTTTTTTATTACTCATTGGAGGTCAATGGATATTTAAAAATTGAGAAAGACTCTAAGAAAATGTAAAGCATATTAAAGTAAGATTAGTAATAAAAGAAATTTATTCAAAGTAGGACATTGATAATAAGGAATTTTTTTTTTTCTAATTACCTTAAAGGATTTTTTTATGGTTATTATAGTATTAATGACACATTAAGATCTTAAGTTGTATCATATAGATGTAAAGATAACTTTTTTTAATAGAGATCTTGGTGAGGAGATTTATGTATAGATTCTATAAGATTTCATAGAGAGTACCAAAACACATATAGTATGTAAATTTAAGAAATCAATTTATGGTTTAAAAGAGACTTATTATAAGTAGTTTCTTTAATTTGATGGGTTAGTTACGTTCATAAAATTTATGGAAAATAAGATGGATTAGTACGTATATCTTAATGTTTTTGAGAGTATGTTTTGTTCTCTTGTTCTTTATGTAGACGACATCCACTAACAATTGTGATTTGTTAATTGAGACTAAGAATATGTTGTCAAATTTTTTTTTCATGATATACTTTGGGGAATTTTTTTTCTAAGAATAAAGATTCATAGAAATAAGTTTTTGTAAATTTTTGTGTCTATAAAAAAATAGGATTATATTAAATGATTTGATATGAAAACTTGTAAATCAAATGATGCTCCTATTTCCAAATATGATAAGTGTCGCAACCATAATTACGACGAGATGACGAACTTGCTAAAAATTTGAGATAGAATTTATTTGATAATGTGAAGTCGCCCCCAAATTTTATTTTTAGGGAAAAAATTTGGAAAAGTCGTAACTTGAGGAAGAGATTTAGGTTCGAGAGTCGGTTACGAGTAGGGAAGGTGTTAGACATCCTACTCGCCTGTTCCGAAGAACGGTACCTTTAAACTGGATGTGTGATTTATTTGAAAACTATTTGATCCCTTTAATTACAGTGAAAATAAATAGATTGATGGAAGATAGCTTGACAAGACTTGATCCTGCTCCTACGTATTCCCGGGTGCAATGGGAAACTCAAGGCTTACGTAGTTCTGGTGTGAAGGTTTGACATTCGAAGGTGTTTGTAAAATGAACAGAGTATTTTGAAAACATTTTAAAGAAAAATCCTTCATCCACATATGCACAGGATCCAAGAAACCTACGGCTGCACTGGGACCCATACAAATCCCTAAACATCGAACAACTGAAAAAACTACCAGTTCGTGCTTAAGGTTCATCGTGTGAGACTAGGGATTCCAAAACGAAGCTTTTCTTAAAATTATTTACAAAAGAATTCTTAGTCCACATATGCACAAAGTTCAAGATAACTACAGCGGCAACTAGGACCATATGAATGCCTAAACATCGAACATCAGAAAAAGCTACCAGTTTGTGCTTAGGGTTCATCGCGTGAGACTAGGGATTCCAAAATGGGTTTGATTTAAAATGGAAGGAAGAAAATAATTAGGCTTGACCCTACTCAAGAAAAATTGAATTTTTGATTCCAAAATTGAGAAAGAAAAAGAATTAGGCTTGATTTAAAAATGAAATGAAATTGGTTTGAAAAGAACTTGATTTTGAAATGAATTTGGTTGAAATTTGAGGCAAAAAAAATTAAACTTGGTTTTGAGTTTGAAGAAGAGAATTAAACTTGATTTCATTTGAAGAAAATAATTAAACTTGATTTTATTTGAAAAAAGGATTTAAACTTGATAATAGGAAACTAGACTTGGATTTGATTAGAAAGAAAATAAGTAATGAGATAGGTTCAAATTAAAACTTGATTTTGAGCACAAAAGTATGAATTTGAAATTTAAGGAAAGAATTGAATTTAATTTTAAATTTAAAAGAGAAATTAAAATTGATCCTTCTTAAATGAACTTGAATTAAAAGATTTGATCATTTGACGGATAGGCCCAATTCACTTGGAGACACGACCCAAATTGACCAATTGAATGTATGAGTTAGGGAGATGGCCCAACTGAATGTATGAGTTAGAGAGGTGGCCCAAGTGGGAAGTATATAGCCTGTGTATGGATCAAATTTTATGCCCGATTTAGCTTCGCTTTGGATCGTCGCACGCGGCCCATAAACTGAGGCTTAGGGGGTTCGAATTTTAAAACCAATTGGCCCATAAGTTGATACTCAGGAGCGGCCCATAAATTGATGCTCAGAGGCGTTCGAATTCTAAAACAAAACAACGCTGCCTGGGAGTCGATCCCTTCACCTCTTGCCTAGGCTGTGACTGAGTCAACCACTTGAGCCAAGTGGCTCATTAGATTATTAACGCCCAAGTCAATTTTAAAGCAACATTTCATGGACGTAAGGCATGTATAAACTGCATGGCTTTGCATGGCCTCCCCAATGTGGATAAAGGTAGACTTATTTACTTGGACATGACCGATCTGATCCTGGGCAACCTCTTGAATGTAGGTACGGGAATCACTCAGGCCTTTCTTCTAGAGTAACTTCCAGAACAACCCCTAGGCTTACTACACCCGTATGTTCACAGATTTGGGTTGCTACTAATCGTAGGGGTGTTGCATGTGAGTTGGATATTTAAAGGGGGATTACATGCAAATTTTAACACACCCTTCTCCACTTCCTATGTTCCTAGACCTGATATGACACGTACTTGGCTAGCCAGCACAATGGCATCGGGTTCCTGTCACTACTCTGCCCTTCTTAGAGTGGCATGTACGTTATTACTCCAGAGACCAGAGTAGCTGCTAGTACGACGAATGTGGCTTATGAGATGACCAGCTGGGTGCATATTATAACCAACAGTGATCAAACGTAGCTTGCAATTTATCCCTAACAACTACCACATGTTAAGACAAGCATTCTGTAACATGACTATAGGATGGGTGGTTCATTATTTAGATCAGTTCATCATTCACTTGACCTAGCCACAGTAGCACGTATTATTCGATTGCTAAGCTTACGATGAAAGAGAAAGTCATGCATGGATTTTTGCATGGCCCCTTGTGCTGAATTAATGCTCGCATGAGCCCTGATTATCAACATGACACTCTCGTTTACACAGTTTGGCTGCCCCAACAAATATGACCTTGATTGAAGGCAACCTCGCAAGCTGGAAGCTGCATGGCTCTTGCATGGGACATGGGTTCAAGTGTTTGAGGCATTCTACCATTTCCCATAAATGAGTGAACAAGAACTGAGTTTGAACCGAAGCGAGTTTCTTCCTTCAAAATCTAGAGAACTCCCCCGAAATCAAGAGATCCTTACATTGAACAAAATCGATCTTTGGGGAGCTGCCTCCTTCCCTCCCAAAATCAGGATGAGCGTCCAGGACCGATAGGTGTTACAGAACCACAAAAAGAAAATGCATCTCACAGGTCTCATAGCATTATCCAGATCATGAGAGCAACATTACAGGAACGAACACCACTGCTTGATCAGAGCTGCTGATGGTTAAGCGTTCTTGTTGGTTTCATGATCAAGTCCGATTCAGATGGAAAGAGATGCCCAACTATTTCCATAATAACTTGCTCAAATGATCAGTGACTCAACTACCGTTCCATAGTAGGATCATGAACCCAACTCATAAATCAAAGCTATTAAGGATAATATCATGGAGTGAAAAATTTCTAAACTTACGCCACATAACCTTGGAGCCCAAACTCTACTCAAGAATCAAAAATATATGGATGAAAACTAGTAAACGCTATCAAGAATTTGAGTCATAATTAAAGAAAATTTTCCATGGTATTTCATACAATAGTTCATGCCATATTCACTTGATTCCAATCAACAATCGTACCTAAGATAAATCTTATAAGAAAAGGTAATGAATGCTTGCTTAGATTAGCAATGAAAGGATTCAAACACTGACCTGAATGATGCTGGGAGAAGCTGGGAATCACTGGGGATCGGATTCAAGAAGACCTTCTCGAGAAGAAAGAAGCCAAGGGAAGCTATGAGAGGGACTTGAATAGAATTGTAGGAGAGCATCTTGATAAGAGCGTGGCCAAGAAGGCTCTTACAGGAAACATAGGTGGTCCTCCCAAAGTGAATGAAGTGAGGTCTTTGAGAATCACCAGCCAGAAAGGGACCAGACTCCAGAGACCTTTTAGAATCCCCTGGGTTAGAGAGACTTCACCCACCAAAAACTCCCCATCCGTGCATGAACATAATCATTCTCCCTTTGGCTGCTTGAGGACCCTTCTCTTTTTTTTTTTGGTTTCTCAATGCTCCTCCCCTTCAGTTGGTGAAAAGTGTCAAGAAAAGGCAAGGAAAGACCTCCCTCTCATGCATGCATGCTTGCCCACCTTTTTTCTTTTTTCTGTTATACCCTTTTTTATTTTTCTATTTTTTCTGTTACCCTTTTTTGAATTCTGTTTTTTCTGCTTTTTAATTTTTTGTTTTATTTTCATTTTTTTTCAGTTGTTTTTTTAATTTTTCATTTTTTTTAGTTTTTTTTCTTTTTTTCTTTCCTTTTTTTGTTATTATCTTTTCAGATTATATATATATATATTTTTTAAATCTTTTTTCTTTTTTTTCAATTTTATTATTAATTTTATATTAGTATTATTTTCTCTTTTATTACTTTATTTTTATTTATCTTTTTTTTGTTTGTTTTTTTATTTAAATTATTATTTTCAAATTTGCTAATTTCAATTTTTATGTTTATTTATTATTTGCATTTTATTATTTTTTTTTGTATTTCAATTTTATTTTTAATTTTCCTATTACTTTGTCTTATTTTTGTGTTTTATTTCTATTATTCTGTTATTTTGATTTTCTTTTTCTCTATTTTTCTTTATTTATTTTTTATTTTTTTGTTTTTTGTTTATTTGTTTTTCTGTTTTCTGTTTATTAATCTTAATATTTACTTATTATTTAAACTATGGTTTTTTCACTAATTAATTTAAAAATGGGGTCTCTGACATAATTGAGTGTTTACAGTAAGTTGTTCAAGAATAAACATCATAAGAATGATATTTAAATAAGCTATGTAGATCATATTTCTTATGCCAATGCAATAAGAAGTTCGATGTATGCTCAGGTATGCACTAAAATTGATTTAACTTTTGTTGCTAGTATACTTGACAGGTTCCTATCAAACTCAGGATATGTTAATTGGGTTGTTGCTAAGAAGGTCATGGTGTATTTGTAAAAGATAAATACATGCTTATTTATAGGAGGTTAACAACCTAAAGGTTTTTGAATGCTTTGAATTATATTTTTCTAAAGGTGTAAATGATGAGAAATCAAATTATGGATATATAGTCATATTGGCTAGAGGTGTTAGAATCTTAAAAGAGTGTTAAGCAAACTTTAACAGTTTCCTCTACTATGTGTTGAGTTTATTTCTTGTTATATGGTTATATCACATGATATGTGATGGAAAAACTTTTCTTTTACTCTGAAAATTATATACTTTGTTTCTAAATCATTAAACACTTATTGTGATAACATCTTTGTGGTCTTCTTAATCAAGAATAATAGAATCACTATATCTTTAAAGCATTTTAGAATTAAGTTCTTGGTTGTTTGAGAGATGGTTGAAAATGAATAGGTTTTTTTTCAGCATAATTTCATTAAGAAGATGCTTGTTGACCGCTTAACCAAGGGACTTACACCCATAATGTTTATGAAACATGTTGAGAATATGGATGTTCTAAGGTCTTTTAATGTATTTAGTTAGTGAAAATTATCGTTATTAATATTTCATATTTACCTTTATTACATTGAACCTATGTAATTGCTTTGATAAATTTATGTGCATGTTGATGTTTTATATTATTATCAACATTAATATTAATGAGCAATTTTTATACTATGATTGTCTCAAGATGCTTTGGTTCATTATAAGAATGATGTTTCAAATAAAACATGAATTATAAGATCCTTGAGAGATTAGTTGTGTTTTATTGGAAAGATATAATGTAGGATCCATACACAATAGCATGAAGTGGATCACAATTATGTATGGTGTGTACCTACACTTGCACACTTTGTGATATGATCATGACAATGAGATTATTAGTTAAGTGATCATCAGTGAACTAAACTCTTAATAGTTTAACTTTGCTTGTGGCTCTTGACTAATGATTTTATTGACTAGATAATCATATTTTTGTGGTGAGTGTGTAAAATTTATTTTTATGGTCAAAATTGTTCGACCCAAGAGTCATTCTTAAAATAAATTTTAAGAAAAATAAAACTTGACATAGATGATTTTCATGCAGCAAGTTTTAGGCATCGTTTGTAGGGACTATTTCCCAATGATTTTAGAAATTTCTAATCATGATTGTTTCATATTTGTATATATTTTATTTTGAAAATAAAATTAAAAAGATTAATTAAAAATTCAAAAAATTATAATATTGTTTTTGTGTAATCCTTCTATTTGTTTATATTAATTCATTCTTCAGCCTCTTAGTCATTGTTTGATCCTGAATGAGAGAACAATTGGAAGATTGAGATGAGAAATTAAAGCAAGAAAAATGGTAATGCAAGAATGAAAGATATTGTTGGATTACATGACTCCAAATGATGAGGGCCTAAGAAACAACATAGTAAATCTAGCACTTGATGGAATCCATAACTTTAAGTTGAAGCCCGTACTCATTAGCATGATTCAAAGTTCACTTTAATTTGGAGGAACAACCTCAGAGGACTTACACCTTCATATCAGGAAGTCTATGAGGCTCACTAATACCCTAAAGATGAATGGTGTTACATAGAATGTCATCAAATTGTAGTTGTTTTCCTTTTGTATCACTGAAAGGGTGAATGACTTGTTGAATTATCTTCCAAGGGTGTCCATTCCTATTTTGGAGAAATTGCAACATATGTTCTTGATGCAATATTTTCCATCATCAATATAGTCTAGGATCCTAACAGAGATTGTTGGCTTCAGCCAGTACAAGAATGAATCCTTATATAAAGCTTGGAAGAGATTCCATAATATTCTTTGGAGGTGCCCACATTATAGGTATTACATGCCTCATCTTGTGCAAATTTTCTAAAGCAACCTTTGTTACGCTAATAGAGATGCGATTGATGTAGCTTGTGATGGAGGTATCCTATAAAGACCCCTTGAGGATGCATGGATGATCATAGAAAATTTGGCTATCAATAGCAACCAACAACGATCTGTTGATAAACACGTAAGTAGAAGAGATCATCAGCCTACCGAAATGTACTAGTTTGATCATACTGCTCTATTAACCGACCAAATGAAAGCTTTAAATAAAAAGATGGAAACACTTATGTGAGCACAAACATAACCCATCCCTCTATCTAAACCCAAATCCTTGTAGCTCGTGAAAATGCCCTTTGTAACTTTTGTGCCTCTATAAGCTATGATAATGAGGGGTACATAGTAGAACTCCATATGACTCAACAAAATTAGGAGGCCAACTACTTGGAGAATACCTATAACCTCATCTAGAACAATCACCCTAATCTTTAATGGGGAAGATGTCAAGGTAATAATCTAACTAATAATGTTTAAAATGTTTGCAGGCTCCTTCACCTGTAGAATGAATAAGGTTATAGGCAGGAAGAAAAGGAACTAGCCTTTGAAAATTCACGAATCTAGAAGATAGAAAGACAAGTTCAAAATATAGAAACACAGATTTCACAGTTTCAGAATATGGAGAAACATTTGGGACAAATTCTTAGCCTCTTGGGACAACAAACATTTGGGATATTTCTCATTTAGTCTGAAATGAATCCAAAAAAGCAAGTAATGCAATACCTCTTTGGTGTAGGAAAGAGATTGAGATTCCTGTGAGAAAGGAGAAAGAGAAAATGGTTACTTATGACCACTAAGAGGTTATTAAAGATCTCTTATATTTTATTGATAATTTTCCAAAAGAAAAGAAAAATAAGGTTGAAGATATTGTAGAAAAGGCTCTTGAGAAATCTCGTGTGGAGTTTTACCAACCTAGAATACCTTTCCCTCAAAGATTGAGGACCAACAAGAGAGATACATAATTTGTCAAATTCTTAGATATTTTAAAGCAACTGAAGATTAAAGATCCATTTGTGGAGGATATCTCGCAAATTCACAACTATGTAAAGTTCATAAAGGATATTTTGGATAATAAAAGGAAGCAGGAGAGGTAAATGACTATCAAGCTTAACAAGGAGTGCTCTACTATCCTCTTTCAAAAATTACCACTAAGGTTTAAGGATTCAAGGAGTATCATTATACCTTATACCTTATACTATTGATGATTCTTATTTTAATAAAATTTTGTGTGACTTAAGCGTTAATGTTAATCTATTGCCATATATTTTTTTAAGAGGTTAGGTATGAATAAGCCTAAACACACCACTATTTTTTTGCAGCTTGCAGATAGGATCATTACCTATCCTAGGGGAATAATAGAAGATGTTTTAATGAAAGTAGACGAGTTTATATTCCCTGTGGATTTCATTTTTCTTGATATGGAAGAAGATGAAGAGATCTAACTAATCTTGGGAAGATCCTTCTTAGCTATCATGAAGACTATAATTGATATGCAATGGAAGAAGATCACTTTGAGGATAAATGATGGTGTTTAGAGTCTTTGACTCATTAAAACACCTAGAGATATTTGATTCTTGTAATGTTATTAATTCCTTAGAAACCTCACCCTCTTTGAGTTTACCTTCTATGTAGGACGACCTAATTGAAAATACCTTAGAGAATCTCTTGGTGCTTGGGATTGATACCGTGAGTAACATCGAGAAATGTACAAAAGAACAAATGAATTTGGAAACAAGCATACCCATAAGAGTTTTAAAAAGGATGAAATAAATTTGAAACTATAAAAGGACTTGGAACCTTTAAGCCTAAGCCTTTAATTGAAGAACTTTTGATGTTTGAACTCAATCCTCTCTCATCAAATCTGACGTATGTATCCCCCTCCATCTTTTCTTCTTGTTAGTATTTCTTATAACCTTATAGAAAAAATAGAAGAGAAATTATTTAGAGTTTTGAGAAAAAATAAAGAAGTCTTTTGATGATCCATTCATGATATTGAAGGTATTAGTTCTTTACTTTGCAGCCAAAAAATTGATATGAAGGACGAATTCAAACCAAAGGTGAAACAATAAAAAAGGCCTAAGCCAAGTGTCGCAACCGTAATTCCGATGAGACGACGATCTCGTTAAAATTTTGAAAATAGAATTTAATTGTATGTGGAGTCGCCACCAAATTTTATTTTAAGGGAAAACATTTGGAGAAACCCTAACTTGAGGATGAAATTCTAGGTTCGGGAGTCGGTTACAAATAGGAAAGGTGTTAGGCACCCTATTTGTCCGTTCCGAAGAACGGTACCCTTAAACTGAGTGTGTGATTTTCTTTGCAAATTGTTTGATCCCTTAAATATAATAAAAATAAATAGGTTTGTATGAAAATAGTCTGACAGGACTTGATCCTGCTCCTACGTATTTCCCGGTGCAATGGGAAATTCAAGGCTACGTAGTTCTGGTGTTTGGAAGAGTTTTTAGAAGAATTTTGAGCTATTTGGTTTTCAAATATGCTCTCGGGCCCTATATGCACAGAGTCTAAGACAAACGAGGGTTGCACTTAGACTCATATGACTCTCTAAATGTCAAACAAATAGTAGGAGTGCTACTCAAACAGCACTTAGAGTTCATTGAGAACCAAGGTTTTAGAAAACTTTTAGAAGAGCTTTGAGCGATTTTGTTTTTAGATATGCTCTCAGTTCCACATGTGCACAGAGTCTAAGGCAAACGAGGGTTGCACTTAGGCTCATATGACTCTCTAGATGTCAAACAGTAGGGTATGCTACCAGTTCGCACCTAGAGTTCATTGCGTGAGAACCAAGGTTTTGGAAGAAGGTTTTTGAAGAGTTTTGGACAATTTTAGCTTTTAAACATCCTCCCAGTTCCACATATGCACAGAGTCTAAGAGAAACGAAGGTTGCACTTAGACTCATATGACTCTCTAAATGTCAAACAGTAGGGCATGCTACCAGTTTGCACCTAGAGCTCATTCCGTGAGAATCAAGGTTTTTTAGGAATTTTGAAAATTATTTTGTAAGAAAAGGAGTAATTTTGAAAGGAGATTAAGAAAAAGATCCTCAATCCACATGCACAGAATCGAAGGCAAGTGAAGGTTGAACGACGATTCATATGATTCTCCAAACGTCGAAAGACAGGGTATGCTGCACTTTCAACTTCGGAGTTCATTGCGTGAGATCTCAGATCTTTTAAAGCTTTGAAAGTTGTTGTTTAGAAAAATGGAGTTTTTGAAGATTTGATTTAGAAAGGAGGACATATAAACATAAACAAATCAGAAATAAATACATATAGAAGGATCCACACATGGAAACTAATACCTAAACAAGTTTAAAAGGACAAGATCTACACAGGAACTTCAAGAACACAAGAGATTTTAGCACCAAAATTTGAATTCAATTCTCAAAATTTTTAGAAAATATTTTTTGGTATATCTAAAAATTAAAACCAACCAATTGAAATATATGGATCATAGTAATAAAAAAAAACAAGTTTGACACAAATCTAACAAGAAATGAGCAAGTTATGCCCAAATCAAATGAGCTAGGTTCATTCACACATCGAGATGAACATACTTCAGTAATCAGGTGATATAAATTTTATTTTAGATCCAAATTAGACAAATAATATTATTCCTGAAACTAGAGTAAAATATGAAGAGAAAGCAACAAAAAGCACTAAAATCGGAGATCATTTGATTGATAAAAAACAAAAACGAAAAACAGAGACGAAAATGAACTTCAAGAACATCGAGTTTTTGGCGCCAAAATTTGAATTCAAATATCAGAATTTTTAGAAAATATTTTTTGGTAGATCTTGAAAACTTAAAACCAAAAAATTGAAATATATAGATCATATGAATCAAACAAAATAAATTTGACAAAAATCAGGCCAGAAATGAGCAAAGTATGCACAAATCAAATGAGCTAGGTTCATTCACACATCAAGATGAACATACTTCAGTAATCAGGTGATAGAAATTTCATTTTAGATCCAAATTAGACAAATAATATCATTCCTGAAACTAGAGAGAAAGAGGAAGATAAAGAAATAAAAATTACTGAAATCGGAGATCATTTGATTGATCAAAAACAAAAACGAAAAACAGAGACGAAAATGAACTTCAAGAACACCGAGTTTTTGGCGCCAAAATTTGAATTCAAATCTCAGAATTTTTAGAAAATATTTTTTGGTAGATCTGAAAAATTAAAACTAAAAAGTTAAAATATATAGACCATAGGAATCAAACAAAACAAATTTGACAAAAATCAGACCAGAAATGAGCAAGGTATGCACAAATCAAATAAGCTAGGTTCATTTGCACATCAGGACGAACATCCTTCATTAATCAGGTCATAGAGACTTCATTTCAGATCCAAATTAGACAAATAATATCATTTCAGAAACTAGAAAGAAAGACAAAGAGAATGCAACAAAAATCACTGAAATCGGAGATCATTTGACCGATCAAAAATGAAAATGAAAATAGAGAGGAAGATGAACTCGAAAATCCAAGAAGACGCAAGAAAATTAAACGAAATAGAAGCAAGATCTAACCTCCATTGATGTTCTTGAATGCCACCTGATAGCATCTTGGAAGGTGATGAATAACTGGTTCCATGGAGGCCAAGAAGGTGCTCAATTGGATGTAGAATTCAAAAGTCTCTTCGGTGCTCCTCTTAGAAAAAATCTAAAAGCCCCCTTTCAATGACCCCAAAGTGCTCCTCTCTCTCCCTCCTTAGAAATTCTGAAATTTTTATTAGAAATGAAGAATCCCCTTTAACTAAATGAAAGTCCCTATTTATAGATAAAATTTCAAAGAAAAGAAAGGAAAAAATTTTCTAGAAGTGAAGAAGCTTCTGCCTTTTGTTTTCTAATTTTTCTCTTTTTTGGTTTTCTTTTTATTATTTCCTTTATTTTTATTCTTCTTTCTTTTTCTATTCTTTTTTTTGGTATTTTTTTCTTTTTCTCTAACTAATTCTTAACCATCATTAACTAATCCAACTAACTTTCTAACTAAATTCTTAACTAAAAAATTGTTTTTCTTTCTTTTTCTATTCCTTTTTTTTTGTTATTTTTTGATTTTAGACTAAAAAACAAAATGATTTATTTTGGGTTTTAAATTTATCCTCGGACATTATTCAGTGTTCACACCAAGCCTTAAAGATGAGCTCAAAATGAAGATGCATGAGAACTAAAATCTCTATAAAGAAAGGAAAAAGGTATCATAAACACATTTAGAAATGTAAGTTCCAAGTAAGTGAGAAGGTATTAATTTATAATTACAACTTTATTTGTTTCCATGAAAAATTAAGTTTAGAGGGAGCAACTGTTACAAGATGAATAAAGTATTTTCATATCCAGTATTGGACCTTATCAAAGAGGATGGGAAAACATTAAATGAGAAGAAGGTCAAACATTATGAGTAAGGTGCATATAAAAAACAAATAGTTATCTTATTGAAGGACCCTAAGATCACCATCCGTGGATCTACTTAGCCATTAGGTGTAGGTATGTCAATCTTGTGATGTTAAACAAGCGCTTGCATGATGCAACCTATCTTTTTATCTTTAGGTTGATTTGTTTTTAATTCTTTTAACTATTGTATTTTCACCTTAAAGAAATGGTAGTGTAATGAGCATGAATTTATTCATGTTAGCATGGTTGTGTTAGAAAGAGTATCTCCATTGCAAGGTTGTTACCCTATTACATGACCATACTCAGTGCTTTCCATGGCTGGCCAAATTCTAGCACAATCGTGCAATGATTATTGCAAGACGAAATGGGTGTCCCCTCTATTTCTTTAATAACTAATATTATATTTCTGTGCTTTATTTTTCTTTTATTAGGATATTATATATTTTTACCTTTTTATTTTTGTATTTCTCTTATTTGGATGTACAGAACTTGCTTTCAGAATTCATTACTACTATATTCTACTTTATTTTATTTGATTCTCTAACTCTAATATGTGTTTAATGTGAGTAGGTTGATCCAATGCGATAGGATTTCTTTCCTAATCGTTTGCACCTAACATGAAATGTATTGAAGATACTATCGTCCTCCAAGTTTGAGGAGGGAAACCTTTTCTCTTCTCAACCATCATTTATTTAAGGAAGTCTTTTTTGACGCTCTGATATAACATATATTTGTGCATGTATGCATGAGATTAAGTTTGAGAAGGGAGACTTTCTCCCTTCTAATTATTTTTCAAAATCTTTTAATGTTTGTCTTACTTTCTATCTTGATAATTAATTTTTTTAGTTAAATTAAGAGAATAATAGAAGATTAAGTTTGAGAAATGATACCTCTTTCCTAATTTATTTTTCATAAAGATGTTTGTGCCTTGTAATAACCTTACATTCTTAACTGTTTGGATTATTAGTGTATTTTAGATTTAGGATCTCTAATATTTTGTGGCAAACATTAATAAAATTTAATAAGGACATGAGAACTCTTAATAGAAATAATTGATATTTAGGTATGTTCTTTGTCATCTTGTTTCATGTTAGAGTAGTTCAATGAGAATTGAGCTTAATTGAGGTTGAACCTAACCTTTCTCTCTCTCTCTCTCTCTCTCTCTCTCTCTCTCTCTTTGTTGACTACTCTCTTGCAACTTGTACACTCTAAAATTTGCTTTATAACATTGTTAATGCTTGTATAAGTTGATTGCATAACAAGAAAATGATAAACAAAAATTTGGTTACCTTGATTGAACTTGGATTTAGAATATCACTTGGTACTTCCTTTAAACTTGGAAAAAGTAAAAGTTACATTGTTTAGTACTACTCAAATAATTGCTAAGATTTCAAGTATCCTTAGATTATAAATGAGTAAAATAAATGGACGGAGATGTGTGAGTGATCAAAAAAAGGGGAAAATAAGAAAAAGAATAAAAAGGAAAAAATGTGAAACATCTTATGAAAATAAAAATTATAAATTCATGAAGCCCAAAAAATATGTTTATAGCATAAGGGTTTAAGGCTATTAAAGGTAAAGCTCATGAAGAAACTTTTATATTTACTTTCCTTCTTATAGTTAAAATAACTAAGTAATCCCTTTGTCATGTTACAACCTTAACAAAGATCTTTTGATTTTTGTATGTAATTTGACTCTTAGTGAAGATACGAGGTTTATGGGCAAGTTTATGGTAGTATATAGTCATGAGAAGCAGAGCGATAACGATCTATACCCCGCATACCTAAGAGATGGTGAGAAGAATGATTCCTTCTACACTTAAAACTTGATTTCAAGGAACTAAAATCAAAATTGAATTATTGTTGATTATTACTATAATGGTAATTATACTTGTCTAGTGCATATTTAACATGTGACATTTCTAGATTTTATACTTGCAACATTCTTACACCTTGAGTTATTATTTGGGAAAAAATAATGTTTAAATTTAAGGATATAGTAAATGCATTTTTGTTAATCTACTTGGAAAAAATTAGTTACAACTACAATACAATTAATGTATATTTGATTACAATTTTACTTAATTTCTCTTAATTCTTTTAAGAATGATCAAACAAGCCAAGAATATCAAATTAGGTATAATTTTGGCTTACAATGTTAGTGAACTCGTAGAAGAATTGATAAAAAGGTCTATGAAGACATCCTGGTATTCATCTTTCAGTACACAAATGATATAATCATTATAGGGGAAGAAAATTTTGAAAATATATGGGTGACAAAAGTCGTCCTTAAATGTTTTGAATTGACCTCTAGGCTCAAGATGAATTCCATAAGAACAAGTTATATCATGCTGGGATCCCTTAAAATTTGATTCAACAAGGAGCTCATTTACTTCCGTGCAACCCAGGGGAACTTCCAGTAGAAACAAACCCTTGAAAATTCAAAACTTGGGAAGGACTCATATCCAAGATATCCAATATAATTCAAGGCTGATCAACGAGGTTCTTATCATTTGGAGGTCATGTTACACGCTTGAATGCGATTCTGTCATCTGTGCTAATCTATTTTCTTTTTGTTTATACAGCCTCTAAATGAGTGATTGAAATAATAATAAGCATCCAACGCCCTTTTCTCTGAGGGGCAGCGATGAGGTCAAGTGGCTTAGGTGATAAAAACATACAAAGCTTCAATGAGGCTATGTTATACAAGTAGAGGTGGAGGATGCTTACATAACCATAACCAGAAACGTTATGATGCCGAATTATCAAGGCCAGATATGGAGAAGGAAACGCAGAGACAGGCTGGTTTAGGAGGGAACTATGTATAAAGATGGTCTGGGAAGATTGCTGATGTTTGGCAAAGAAGCTCAAAGAACCTACCCTCAACTACATAGTATCTTGAATGATTTGGGAAATTTCTCTTGGAGAAGAAGAAGATTCACTTGGGAGGAGTAGTAGATCAATGAACTCAGGAACCTGCTGGCACATAAAAGTTAATAGTGGGGCTAAATAATTGGCCTCGGATGACACCTTGGATTCCTATACATATTTGGGTTAGGCAGTATGAGACTTTGTGTCTTCCACTAGAATTCTAAATGGGAAACTTTTCCTATATGTAATTAATAACGCACATGTTTGGGATAAATAAATTTTAAAAGCTTCAATATTTTAAATTATTAATGGGTTCTAGCTAATGTCAGCTGGCTGACCTTATTATGCCAATTTCTGCTACCAAATTCTGTCTTCTATACACCAAACTCATAATACTCTGAATTTGCAGGGGCTGTTAGAGTATACAAATACCCTTGCTACCATTGGTTTATCCACCAATGAGTTAGAGAGTTAGTTATTAGTTAGTACAGTTGGAGTGTTACTCTACAAAGTAGATAACTATCATATTATTTGCAAGATTCTTATGTTGAGTTGGCTAGTAGTGTGACAAACATAACCACCCTTGATCTTAGCTTCCATATATGTATGGAGCCTTCTCTTGCAAGTGTGTGTGAAACAATCACACTGAAATCATATCAAAATTCACAAACAGAATCTGAAGTATTGTTAATTGCATTTCTCTATACAGTTTTCTTGCCGAATTTTCTTTTGTGCTAGGAATAAATTTATTGTCTGTGGTAGGCCGGCCTTACTCTAGGTGAGTAATAATAATCCCAGATGAAGTCTGTTAGTATAAAATTGTCAATAATAATAATTCAAAAAATCTTCGTTCAAGTTATAGAGTACTTTGGTGCAAATCTATTTTATTAATAATAAAAGATACATGTTGTGTGTGTAGGTTGATGAATGGATCATGTGTTATCTACTCCATATTTTCTTCTTGTTCATTTTAAAATTTAAAAAACTAAATAAAAATATAAAATGTAAATCACAAAAAAGTGACTCACTGGATTCCTGATATATGGTTCTTTACCATGAGTTTTCTCCATTTTCACTCATTCTCACATCCATTTCCATTTGAGGTGACAAGCAAATTTCATTTGTCTTTTAGGTACCTCTTTTTGTTGCTATTTTCCTCCCAACAAAGCGCCCTTGTTTCCATTATATTTTTCCACAGCATAGCACCACTAATGGGTCATTTTTTATTCATTCGGTTGTAACAAAACGATCCACCATTCCTCACTCTGCAGCATCCACATACACAGCATAGCCACTAACAGGATATTTTGCAAAAACAGAGCAGCACGCACAAAGATTCTCTCGCTCTCTCTCTCACACACAGATTCTTTCTTTTTCTTTAGTGGTAGACACACACGCTTCACTTGATCATAGGCGCCACTGGCTTCTTCACCATCACATTTTCTTCATTTTCCAAGATCCTTTCTCATACACATCATGGGAGTGAAAGGGTGACCACCATGAACCATAAATCCAACCATCAGTATCCTCTCAGCACCAAGCTTTTGGTTCCATGAACGCTTAACCTTGTGTGCATCACTATCCCATCCTTGCTCATCACCAAGCCTATTGAGCCATTTTTGGTTGGGCCTTACTTTCTGCACCCCCCTTTTTTCTTTTTACACCCCTCCTAAATTTTTTGTAAATTTTTTATTCCAACTTTACCCTTACCACCCCCCTCCCTTACCTTGTAACATTTCTGCAAAAAAGATTCATCTTCCGCAAACTTTTGAACTCAGCATCTCTGAACTCCTTGCTGCTTGCCTGGTACTGCTTCAGTTGTGCAAAGCTAAACGAAACAACCCAAGGTCAAAGCTTCTACATTCAGGTTAGCACCTCTGAACCTTAAACTCGTTTGCTATTCTCCATTGGATAGGGTAAATGTAGGATTTTAGGCTGCTAAGAAGATTTACCCGATGCATTCCGTAAACTAGTTTGGGAATGCATCCTGGCATTCCGTAAACTAGTTTGCATGAATGCATCGGTGCTGATTCAGAACTAGTTTACGGAATGCATCGATTGTATTCCGCAAAACTAGTTTACGAATACAACGGATGCATTCCAAAACTAGTTTACGAATAACAATCGATGCATTCAAACTAGTTTGCGAATGCATCGCTTATAGAAACTAGTTTGCGGAATGCAACTGATGCATTCCGCAAACTAGTTTACGGAGTACAACTGATGCATTCCGCAAACTAGTTTACGGAATGCATCAGTTTTGAAATTAATTTTGTATATTTACCTTTTAAGTTAATTTATGTTTTTCAGGATTTAAGTATTCATTATTTAAGTTTAATTAAAAGGTTTAGGGTTTACAAAAAACATGTTTTATGTTAATTTGTTCATTATGTTAATTTCATTTAAGTTTATAATTTAAGTTACAGTGAGAAAGTGTGGTTAAGTAATTAATGAACTGTATTTTATTTGGTGAATTTTAGACATGGCCAGGACTAGAGGTTCACATAGCAGAGGTGGTATTTCGCATACTGAGGATGTACGCGTTCGACCAACTGCCTCTGCTCGCAGTCGACGTGTTCGGCAAGCCATTGATGAGGAGCATGTTGATGCTGGAGGTGATATGCATCATGTAGAAGAGACATTCCCAGGTGGTCCAACGGATGTCTCTGTACTTAGATCATACAGGGAGCATGTAGCATATTACATATGGACAGATTGCAATTGAGTGTCATCACTGTATATGTATATGACATTATAAGAAATAATTTGTTATTTAATTTATTGTTTTGGTTTGTCTGAATGTTATTTTAGGATCATCCTGCTCTCAAGGTGTTGACCCATGGACGAAAGGTCACTCCTATAGATGTCCCTTACATCTAGAGCATCGTACAAGAAGGTGGATTGGCCGACTTAGTACGGTGCAGTCATTCGATAGCAGATAAGGGCTTATTGTCTGCTTTTGTGGAGAGATGGCATAGAGACACATGCACTTTCCACCTGCCGATAGGAGAGATGACCATCACATTGGATGATGTGTCATCATTGCTGCATCTACCGATCACAGGGGAGCTGTGTTCTGTTCAGTCCATGTCACGAGATTCCGCTTGCGACTTGCTGACAGATCTTCTTGGTGTTTCTGCTTCGGAGGCAAACACAGAGACAGATCACACTTGAGGTGCGTATGTTAGGTTCAATTGTCACAGGATGTCCGTGGATTTGTGCATTCGAGAGGGTCGGTTGGATGCAAATTTGCTCGTGCTTTACTCCCTGCCGCGATTGGTTGGGTGCACTATTTTTGTCGACAAGAGTGGCACCCTTGTGAGTGTGTCATATTTGGAGTGTTCGGATGTTCACATCATCGGAGGTATGCTTGGGGTGCTATTGACCGCATACCTCTACGATCGAGCCTTAGATGCGAGTTTCGCAACACTAAGTGCCTCGGCGGTTATTTGACTTTTGTTACGAGTAAATGTCACTTATTGTACATCATTTAAGGGTTTTTTCCCGAGAAACCGTTACTTATTTGTTTATAATATAAGTGTAGGCATGGATTGTTGAGCATTTCCCACGATTGGGGACGTGAGAGTGAGGATGACTTTACCCTGATATGCCCGTGGCGATGCGGTTGAAGATGCTACGCGGTTACGGGATGTGAGACCATATAAGGCGGCTCTTGATCGCATACAGGTGGATGACATCATTTGGACACCATATGATGAGTTCCAGGTCATCGACCCTTCACGCCACGCTTGCACGAGGTTTGATTAGATGTGGTGATTTGGTCTACCTTCATTCACCTGATAGAGTGCTGCGTCAGTTTGGGCATGTTCAGGGGATCCCCATGCCTACTGTTGATAGCTTGGGTATGGTTGGAAGTCCTCAGTCCATTGATGATAGTTTTTTAAACTATGAACTATCATTGGTGACGCATTTGTGAGGTTCTCATTGCTACCACTCCTGGGCAATGTGTTGTTGCGTCGTGGAGTGGTTTCATGGGAGATCTCCCACCCATACCTTTTACCCAATAGTTGTGTGGTGAGGGTGAACCTGAACCTCTGTTGTGGTCACAGAGGCTAGCCAATCTCATGCAGTGGAAGAAGTTTCACTTTCTACCCAGGTAATCCATTTGTTTATTTGAAAAATCATGTTGTAGATGATATTGTTACTAATATAATTTATTTTTCAGGATCGTTTTGATAGAATAGTTGAACTACTAGAAGGCATCATTGCTTCAGGAAGACTCCCGGATGATTCATCAGAAGCAGATATGGCATGCCAGGCTTTGAACATAGCACGTGTTGGAGGTCGTGGTGATGTTCTTACCTACCAGCGGAGGAAGAGGAGTCATCCAAGCAGTTGATATCATTTATGATTGATCTTTGTATATATCACATTTTTGAACACTATATGTATTTGATAAATGATGATTTTTATATTGTATATTGCTTTTGTATATAGCTTTTGAACTGATGAAAAACAGGGAAATGATTAGCAGGTTACTGTTCATTTTTAGACTTGTATGATTTTGAGTTGATGAAAAACAGGGAAATGATAAGCAGGTTACTATCCATGTGATTTGTATGATTTTGAATTCAACAAAATTTTGAACTGATAAGCAGGGTCTGTTCATATCAAATAATGTCAAGAATCAACATTAGAAAGGATATTACAACTAATCGGTTTGTGATGTCATTACATTATCAACATTGTTTTTAAATAATGAACTAAATAAATCCATCCGACTAATATATGGCCACTCCCCATCCGAACCCAGCATTGTCATCACAATATTTATGCCATTGCAAAGCAGTTGGAGGGATTGGAGCTCCATCTACCATAAAAACCTGCAATGATAATATACATTAGATCAATGTAAATATAAATAACTTTCAGTTAAATAATAATAGATAGGTGGATGAATACCTGTACAAAATGACAACCATTAACAAATCCGATGCAAATAATACGATGGTTCATCAATTGTGGTGGTTCACCTCTGAGCGGGAAAAATGTCATTGATCCGTGAATGGAAATATGAATAAGTATGACATTATACCTAGACGCAATTACATAACCCATATCAGGAATCGTCATCCATTTATCAGGTGAAACCATTTTTTCATTCCCAACAAACAAAGAAGTCCTTAACTGTATGTATCTTTCTTCACTACCAAACAGATTCACAAACACATGACGATACTGACCAAGCTCCCGAATTAAATCAAGTCGAACTTGAGCCCAAGACTCTTCACCCTTTCCAAGAATCGGAATTGCACGATATCCACGTTTCCATCAGCTTCAACATCAACAATGTTCAATATAGTTCTCAGAATGAACAGAAACAAGTCTAGCATAGGCATAACCTTTTTCTTCTTGTTGTTGCGACGTTTAACATCAGATGACAAACGAGGTGATAAACTATCATGGACAGAATACAAACCATCAACATATTCAAAGAAGGATGGTTCACGTTTGGTTGATCGTTCCATCTGCAATGCCTTACCTTTGATTGCACCCTTTGTTCTTACCTTATCAGGAGGTGGACACATTGAAGTTGTATCGGGGAATGCTAACTCATGAAGTTTATTCTTTAGTGTTATCTTTCCACAAACATCAAGCTCTGAGAATCGTTTCTGCAAGGCTTCAAATTCTAGTTGCAACGACAAATCACCCCATTGCTCTGTCATTCCTTGATCAGCAAATGTCAATATCTTCCAATGACGATGAACTGACTCCAATGGTACAAAATTACCCATCACACTATACCTTGCTAACTCGCATGCACAAGGTAATCCATGTGTACTTCTAAGACTGCACCCACAAGTTATACTGTTAATACCTACAATTTTTAGCCGCTCATATTCGTTAGCAATGTGGGCTAAAGCATTATTTGATACAAAGCCTCGTAGCTTGACATAAAACCCTTTGCTGAATCTATGCTCAACAATGATCATGCTTCTTTCAAATGACGCCTTTATGTCACTATGTTGCAGTATTATCATATTATTCATTGCATCCCAGCATGAACACAAGTCACCTCTACTATCTTGAAGCAACCTCTTTAACCTTGCATGTGCACTTTCAACCCTGAAAAGGAATAAGATACAAGTCATGAGCCTTTTATATCATACAAAAATCGTTTTGAAAAATTCATTTTAATAATAAAGATACCTGTTTGTGGTTGTATTTCCAAGATGCATCACCCTATCAATCCAACAACTCACAAATCTTTCCTTGTAAGGATTTAACCAAGTTCTGTTCACATGATCCAAAAAAATAGGGAATTTTGAACACTTAGTTTCGAATTTAAGAAAACGCTCTTCATATTCAATTTCAGTTGACGAATCCATCAGAATAACCCATGCATCCATTACACAATCCTATTCATCCACTTGAGATACTAGTAACTTGCACTTTGACTTCACATTTTTAGAAACATGAAATTGACAAAGCAAGTATGTTGGATGGAAACACTTCTTTCAACAAAGATTCATTAAGGCGATATCTCTATCTCCACAATCACTTGGGTACTAATTCATCTCTGAGAAACAAACCTCTAACTTTTCTAATGCCCAGGTGAAATTATTTTCTCGCTCGATTCCAAATAAGCAAAACCCACATAAAATGTCAACTCGTCGAGGTTACTCCAACAATCTCAAGTAATGGCTACCGATATTTGTTTGTTTTATATGTGGTGTCAATGATCAACACAATATGGAATGCATTCAACAATTTAATGCCATCTGGATGTGTCCAAAAATATCTCAACAACATTAGACGTTTCAGTCCTTCTATACCAATACACATATTTGTCACGTTCCATTAATTTCATCAAGTCTTTGAGTTAGTTCGAGGACCCCTTTTCTCGATTTTTCGATATTTATGGCATGAGCATTATAGATCTGCTGATGTTAGTCACATTATGATCATCATGACCTCTTAATGTCAACAAAATATTCTTCTGACTTAACCATATTCTTTTTGTCATATCACCTAGTAAAGACTTCTCTTCACCACTTAGTCTACCAGCGATATGCATGACCTTCTAATGTTTTCGCATCATGGTTGTGAAACCCACATACAACATTAAGCTTCCACCTTCACCACTTTTTAATGGTCTTCCTCTTAATCTAAAGGACACTCACATTTTCTTGTTCCACTCACCTTCCGCTAATTCATTCTTGTATTGTCTATATTTTCCACTTCTTTCACAACCTAATATTAACATTGTTTTCCATTCAATTCCACCACCGAATCTAATAATAACCACAACAAATCCATGAGCTTTACCCACTCAGCTCTAGTCCAATTTATTAAATCATCAATGTGAAGGAAAAACCTAATTATAACATACAAACAACCAAATATTACTAAATCATATACAACATAACAATTAAACTTTTCAATCTAAAAAACATTTACCATATCACCAAGAATGCGTTCGTATAATCACCATTGTTCTCTATCAGAGCCAACTTATTTTCTTCAACACTTAACTTATTCTGAGATAACACAAGCCAAAATTAAATCACGTTACACACTTTTATATAAATCAAAAAATAAAAAACAATTTCTCCAAAACTAATATTACTACATCATCGTCCTCTAGAGAAATTGGCATGTCCACTTCATTCAAACATGGTTCGTCGACCTCACCGAATCTTGCATAATTATCTCTGCATAAAAAAAAGGAACAAAAATATCACATATCACATACCATAAGCATTTAATTTTTCAACCTTTTTATTTAGTTAATTTAATTAACCTTCGCAAATTAGTTTGGAACATAAAAATTACATTCCGGAAATTAATTTACGGAATACACTTTTGTATTCCTCCGCAAAATTAGTTTTAAGGAATGTAATTTTTTTATTATTCATAAAAATTAGCTTGCGGAACCAAAAAAATTATATTCCAAATTAGTTTGCGAATACATAAATGTATTCCGTAAATTAATTTGCTATAATGTAATTTAGATTATTCAAAATTAGTTTACGAAGACAAAAAAATTACATTTTAAAATTAATTTATGAATGTAATGTTTTGTCTTCCGTAAACTAATTCTAGGAGAGAACAAACACATTCCGAAATTAATTTGCGGAATACATTTATGTATTCCGCAAACTAATTTACGGAAGGTATTTAACATTCCGCAAACTAATTTGCGGAACGTAAACTGCAGCAGCTCACCTCGTCTTCTCCGACGCTTCTCCGGCACTTCTCCGACGGATTTCAGCTCACTTCCTCGTCCAACAAAGAACAGCAGCTCAACTTACACTCAATTAACAAATTTTCGTTGGAGCTTTATCAATTCAACAAATGCAATGAAGAGGAAAATGAAATTAAAAAACGAAGAAGGAGGTTCTGCTGATAACATATAGTCCCAGGAGCAATCTTGACTTTTCACCAACAAGGGGGGTGCAAAAAGAAATTCTGGGGGTGCAAAAAGCAATGCCTTTTTGGTTTTATGCTTATTTATTTATTTGTTTGATTTGGATTTCGTTAAGTTTGGACTTTGTTAGGCCGCATAGGTTAATCCAATGAATTTGTACAAGCTCATTTGTTGTAGCCCAATTAAATTTTGGGTTGGGGTTGTTAAATTGGGCTTATCGGCCTCCCAGTTATTAGTTTATATTTAGTTCATCAAAAATAAATAATGGACCTAGCTTTCAGATTTCTGAATAAAGGATTGGGCCAATTGGATTTTTGAAAAGGTTTTTGATTGTTACTTATCTTCGACTTTTAGTTTAGGGTTCGTTAATTTTTTGTTGTTGTAGAATGTAGATGTGTTTTGCAGGGATTGTATTTTACATATTAATATTTTATACATATAATAATTATTTATTACATTATAGATATAAGGGAAAATAAAATATTACTTAAAGAAAAATCAAAAACTAGTTTAAAATCAAAGAAAATTTTGGTTTGTTAAAAAAAAAAAAGTTCTGTGAATAAAAATAGAGACAAAAAAGAATAACTAAAAAATATAAGAAAATAAAACAAATAAAAAAAATATAGTTATATTCAATGCTACTATACTCAAATTATGCAAAAATGAATAATATACAATATACATATATTATTATATATTATATTATTTTATATAATATTATATGGTGTAAAATATAGAAGATATATAATCTTATATCTGTATAAATTATTCTAATTTTATAGTGTCAATAAATTTTTTTTTAAAATTTGACTTTTATTAAATAAATTTTTGAATTATAACTATATATTATCTAAATTATTTGTTTAAAAATGAATAAAAATTAGAAGATAATTAAATAATTTTATCTTCATATACTTCAAAAATATTAGGTTAATTTATATATATATATATATATGGTATCAATTAATTTAAATAATCAAAATTTTTAATTCAGTGATGAATTTCAGAATAAAATTATCTAATAATAGGTTAAAATAGATTTAACATACATGTAATTTGATATCTCTCTTAAAAAAAATAGCATGGTATTATGTAACATAATGTTATATCATATTTTATTATTGTAATATACTTAAAAATAATAAATAAATTGATTAAATATATTTCTAATTTTTTTTAATAATAAAATTTTAGTTTATATCCTTATAATTTTAAAATATTTTGTTTAAGTTTTTAATTTTTTAAAACAATTTTATTATGATCCTTATCTTGTGTTTGGATGAAGCATTTTAATATTTCAATAAATTTAAAATACTTTAAAATTTAAATGCTTTCAATTTAAATATTTTTATTTTATAAATATTTTTTTTGGATAAAAAATTTAAAATTTTTATATTTAAATTTTTTTATTTGGATATTAAATTTTAAATTCATTAAAAATTTAAAATTTTGTATTTTAAAATTTTTATTTAGATTAAATAATTTAATTTTCACCGTATAGAAAATTTTATATTTAAATATTTATAAGTTCTTCTTAATTTTGTTCCTACTTTTTTTATCCATCGAATAATTTAGATATATAAATATTTTTATTATTTAATATATTCAAACATAATAATAACATAACAAATATACATAATTAAAAGGATAATAAAATGTCATTATGTTTTGATATTGAGAATATCGTATCTTAAGATGAGAGAGAAATAAGAGAAAACAATGAAAAAGAAAATGACAAAAAGAAAGAATTATGAGAGAGAAAGTAAAATGAAGAAAGAATAATGTGAGATAAAGTAACACAGAAAAATTTGTTATTTATGAGATTATATCAGACAATTTTAAATAATTTTAAAGTTTACATATTTTAAAAAATTTAAATTTTTCATTTTAACTTATTAAAATACTCTCTTAAAATTTATAAAATTTAAATTTTTTTATAAAAATATATCCTAACAAAATATTGAAATATTTTCTGAAAAATTACTTTTCTTCTTAAAATAAATCATTCAAACGTACTGTTAATTTAAGTTACGTTAAAATTAAAATTGATTAACCATAATTAGAGAACTATAATTAAAATATTTTAAAAAATAATTAATTTTTTTTCTAACGATAATCCATCTAACTTGATTTAATTTAATTTAAATTAATATTAAAAACCATAATAAAAACGTAAACCAAAATTTTTATGAATGAGAAACAAAAAATTAAAATATAACTATTTTAAAAAAATTAAAAAATATATTTAATCTTAAATATATTATTTAATAATATTATATTATATTAATAATTTTATCTAACTAAAAAATCCTACTAAAAATATTTATGGAATAAAAAAAATATTATATTATATTATATATTATCAAATTATAATATAATATGTAGTAATGTAAAACATATGATAACATATTAATAAAATAATCATATTCATATATAACGTGCAAGTTACTATTCTGGATTGTTAGTAAATTTATATAATTATATAGATTATATGGATATAGATTAAAAAGTATAATAAAAATTAAAAAATTAATAATAAAATAGAATTATAAAAATGAAAAAATAAAATAAATAATGAATAATACCAAAAAAATTTAAAGCTAATATTAAAATAATATAAAATAAGAATAATAACATAGTACTATAAAAGTTACACATAATAATGAAACAATATCTAAAAAGATAGGTCAAATAATTTTATAAAACGTAAAGAGAAAATATTTTAAAAAATAACACCTAAAACAATAATATTACATTAAGAGATGATAATAAATTATTATTGTTATAAATAATAATAATAATAATAATAATAATAATAATAATAATAATAATAATAATAATAATAAAACACATATATTATAGTATTAAACAAAAAACCTGATAAAATTATCAAGAAAAATTGTAGATAATAACACAATACCATTTAAAATTCTACATAGCAGTTAAATAATATTTTTATGATAAAAAATAGAAATAATAATATTTTAATATAACTTTAATCATAAATTTTTTTTAAGTAATGTATAATATAACTCTAAATGAAAATAAAGTAATAAAGCTTCTGATATACTATAATAATAACCGTTATTTTTTTTTCAAAAATTATTTATAAAATTAGAGTATTAATTATTAGTTATTTATATAAAATAATAATTATTTTATTAAAAATATATGAAAAATGTTATTTATTATTATCTATATGCACAAAAATTAATGAAGTAATTATAATTAAAATTGGTTAATTTTAAATTTGTTTTTTTATATGTAAAATAAAATATGATGAGATTTAAATTTAGAATTTTTATATAAAATTTTTAACTTTTCGCTAAATAAAACAATTGTAATGATTTAGTAATATTCTGTTTATACTAATAATTAGTAATGAAAATATATTTTAAGATAAATTATTTATAATAATCTAAATAAAAATTACTATTTTATTATTATCTGTAACATTATATTATTAAAATAAAAATAAAATAAAATTGTATGAAAGTAATAAATAATATCCTAAAATCATAATTATTAATAATTTAACAAATTGTTAGGTAATGTTATAATAAAAAATAAGAAATTTGTAAGAGAAAAATAATGTAAGTATAATATTATAATAAAGTTTGGTAGATAAGAGTTTTTTTTTTTATGATTTCAATATATACATTCTAACCAACAATCAATTTTGCCTAAAAATTATTCTATTACAAATATGTATGACTAATTATAGATTGTTTTATAAAATAATTGTAAATTCAACCTATTATATATATGCAGAATTAATTTAAAAATATACAATAATTAATTTTTTTATTTATTATAATTTTTTTAGTTATTGTGATTTTTTTATTATCTCTTAAGTTAGTGTATAAGGATTGTGAATGCTCAACTTGCTCAATAGAAGATAAATTGAGATCATTTAAGTGTTTTAGTAAAAGTATCTACTAACTGTATACTGGTATGCACATATGCAGGATGAATGTGGCCTTTGAGTATCTCATCACAGATAAAGTGATAATCAATTTCAATATATTTAGTCCGTTTGTGAAATATAGGATTTTTAACAATGTGAAGAGCAACCTGGTTGTCACAATATAGGTGTATTAGTTGAGTATGAAAGGTATGAAGACTAGAAAGAAGACATTTGAGCAATTTTAGCTCATAAGTAGCGGTAGCCATTGAGCAATACTCAGCTTCGGCTGAAGATTGAGAAACAATATGCTGCTTTTTTATTTTCCAAGAGATCAGAGGGTGACCAAGGAATATACACTACCAAGTGAGTGATCATCGAGTCAAAGGGCAACTAGCCCAATCTAAATCATACCATCCAAAGAGTTGCAAAGGGTTGTCTTGATGCAGCATAATACCTTGCTCAAGATTACCTTTTAGATAGGGTACGACATGCAATGCAACCTCCCAATATGCTTGCTGAGGTTGCTGCACGAAATGAGACAAGATGTGAACAAAATATGAAATCTCAGGTCTCATTAATCATAGGTAGATAAAACGACCAACCAAGCGTCAATATCGTTCAAGTTGAGCAAAAATATCTTTAGTAACAAGTTCCAAGTGATGGTTTTGCTCAAGAGGAGTAAAGGCAGGTTTAAAGTCAAGAAGACCAGCTTCTATAACTATGTCTATTGTTGTGTACCTGAAGATATTGATGAAGAGGAAAAAGGGATCAATGGACTTATCTTTTAATTGTGAGTGACAAAATCTCACAATCTAGTGGATGAAACCATATATCGATGTCCCCGATTCAATGTTTCAGTAGTTAATTTAGACTCATATTTTAACAAAGTTTCTAAAGTATACTCATCCACTATTTCAATTGGTTTACCCCTTATCTTCTAAACTAATTTCACCTTGGTTAAGGAGAAAATTTTCTTCTCTAAAAATAACAACATTGTACAACAATTTCTCATTGAGTTCAACTCCCTCATCTTGTAGTTTAGGAGTTTATTTTATCTTAGGCTCAATGTCAAAATTTTTAGCAAACGAATATTCAGTTTCAACAAATTCTATATCTCAAGAAACAAATTGTTCTTACTTTTAAGATAAAGCAATTTTCATCTTTTCTTTCAGTATGGATGTCCGATAAAAACATATTTTATATTTTAATTAGCAAATTTATCTCCCATTCTATTTTGATTGTGTACATAACAAAAACATCCAAATACTCGTATATGTTCAAACGATGGTGCTTGAACATACAACATTTCATAGGGAGTATTTTTATTGAAAATAGCAGATGGAATCTTGTTTAGTAGATACCTAACAAGTAAAACACATTCATCCATGATTTAATTGGAAGGTTACCTTGAAATCATAAAGTCTATGCTTTCTTTTAACCTTTCCATTTTGTTGTAGTGTACTAACACAGGAGGTTAAAAAAATGATCCCTTATTCATGAAAATTCCACTTCATGCAAATGGATTCCGATTCCATTGTCACTCATAAAATTCTTCACATGTTTATCAAATTATTTTTTAATCAATATAAAAAAATTTATGAATGTTTAAAAAATCTCTCTTTTATTACAAAAAAGTAGATTCACACACCATGAAAAAAAATAGATCATATAAATTATTCTAATGAATTTGTACAAGCATAATTTTTTTAGCCCAATTAAATTTTGGGTTAGGGTTGTTAAATTAGATTTATCGGCCTCCAAGTTGTTAGCTTATATTCAATTCATCAAAAATAAATAATGGACCTAACTTTCAGATTTCTAAATAAAGGATTGGCCCAATTGAATTTTTAAAAAAGTTTTTGATTGTTATTTATCTTGGACCTGTAGTTTAGTTTTTGCTAATTTTTTGTTGTTGTAGAATGTAGATGTATTTTGGATGGATTGTTTATAAAAGTACATATTAATATTTTATATTTTTATAATAATTATTTATTACATTATAGATATAAGGGAAAATAAAATATAACTTATAGAAAAAATCAAATAAAAACTAGTTTAAAATCAAAGAAAAGATTGGTTAGTTAAAAAAAATAGTTCTGTGAATAAAAATAGAGACAAAAAATAACTAAAAATATATAAGAAAATCAAATAATTAAAAAATAAAGAGAAAATATAGTTATATTCAATGCTACTATACTCAAATTATGCAAAAATGAATAATATACGATATATATATATATATATATATATATATATATATTATTATATTCTTTTATATAATATTATATGGTACAAAATATAGAAGATATATAATCTTATATCTGTATAAATTATTCTAATTTTATATTGTTAATAATTTTTTTAAAAATTTGACTTTTATTAAATAAATTATTAAATTATAACTATATATTATCTAAATTATTTGTTTAAAAATTAATAAAAATTAAAAGATAATTAAATAATTTTATCTTCATATACTTTAAAAATATTATGTCAATTTATATATATTATATATATAAATATAAATGAGGTATCAGATAATCTATATAACCAAAATTTTTAATTGAGTGATTAATTTCAGGATAAAATTATCTAATAATAGGTTAAAATAGATTTCACAAACATCAATGTAATTTGATCTCTTCCCTTAAAAAAATATCATAGTATTTTGTAATATAATGCTATATCGTATTATATTATTACAATATACTAAAAAATAATAAATATATAAAAAATATATTTTTAATCCTTTTTAAATATGAAATTTTAGTTTTTGTTTCATAATTTTAAAATTTTTTATTTTTAAAAATATCTAACTATGATTTCTAATCTTATCTTTTGATGGTAAAGCACTTTAACATTTCAAGAAATCTGAAATACTTGAAAATTTAAATATTTTTATTTTAAATACTTTTATTTCATAAATATTTTGTTTGGATAAGAAAATTTAAATTTTTTTATATTTAAAATTATTTGGATGATGAATTTTAAATTCATTAAAGTTTAAATTTTTGTATTTTAAATTTTTTATTTTGATTAAATAATTTAACTTTTACTATATAAAAAATTTTGTATTTAAATATTTATAGTTTCTTCTTTATTTTACTCCTACTTCTTTTTTACCAAATAATTTAAATATAAAAATATTTTTATTATTTAATATATTTAAACAGAATTAACCTAACAAATATATATAATTAAAAAAAATAAAAAAATATTATTATATTATTTGATATTAAGAATATTGTTCTAAAGATGAAAGATATATATATATATATATATATATATATATATATATATATATAAAAAGAAAAAAATAATAAGAGAGCAAGTAACATAAAGAAAGAATATTGAGATATAAAGTAACATAGAGAAAAATTATTATTCATGATAATGAGTTAACTTTGAGTAATTTTAAATTTTACATATTTTGAAAAAATTTAAAATCTCTCATTTTAGGTTATTAAAATACTCTTAAAATTCATAAAATTTAAATTTTATTTCAAAAATATATCTAAACAAGATATTTGAATACTTAAAATTTTAATTTTTTTAAAAATTACTTTCATTCTTAAAATAATTCATCCAAATATATTAATATAAATTATATTAACTCAAAATTAATTAATCATGATTGTAGAACTATAATAAAAATATTTTAGAAAATGATCAAAATTTTTCTAATAATAATCAATTTAACTTGATTTAATTTAATCTAAATTAATATTGGAAATTATAATAGAGACGTAAACTAAAAATTTTAAAAATGAAGAATAAAAAAAATAAAATTTGATTATTTTTAAAAAATAAAACTATATTTAATTCTAAATATATTATTTTTATAATATTATATTATATTTTATTATATTAATAACTCCATCTAACTAAAAAATTATAATAAAAATATTTGTGGTATAAACCAAAAAATATTATATTATATATTACCAAATGATAATATTATGTAGCAATGTAAAACATAATATAATAACATTAATCATATAATAATATTCATATATAACGTGAAAGTTACTTTTGGATTGTAGGAAAATTTATATAGATCGTATGGATATAGATTAAAAATTATAATAAAAGTTAATCATTAGAATAAAATAGAATTAAAAAAATAATGAATAATATTGAAAAATTTAAAGCTAATATTAAAATAATATAAAAATAAAAAGTACCTATAACATAGTACTATAAAAATTACACATAATAATGAAATAATATCTAAAAATATAGGTAAAATAGTGTTATAAAACGTAAAAGAAAAATATTAAAAAAATATACCTAAAACAATATTATTACATTAATAGATGATAATAGGTTAATATTGTTATAAATAATAATAATAATAATAATAATAATAATAATAATAATATAATAATAATAATAATAATAATAATAATAATAATAATAATAATAATAAAACACATATCACAGTATGAAAAAAAAACTGATAAAAATATAAGAAAAATTGTACATAATAATACAATACCATTTAAAATTATACATAGCCATTTAAAATCTATTTTTATGATAAAAAGATAGAAATAATAATATTTTAATATAATTGTAATCATAAAAAATTGTCAAGATAAGTTTAAAATAAAAATAAAATAACAAATAAAGCTTCTAATATATTATAATCTTAACCGTTATTTTTTTTTTCAAAAACTAATTATAAAATTAGAGTATTAAGTATTAGTTATTTATGTAAAATAAAAATTATTTTATTAAAAATATATGAAAATTTTTATTTAGTACTATATAAATTTGAATTTATTTTTTAACACTATAAAAAGTGATAAGATTCAAATTCAGAATAATTACATAAAATTTTTAATCTTTCACTAATAAATCAATTCTAATGACCTAATAATATTCTATTTGCACTAAATAGTAATAATAAAAATATATTTCAAAATAAATTATTTAATAATAATCTAAATAAAAATTATTTTATTATTATCTGTAACATTATATTATTAAAATAAAAATAAAAATAAAATAATATTGCATGAAAGTAGTAAATAATATCTTAAAATTATAATTACTAATAATTCAAATTTTTTTTAAAATAATATTATAATAATAAAAAAATTTGAATCTATGCACTTTGAATCCATACACTTTAAGTGTGGCAGATAACTTAGCAAACAACATTGTGGAGCTTATTTAAGCCCATACAAAATCTTGTCAAGTTTGCATACTAGCCTATATTACTTGGTACAAAGAACAAGAGGTAGTTTCATATAAACTTCCTCTTGTAGCTCCCTAAAAGTCCTTATGAACATCTATCTTATGCAACTTCCAATTCTTTGTTGCAGCCATTGCCAATATAGTATGCACAGTTACCATTTTAGCAACGGAAGAAAATGTTCATTGTAGTTTATCCCTTCAATTGGTGATTTCCTAGAATGACCAAGCGGGCCCTGAACCTTTCTCTTATCCCATGAAACTTGTGTTTAATTTTGTAAATTCATTTACATCTAAATGATTTCTTTCCTAGAAAAAAATAAGTAATGACCCATGTTCCATTCTTTTCAAGTGTTTCAATTTCACTTTGCATGGCTTTTCTTCATTTAGAATTCTAAACTTCTTGGGCATAGGTGGTAGGTTCTCTATTATAATCAAGACCTGTAAGAAAACACGATGTTCCAAAGAAAATTTCTCAAGGTTAACATAATGTGCTATTGGATACTGTGTACTTGAAGATATTGATGGAGAAGACAAAAGAATCGGTCGACTTATCTTTTGAATTGTGTGAATGATAAAATCTTGCAATCTAGTGGATAAAACTTTATATCAATGTCTCCAACCTAATGTTTCAGTAATTAATTTAGACTCATCTTTTAACAAAGTTTATGAAGTATACTTATCCACTATTTCAAATGTTTCATCCTTTATCTTCTAAATTGATTTCACCTTGGTCAAGGGGTAAATTTTCTTCTCTAAAAATAACACCATTGTCCAAAAATTCCTCATTGAGCTCAAATCCCTCATCTTATAGTTTAGAAGTTTATTTTTTCTTAAGCCCAATGTCAACATTTTATCAAATAGATATTCAATTTCAAAAAATTTTACATCTCGAGAGATAAATTGTTCTTTACTTTCAAGATCAAACAATTTCCACCCTTTCTTTCCATATGATATCCAATAAAAATATATATTTTGTTCTTACTAGCAAATTTATCTTCCTTTCTATTTTGATTGTGTGCATAGCAAGGATATCCAAATACTCGTATATGTTCAAGTAATGGTGCTTGACCATGCAACATTTCATAAGGAGTTTTTCCATTCAAAATAGCAAATGGAGTCTTGTTAAGCAGATACTCAACAAGTAAAACATATTCATCCCAGGATACAATAGGAAGGTTACCTTGAAATTGAAAAATATGTGCTATATTAAGTATGTGTGTGTGTTTTCTCTCAACTTTTCCATTTTATTGTAGTGTACCAACACATGAGGTTTTAAAATGATCCATTGTTCATGAAAATGTCGCTTTATGCAAATGAATTTTGTTCCATTGACATTTATAAAATTATTCACTTGTTTATTAAATTATCTTTTTATCAATATGAAGAAATTTATGAGTGTTTGGAAAATCTCTCTTTTATCACTAAGAAAATAGATCCATACTCTATGAGAATAACCATCCATAATTTTCATAAAATAATATATACCAAAAAATGAAGTAATTTTATAAGGATCCCATAAATCATAATGAATTAATTCAAATGCATCATTGAATACATGTTCAGTTAGTGAAAACTTTTCTCTTTTTTTTTTTTCTCTCAAACATATATCACAGTTCGATTCAAATGTACATGCTTTTATTATTATTATTGACTAAGACTAGTTAAGTGATTCAATGTCCCACTGTCTAATATCTTGAAGTTGTTATGTGACGTGCCATTTTGTTAGCCTCATTTGTTTTATATATGTTTAACATCTCTATTAGTCTTTTCCATTGTTCAGATGTTATTCCTGTTAGACCAACTTTCTTAGCCTCTCCTGCATGCGAATTTGCACCAACTTGTGCAGCATTGACGTGCACAACACCAGCTCCTTCTTGATGCTGTCCTTTTCCTCGTGCACCACCTATGTCTTCATTTTGTGGTCTATCACCCTACCAATCATGATATCCAATCAGCTGGAAGCAATGTGTGTTATCATGTCCATTTCGGTTACAGCTGGTGCAGAACATGGAATTGTCCTTTGAGTCTCCATGTCCCTTAATTTTTTTCACCCACTTGTACCATGAGTCTTGTCATCCATCCTCACTCTTCTTTGGCCCTTGTGATCATTCTAACCCGCTCTTCTTGAACCATGGTCACATAAACTCTATTAAGAGAGGGCAATGAATCCAACACAAGAAGATTGGAATGCACTGTTCCATAGACAACATCGTCAAGTCTTATAAAAAATTGATGTACTAGTTCCCCCTCTCCATGTTTCTCAAGTTTGGAGATTATTCCATAATTGTATCCTTCATAGCTAAATATTGGTATTTACTTATAATTTGTAAGTTTGTCCCATGATGCCTTCAACTTCTTGTAATACACTGTTATAATCATCCTCAAGTGGTTTATTCTAACCTATTTGCAACTGAGAATCTCTCCTTGATGTACTCCCATAGAGCTCATGCATTCACCATATAAGAAAATGTAGATCATAGATTTGACTCCACTATGTTTAGGATCCATGACACAAGCATGTAATGAACTATCCACCAGTCTTCCATTCCAGATGTTCCCTCTTTTGGTTTGTTTATGGTCCCTTCAATAATACCCTTTTTCTTCTTGCACGAAGGGATATTTTCATGGCTCATGCCCATTCCTTCTCGTTTTCACCTTGCAATTGCATATGAATGATTAGATTCCTAGGATTGTCACTTAAGGCAAGTTCATAAGGGAAAAAATATCTTTTTTATTGGTCTGCAGGTTGCTCTCCATTGGTTGCCTTTTGATATTTTTCTTCTTGATATTTTGATGCCATAATAAAGTTTGGTACATAAAAGAGCTTTATTTTCCATTTCATGATGATTTCAATATATATATATATATATATATATATATATATATATATATATATATATATCAAAATAGCAACAAATCTAGTCTTAAAACTCTCCTATTATAAATATGTTTATAGATTTATTTTCAAAATAATTGCAAATTTGACTGATTATAAATATGCATAACTAATTTGAGAATATACAATAATTGGTTTCCTCATTTACTATAATTTCCTCATTGGTTTCTAATATGATTCACTCTTCATAGAATAAATCAGAAATTCGGAAATGTAAAATTTGAATACCTTAAAAATTAGGATAAAATAAAGGAATCTTGACACAAATGGCGACCTGTCAGAGAGCATCAGTTATAAAAAAGGAATATGACCCTTATTGTGACTTGTCGGAAGAACCAACGTTCAAATGAGTGGTTCTTTACCCAAGAATAAAGGGAAATCTGATACAAACTACAACCTGCTAGAGGATATTAAGGAATGTGACCTTTACCTCAACCCTCCAGAAGAACCAATGTTATCAAGGGTAGCTCTTTGTCTAAGAACCAAGGGAATCAACTCATACGAAAATGAAAACTCTTAAAGTAAAATATTATTATTCATATAACTTGTCTTACACTAAATTTCTAATATCTTTTATATAGATACCTAATTGATCTAAATTAAAAGAAAATATAATAATAAAAATAAATAAATAATTCTAATTAAATTGCACATTAATCTAAAATTTTGATTTGATATTCAAATAATTAAAATAAATCAATATGAAATTCTAAGATAATTTAAAGCAAATTAATTACAAATCTTAAGTAGATTTGTATATACTAAATTCAAATCTTTGACTATAAAGATTTTATTATGATAATTCTTTATGTTGTACTCTCATCTAAGATCTACAATTGTTTGAACTTATATAAGTAATATTAGGATTTTGTTTGCCTCTTCTTGGATTTGGACCAAAATTGCACATAAGGATTCTTTAAGTAGGCTACTCTAAAATTGCATGCAAGAAGTCTTAGATAAGCTAATTGAATTTGTATTATTCCATACTTCTTCAAAAAGATTCATCCTCCAATCAAATCATTCACCATGCATAGTGCTTGAATTTTTTATCATATTTTTTTTTCTATATACTTCTTTTTCTAGTTTTTTTTTCTCACTATTTTTTCCTTCAAACTAATTTTTTTTTACAATGATGATGAAAAATATAAAAGATAGATAACACCTGATTTTTGGGCGCTTAAGCTCTGATACCAAATGATGTGATTCACCCTTCACCCTTAAATTAATATCAAATCCTAAGATAATTTAAAGCAAATCAATTACAAATCATAAATAGATTTGTATATACTAAATTCAAATATTTGACTATAAAGATTTGATTATGATATTATCGTACTCTCATCATAGATATTCAATTGTTTAAACTTGTACAAGTAACATTAAGACTTTGTTTGACTCTTCTTAGATTTGGACCAAAATTGTAATTTTTTTGTTTAAAAAAGAAGGCAAGTGGCAAGCGGTGTAGCAGCCGCTTGCCGACTATACCGTTTGCCACCCACACAAGCACACACCAACACATTATACATATATATATATATATATATATATATATATATATATATATATATATATATATATATATATATATATATATTATAGGCGTGGGGGATTAGAGAATTGCGTAATCACATTACACACACCCACAATTCACAAATTAAGTAAATTGGAGAGTCTGGGAGCAGTAGGAGCAGATGGCAGCGGAAGAAGAAAAGGCTTGTGATTCTGTCGGAAGAAATTAAAGAAAAATTACACCGGTTTTCAATATTTTCGGTAAGGAGAGGAGACTAAAGTAGAGTATAGGAGTAGTTCTAAAGATCCTTACCCTAGAATGAAAATTATTAATTGTATGATAAATTTAGAGGTTAAATTTAATTACATCTAGATTTGATTTTGGGTGAAATTTAATTGTTATAGGGGTAATTCTAGGACCCCCTTATTGTAGAACAATATTTTATCGAGTATGTGGTAGTTTAAATTTATTTGTGATTATATTTAAATTTGAAATATTATATGATTATAAATTGGTGATTGGATTAGTTAGTAATTAAATTAATTTTAGGTAAGAAAGTGTGATATAATAATTTTAGGTGCCCAAAAATATATACGTATTTAATTATGAATTACATTAATAAATTTTGTAGGAAATATAAAATGAGATACCTTGATATAAATTAATATAAATTATAGGAGTTATAATATTTACACGTGGAGTCATAGAGAAATATTTTAAAATAGGATCCTAATAATAGATTTAAGTTATATAGATATAATCCCACATAATAAATACAAAGGGGTATCCAATTAATAAGTTTAATGGAAAAAGGGAACTATCTAGTATTTTTATAAAAATGTTTAAAATTTAATATCCTATTATAAGTAATAATTTCTCTCCAATATATATTTTTACGATATTTATAAAAATATAGTTAGTATTTAATTGGCTCTATTTATATATAACTAAATCATTATATTTAAACTTTAGTATATCTGAGATAGAATATATCATTATTGGAGAAGATTATATTAGTAGTTAACTTCCATAAAAATTATTGGTCTAAGTTTTAAGGGATAGTTATTGAGGTTGAGGAATTCTGTTTAAGTTAATAGAAAATACATAATTAGATGTAGATGATATATATATATATATATATATATATATATATATATATATATATATATATATATATATATATATATATACGTCTAGAGTTGAACAATGAATGATTGAGGACCGTGAGGTCCTAATCCTTGAAAAGAAGGCAAGGCCTTCAATTGTGATAGAGATAAGAATTAGAATAATTAGTTGTCATGCATCATTTGCATAAAAGTGATTTGTAAATTTAAAATGAGGGATAATTCGCGAGCTCTTTTGTGAAAGGGAGCTGGGAAATCTAAGGGTTGGTTCACATGGAAGTAGACCGAAGTTCATGATAGTAGGAACTTTTGAGCCTAGGGGTACGTGAGCTGAGTTTGAGCCTCCTAATAGCCTGGGCTTGTTCCTTGTAGCTGGGATTGCTTTGGTCGGCCTCGGCAAGACCTTGACGATTATCATTACCGATGGAGTAATTTCGAAATGTTATGGAATGCGGAGGATAATGATTTTAGTGTTGCTAAAGGGACACTGTGGTAGAGATTGGATTCCGGTACCCTTATTATTTTGATAAATGCTGTGAAGATATTTGGGCCTACATGCATGTGCATACTGTAAGGATAACCAACTTTAGAACAGGGAAGATTATTGTGGTATGGGATGCAATAATCTTTACTTATTCTTGAGTTTGTCATTGTAGAAACCTATGAAATAGAGAATAGAATAATTTCATTCATACATTGTATAGGATGATTTTAGTATGTTGAGAAGATCAAAGAAATTATTCGTTCTTTATGTTAAAATGTAAATATACTACTCATTTTCTTTACTCTTACTTGAATGAAATGTCTCACCCCCTTCTATTATATTATATATGTATAACTACGGCTACTTAGTAAGTGGACAACATGGATCATCCTCATTCCGACGTTAAGGTGATCATCGACGTGGAGAATAGACAAGAAATTTTGACTTTATGATCAAGGGCGATGACTATAATGCCGGAGTACCAACTCGAAAAAGAGAAGTGAATCCTTCTAGATTTTAGTTTAGATAGAAAATATATACTGTTGTACGTACCTATGTTATCACCCCAGTCATAGTGCCCTAGACTACTTATATTTTGGAATGGTGGAATTGATGTAATGTGAATGAGGATGTACATATATATGTACTTATCATGAGTTTTTTTATTCAAATATATGTATGATTGAAAGATCAGGTACATCATGAATGCATGACTATTCCGTACTAGTACGTGTACGTAAGAAATGATGTGTAAGTAATGTGAAAAGAATATAGGTAACTTAGGAACTATGACAAAAATTGTATATAAGGAGTCTTTAAGTAGGATAATTGAATCTCTATCATTCTCTCCCTCTTCAAAAGGATTCATCCTCGAATAAAACTATAAAATTTTTACACGAAGTCTTTAGATAGGCTAATTGAATCTTTATTAGTCTCCTCATTTACTACGATTTCCTTATTATATTAGTATAACCAAATTTAAAAGTAATAAAAATGAACTTGTAAAATTAATAAATGGTAATAGAATTAAAATAAACTTATAATAAAACTAAAATAATATTATTTATGAAGATTTATTTGATATTATTTTATGTTTTTAAAATTTTTTCAAAATAAAAAATGTTATTATTTATGCTTTTTAATGGTAATAACATTAGTTAACTACCTTTTACACCTTTAAATTTTATTTTATTATTATACTTCTAAAAATTAAAAATTATTTAATTATATTATCATTCATGATTTTTTATTATATTATAAAAGTAGAATACTTACTTTACAATATGATTTTTTTTCATCTATAATAATATATAATTTAATATAAAATAAAAATGTACGAGTTAAAAAATAGATGAAGCAAATGTCCTAAAGAATATGTACATTCTATTTTTTCTAATCTTTCTCTTAACTCATGATGTCCAAATTTCAAGTGCTATTCTAAAGGTAGCTAAAATTGACATCCTAAGTTTAAGAGAAATTCCGAACCTAAAAATAACAACTTTTGTTAAACAAAAGAAGAGGACCATTTTACTCAAGAACAAAAAAAAAAAAAACTAAAACATAGATAATACGTTTAAAAATTTTAAAAATCAATTGAATTAATGTTTAATGAATAATGAATATTAGATTCAAAATGTAGTTATATTTTTGCTTTTAATTGAGAGAAGATAGATAAAAATATAAGTAAATTTCAATAAGTCGAACCACTAATACTTGTAGGATGAAAAGTAGATTTTCTTGCTCTATCTCAACCTTACTAATTCATTTCACCAAAGGCAAGTTCAAATAATAAGCACATTTCTTGTATCACAGCCATTGCCAATGGTGAAAGTATTTTGGTCATTTAAATAATAAAGGATAATTTAATCTTTCTACAATTAAATATAACACACTATTAATGTTGTTAAAGATAAAGATAGTAATTGTAATGGTACCAAAGAAGGATGTATCATGTGTTTTTTCAACGAACCTCGAGTAGTATAATTTACCCAAAAATCAAAGGCTATATATAATTATAGAGCAAGGATTTCTTATCATTTAAAACAAGGTATTTTTATGGTTACATCCTTCGTACCAACTAAAAACACCATATTTAGTTGTGAAATTTTTTTAAAAGTTTCACCAATAAGATGAAGTGTGTGAATATCCAATTTTATCCAATGTATTGAAAATAAAAAAACAAAAAAATATAATAAAATAAAAATAAAAATAAAATAAGAGGAAAAGAAGTCTCATATAGAATACAATTAGAAATCCAAAAACAACTATGAGTGTCCTACATCGGAAGAGTAAGACTTCTGCACTCTCTAAATCTCCTATATATGGAATAGAAGTTCCACATCAGACATGGAGGACTTTTTCAATCTCTCATCCTTATATAAGGAGATGTTCTTCACAAGAAAAAAGATTAATGAAAAGAGCTCATGTTTGGCAAAGAGTAAATATGTAAGCCCATATAATCCTTATTTCAATAAGGAAGTTTGTGGATCACTTTGCAGATCACTTTGCAATTTTGTCTAAGTAAATATAACTAACTTTGTTTTAATTATTATTTTTATTTTTATTACTTTATTCTTTATATTTGTTTTTAGCTTAGATTTATTATTTTTTGTTTAGCATTTTATCCTCTTTATATTTGTTTTTTTCCTTTAGATTTATTATCTTTTTCTAAATAAATAATTTTCAAAAATATTTATAAATTTCTAAATCTCACGCAACGAATTTTAATATGAATGAGTAGCATTCTTTGCCATTCCGTATTTTAATTCGTATATGTTCAGATACAACTTATGTTTGACTTGAACCTTGTGCACACGTAAGTTTAAAAAAATTATGTTTAATTTAATACAATTTCATCTAAAATTATTTCTGCATTTTTAAAAATTCTAAGTTTTCTAAAATGTACATGACAAGTTCTAACACGAACGAGCAGTGTTCTCTACCGTTCTGTATTTTAATTTGTAAGGGTTCATGTGCAACTTACACTTGGCTTGAACCTTGTATGCATATGGGTAAATTTTTCACAATCATCTAATTCTCTAATTTTTTTATTTTTTTTAAAAAATCAAGTCTCATTACCATTACCAGAACTATGTAACCTTAAGTTTTCCACTGCAGAAAAGAATAAGTAGGAGTAGGATCAATTTCTATCAGACTATTTTCTACAAACCTACTTATTTTTATTCTATTTAAGGGATCAAACAATTTTTAAAATATTAAAATCACACATTCAATTTAAGGGTACTGTTCTTTAGAACGAGCGAGTAAGATGTTAATACCTTTCTTATTCGTAATCGGCTCCCAAATATAGAACTCTTCCTATATTAAGATTTTTCCAAATATTTTCCCTTTAAAATAAAAATTTGGTAGTGACTCCACGGTCATCTTAATTTTTTCTAAAATTTAAGAAGTTCATCATTTTTTGTTGTAATTATTGTTACAATAGAGTGGATGTGTGTTTCACACCCTAATTATGACACTTAGAAAACTTAAGTTTATACAAGTTAAGTTAAATACAAGTTGAGATAAAGAACAAGGAACTAGTCTTCTAGCTTCTAGTATGACATAGGTAATACCATGTAAGAAACCAAGTGCCTAACGCATGAATAAAAGTGTCCAAAAGTAAAAACTATTAGTTTATAGTAGGAAGTTTAGAATAGAATATTCAACAAAATTGTTTGTTTGTTACATGGATAGTGGGACACGTAGGAGGAGTGAGGTGTGAGCCTCTTAGCTGAGAGTGGAAAGAGGTTATTTATTGGATGTGAAAGAAAGGTGGATAAGGTGGAATGTTGAACTACTTAGTGCTCATGATCCTTGTTGTTTTTTTGTATAATTTTGTAAATTTTATTCAGAATACATTTATCTTTCATCATTGTTCATTATTTCTATTTGTGAAGTCTCGTATTTTGGTATCGAATGTCTCATTTCGAGAGTTGTGGGGGAACCTATCACAAAAGCTACAATGGAAGCAGGAGTGGACACGTTTCAAAAAGAAATTGACATAGAAGTTGTGAAGGATGAACTAAACCCAACATCAAAATCGATCTCCATTTATGCAGGCTTGCCACACAATGAATGCAAAAGGAAAATGGGAAGGAGGTTTTAGAAGAGACAAGGAATCATGAAATTCTCCTTCCCTTCACAAAGAGTGTTGCATTTTCCTAAGCTACTAATAAGAGGAGCAATACTCTCACATGATATCTCAACAAAGATGAATATAAAAGAGAAAATATGCAGCTTGATTATGTGAAACAATAAAGACAAGTTTATCTATAAGATTCCAAGTTTTGATTAACACATGATGTGAATTAAATAAATTTTTCTTGTGTTTATTCTCTTAGATCAAGAATCAAAGTTATGAATGAAATAAACTGGTTGAAGAATTTTGCATACACTAAAGATGGACAAGAGAAAGAATAAAGAAAGTTTCACATGCTTAATTCCTTGGACAAGAAAAGTGATAAGTTCATGTAAAATCATTATAATACTTTGAGGAACCCTTGCTAAGATCCAAGCATACTTTTTTTTTTAAGAAGTTTAAGGGAGACACAAACTCTTTTAAAGAGAAAATTTCTTATTCTTGTTATCATTAAACCTATTTCCTAAAAAATAAGTTACTTAATTATTAAACTAAAAGAATGAAGTTCTAATCCAAAATATAAATAAAATAATAATTTAAAGAATATAAATTAATATTAATTCTATTTTTCTAAATATTTAATTTAAACACAATGTATCAATCTGTTCTTCCTTTATGAATTCAAAATATCTAATAATAGAAAATGTTATACATTTATACTTCTAATTGTAAAATTTAAATTTAAAATTTTTATTTAAGTATAAAATAGATATTTAAATTTAAATGATAAAAAGAATACATAAATTAACAAGAGAAAACAATGAGAAAATATGATGGATGTATCACATTGAAAGCAATACAAACAACAAATAGTTTATATTCTACTAGCTTGTTTTATTTTATTTTTTGAATTAGGATAAATCTAGATTATATTAGACTCATCTGGTAAGAACACACACAAAAGCGCACGAACTAATTGCCCCAAAACCATCCCGAAAATGGAGCCTTAGAAGCGGGTTATTTAGCATATGATAGATGAGGACTTTTGACTAGATGAAGTTGTTAGGCCCAAACCATGATATAAGCAATTTGACATATAAAGGAGGAGCTACATGCTGGCCCAGTTCCCATTAGCTTTCCAAAAAAACTAAAATTAAATAATATACTTTAGTTAAAATAAGGAAGGGATTAGGGATATGTTTTCTTTGAAATTGTTTTGAGTTCAATAAGTTAATCTAATTAGATATTTACCATTTAATCTTTTAATTAATTAAATTTAAAAAGAAAAAATTATCTTTTAAAAAATATGAATTACATTTTATTGTTTTTATATTTAATTAGTTAAAATTATCCAATAACTCATATTCTTAGATAGGGAACTAATACACACAAGAAATTGTAGTTTTCTCAACACTTGCAGAAACAGAGAGCACAGGAGTAAGGGAGTGTTAGCACCTAGTAATGGTGGTTGAGAATCAGTACCGTGGACCATGGCCGAGAGAGGAAGAGTGATGTTTTGTGGTTGCTCTAGCAATGTTCTTCGGCGATGAAAGCCGATGGTCTATGGAAGAGGTAACGGCGGTGCAGGTTGATGCTATTGCCTGTGATTATTGTAACGTTGAGAATGAAGAACCTGTGGTCATGGAAGCTGGATTTGAATAACAAAGCCTTGTTGGAATTCGAACTTTCGCCAATGTAGTGTGGTTGCCGTTAGTGGTGGTTCTTACGCCTCAGTTTTCAATGAGAGTGTGAATCCTGCACTGTGACTCTTGTGATGAGAGAGAAGTGATGTAGCGGTCCCAAAATGTGTAAGAACGAGAGAGAGAGAGTGGGAGCCAAAAAAGGGGTCCCTGACCCTGTGGCGTTATTATTGTGACGAGAGGTCAGTGAATAAAATGTGAGGTCGTTTTTCTTCTTTCATAGAAACTCAAATGGTGATGGCTCTGTTAGATTCATGATGGGACCTAGGAGAGAGAGAGAGAGAGGGCCCAAATGTGAGCTTTCATGTGCTCTAAGGAGTAACCGTTCTGTGCCTCAAGAGCGAAATGGAGAGGTTAGTGTGCGCTGTCATTTTTGTCATTTAGTGATGAAGGGAAAGACAAGTTCCAATTCCCAGCAGTTTTCGTGAGAAAATGAAACTGAGATTTCTAACTGAATTCTGTTGAAAGCATGAATGCTGATTGTGGTCCAGTCAAATTCAGTAGCTCTACGTGATGCTGTTATAAACAAAGAAACAATGTTTTTTTTATCTTTTAGAAAAAGAATGTAAGGATAAAAAATGTTACTTTTGGTGAATCATTTTATAAATTTAATTAGATCAAATATTATTACTATTTTTAAATTTGTAATTTCATAAAATTCTACTACTGATATATATTTTTTAATTTCTAAAAAAAACCGAAATAAATTAAAATACTTTCAACAAATTGATTTCTTTTATTATTACTATTATTTTTAATTTTTTATATTATTATTTTCATTAGAAACAATAGAAGTTAAATAAGTAAAAGATGTAAAATAATATTAAAAATTAAAAACTAAGCAAATTATATTTCTTAATTTATATATTGAATCCCAGTTAACTTTTTTATTAATGTTTTTATTTATATACTGTACACAAAAAAATAAAAGTAAACATTTATTGATGATCGAATTCAGTTAATTATTTTTAAAATTAAATATATTTTTAGTTCATGTAAAATAATTAAATTTTTATTTTCATTTATCAATTTTAAAAAAAAATTATTTTTTATTTTCTAAAATATTTTGAATATAATTTTTAATATTAACTCAAAAATTAAATCAAGTTAGATTAATTTTTGTTAATTTTTTATATTTTAATTATAATTCTTTAGTTATAATTAATATATTTTGATTTAATATAATTTAAGTTAACATCAAAAGTTATAATTAAAATATTTTAAAATTAAAAATAAAAATAAAATTTAAATATTTTAAAAAAATTAAAAAGATATTTAATTATTATTTTTATTAATGTTTGACTCATTTCTTTTTCTCCATTTCAGTTTTTGTTGCAACAAGTTTACATATATTTTTTGACAACTTCTACATCAAGAGCTATCACATATGCTAGCCAATAATATTTTTACTATATTTTCTTAATTTTTATTTTTAAGATACTGATAATTATTTGTCTAATTAAATTAAATTAAATTTGGTATTGGAAGGACTCATGAAAAATTATGATTTTCACGTAAACCGTAAATGTTTTTTAAAAAACACTTGGTTGGCTATAAAATATAAAGATTTTGTTTAATTATTTTGAAATTCGCCCTTTTCTATTATTAGTTATGTGTGTATTTATATATTTTGCAATTTTTTCTTATTATTAATCAATTTTCTATATTTTCTTGTGATAAATAATTCACATCCTTTGTTGTACCTCTAAAAGATATGTACGAGGTGTCTGAAAGTCTATTATTTGTCATGCTTCCCAAGTCGCTCTTATAATCGTTTGACTATAAACTGTGGACAGTTTCATTTTCAAAGACACATTTTGAAATTCATGAGAATTTTATTGAAATTATTATTTGAATTTTTTTTTAATTTAGTTAAAAAACATATGTGGAAATAACTATTGAAAGTTGAAACGAATTTTATTAGTTTTGTGAATATGTTATTAATGTTTATTGCCAATCCAATTTGATTTGATTATTTTTTATAAATATAAATTTGATTTGTTTTTGTAAGATATATGCTGATCCACTAATATCATATCATTGATTTATTTTATTTTTTTATGTATCACGAGTCGTCCATGTACAAGTACCTTTCAGGATTAATAAAATATGACACAAATTTTCTTTATATCTTTTTGCTCTCTTAATAAATTATGAGATTCTTGTTTTACTTCAAGATTTGTTCTACTTCTAGTTTGGTTTTTGTTTCTTAACAGTTAAGTGTTGTCGTGAAGGGAAAAAATGTTACATAATCATTCTCAACGAATGTGTATAAATAGGGTTGGAAGATTGGTGAAGTGAAAACTTGACAGAGGCGTGCATGACTTTCCTTTAATAGACCGTCGTCCTCGCGAAGCAAGTGGAACCTCAGAGTTGTAACTGTCCTTAAAGTATTTTCATTGAAAAATATAGATTTTAACATTTGGAGTATTGTCGTCAAAAATCTCTCGAACTAATCTAACTGTAAACAGATCATTTTATCTTGAAAAATATGAAGGTGATGATAAGACTATTCTAAATATATTAAAGTTAGTTAAATTAATCAAAATTTAATTATTATTATTATTATTATTATTATTATTATTATTATTATTATGCATTATTTGGATGAAAGAAATAAAAGGAAAATTTTAGAAAGATAAAAAAAATATTTTTTTTACAAATTCCACATTTTTATATTTCTCTCACATGAAAAGAGAAATTAATGAAAGGAAAAGTGTTTTTTTATTTTAGTATTTTAATTATTAAATATTTTAAAATAGTAAATAATAAAAACTATAATATTAATAACAATAATATAATAAATAATTAAAAGTTAAAAATTAAAATAATTTTTTAATTTATATACAATCAAATTTATATTATTATATTTATTTTTTTCATTCTTTTTTATTTATCCAAATAAAAGATGATAATTATTTTTATTTTTTTCTTCCATTTTATTTATCTAAATAACTCATTTATCTTTCTTATTTTTATTCTATTTCTTATCTTTATTTTTTTTTCATATTTCATATATCATCTAAATAAAATATTAATATATTTTTTAAGTTTTTTTATTTTGTCTTTGATAAGTAGGATAAAAGTAATTTTGATTAACTAAGTTTTTTAATATTAGAACTTGGTTTGATTTTTTAATTTTATTTTAAATTTAACTCTATTTACTTGATATATATATATATATATATCTTTTAAAATTTAATTTTATCTTTTTAAAAAATTGATTTCACATGCGAGTGTTAAACAATAAGAAAATTTTTTAAATAGATTAATAGACCTAAATTCATATAAATTAATAGATTAAGCTTTTTAAATAAAATAAGCGGGTCTATTAGGTTTAAAAAACTTTTTAGATGTCTTAAAATCTAATTTTTATTAATTAAATAGGAGTTTTAAAAAAATTCTTATTTTTAATAAATTGATTTATTTGAATATGAGCTTTAGACAAATTAGATTGTAAGTCCTTGTCAAAATCGTCTAAACTAGTTTTATCACTACCAATGTACCATTAACACAAATTAATTCCATCAAAATATATAGATCATTAAAATAAATTTTATCTTTTCTAAAAAGGTATTTTCATACATAACCAACAATTGAATCTTTATTACTATACATGATAAACTCAACAATCTCATAACTAAGTGTTGAGTTTGGTTGATTAAGAATGCCTCTAAATTATTTTTTATATATTAAAATAATTTTTTAAAAATTTATAAGTATCTTTAAGGATATTAATGAGTGATTATATATGTTTAATTTTTATTAAGCATGATCTCAGATTCAATCTTTACGTATGAAATTTTTTTAGCTAGAACAACTAGTCCTATCATATTGTGAATATTTTTAATTTGACGATTACCGCATTTAAATAACCTATTGTTTAGATAAAGAAAAAGTATCTTTAAGGATTAGTTTTCGACGTCACCAAATAATAATGATCTCAAATGGAATCTTAAATAGGATGGAGCAAAGTTCAAGACAGTAAAAGGGTGATAAATGCTAATGTGTTACTATTAATTCAGCACAATAAGGGTGTTTCTAAGAAAAACACTCCAACGTTCAACTTAATGAGAGTATTTTGGCAAACTTTTGGTTAGTTTGAATTGTGTACTTGTGGATAGTGAAGTTTCTTTATTTATAAGCGTTAGTTGAGCTTAATTAGGTGAAGTTTTCATCTCTATTGTTCATCCAGACCCTGTAGTAATTGTACTCCTTGTATAAGGCAAGCTATGTTAAAGAGTGGATGTTGTAATTACGTTAGTGATCAAGTTCTTCATTTCAGGTCAAAATAGGTCTTGTTTAGCACACTGCGTCAAGTTTGGTTGAGATGAAGTAGGGGCACAATTTTGTGATTCCCCCCTCATTTAGCTTGCATCACATCTTAGGACAGTGAGATTAGGAAAATGATTGTGGCAATGGTCATTTTGATGGAGGCAGTGTCATGTTAATTATGAGGGATTTCCACCTTGATCATTTTCCCCCTTTTCTCATTTGGCCCTTCATTAGGGATGTTGAGTTGGAGGTTTATTTGAAAGGTAGGCGAGAGATGGGAGGTTATTTCTTGTTAGGTTGCAATGGATGCCTTTTAATTTTGATGGTGGAAATGACATACATGGAACGAGAAGGATGAATAGGGTGTTCCATGTGTTGCATGCATTTATGTTTAATGATAGTTATGTTTCAAATTTTTAACATTCTTGTCCATGTTGGGCTACATGAAATCTCCTTTTTTCCTTCAATGGTTTCTACTACTAAAGGAATTGTTTTTCTATTCTTCTTCAACCATGGTTTCTCTCCTTTTCCTATTTTCCTTCACCTTATGCCACGCCTCCATTGCTACTGGTGAGACCTTCCTTATAACCTAGAGATGTGTTTTTTGCAATTAGTTCTATTGGTAAGAGCTTTCTTAGAGGTCCTTTATCTAGGGGAAATGGTTTGGTCATTTCCCTTTTTGTATTGTTACTATTTCTTTATACGTGGAATCTTGGTTTTCTGCTGGTGGCTCTTACTTTTCCAGTACCTTTTGTTACTTAATATCTAAGATACTTTCTTATGCCGAATATTTTTGCTTTTATGCTTAACGAGATGTGAGGATTTGTGTTGAGTTTTGTCTATGAAAAAATATATTTGTCAAAAGTAAGTGAATAAGGTATTTTAAATTCTCAGTATATTTTTTTCAGAGATTATCCAAAAAGAATTAAATTGATTTTTTTTCAACTTTTGAATTTATTAGAAGTATAATTATTTCAATTAATAATTCAAATAAAAAAAATCAACAAGATAAAAAAGAATGATATATTAAGATAATCAAATAGATACTCAAAGATATGGATTTAATTATAAAAAAGCCTACGATTTTGGATTTATTAATGATTTTATCCAATTAAAATATTTTTAATGTTTTTTAAAAATTATATTAAAAATTGTTAATCATTTATTATAATTCTACCATTACATAAAATCATATAATAATAGTATTCTTTATCTTTAATTATTACCACCAATGATCTTAAAAAATAATTAATTAAGAAAAGCATAGAAAGCCAACAAGTTATTAATTAAATAATTACTTAAAAATCTAAAATTTTAGGTCTAATTTACACTATGGATCCATTGACGAAATAATAGTATAATCACAACTTACTTAATTATCTATGAAATTTTAAATTTGTTTAGTTCTTAATAATTAAACAAACGTTAATAGATTAAACACATTGTGAAAAGAAACATTAATTAAAAAAAAAAAAGTCAATTGACTATGTCATAAGATCTACTAAAATCTTATGGTAAGAAAATTAGTTATATATAATGGAAATATGAAAAAAAAATTAGTTCAAAATAGAAATTCATAATAATAATTTAAAAATTATACTAAAAGATTTTAAAACCAATGACAATAATCCACACTGTGAACAATTTGCTTGAAGAGGTTCAATAAAAGATTAGAGAAAGAGAAAAAGAGAGATAAAATATTTCTTCAATTGGGAGATAATTTCTGATAGGTAGCTATGTTTCCTTTTTTTATTAATGAGATTAAAATATTCAAATTAAGTTAGATTCTATTTTATAAAAATTAAGCTTTCCACTCTTAGATGGTCGTGCTTGAATTATGCATGGCCATGTTGAAAATATCTAGTTCGTCTTATGTTGGTGTTACTTCTTTGCATGGTCGTGCTTACTTGGTTGAGTACAATCATGTTTATATTTTCATGAATATGTCAAAAAAATGTTGGATCTAAATAGATGTATTTAAGATTGTACATGGTTGTGCTTAGAATTATGTGCAATTATGCTCAGCATTATATATGATTGTGCTAAAATATGCATAGTTATGTCAAAAAGAGATGCTCACCTTTTTGTGGTGCTAGATTTGCACAAATATGTTAAAATATGCATACTACAATATGTTTGACCGTGTTAAGTTCCTCATAAATATGAATTAATCTTTTGGATACACTTTTTTATTAGAACTTTATTACAATATTTTTTCTTATTTGTCGCATTTTTTCTCAATTTAGATCTTAGGTTTTATGTTGCTATTTATAAAATAAATAAATAAAAAATATATAAAAATTTGAAATTATTATTGAAGTATTGGAAAGTTAACACATCTCCTTAAGCATTTGATGAGTTTGATGAGAGATAATAGAAGCTTATCCAAAGCAGAATTTAGAAAAATTTAGATCAAAACTCAAGTCAAGTGATCTTCCTTGACATTCCAAACATATCTCAATAAAGTTAACATAACTTAAGATAAAGAAGTGATTTGATATGGGAACAAATCCAATATTTCTAATACTTAATTCCTTAAATATTTTTTAACATTTAAAAGTTATTATATATATATATATATATATATATATATATATATATATATATATATTGAAATAAAGGGTGGTTAATATCACCATAAAATTTTATATATAAAAATTATTTTAAAATTGTTAAGAGTTAAAACCTCTAGAAAATTAAAAGTGAAAATTTTTATATAAAATAATTAAAATTCATTAACCTCTCTCTAAATAATGTATCAATGTCATCAACATGTGATCACATGGAATCGTTCTTCAAGTGCTAAGTGACTCTAAACATTCTTCAAATGTCTACATTCCAAATGATGGTATTTGTTGCAACTGTAATTCCGACGAGACGATGAACTCGCTAAAATTTGAAAAAGAATTTTATTGATTATGTGGAGTCGCCACCAAATTTTTATTTAAGGGAAAAAAGTTTGAAAAAACCCTAACTCGAAGATTTATGATTCAGGTTCGGAGCCTGCCATAGGCTTTTAAGGTGTTAGGCACCCCACTCGCCCATTCTGAAGAACGGTACCCTTAAACTAAGTGTATGATTTTTTGAAAATGTTTGATCCCTTAATCAATGTGAAAATAAATAACTTGATGGAGGTTAGCCCGACAAAGATTGGATCCTCGCTCCTACGTATTCCCTAAACCGGGAAACTCAAGGCTTACGTAGTTCGGTTTATGTTAAGGCTTGACTCAAAGTGCTTGAAAAGGAGTATTCGAAGATGTTGTTTTGAAAAGCTTTCTATTTTTGGGAGGAACCTACAGTCCACTCATGCACAAGGTCCGAGGCAGCTAAGGCTGCACGGGGGCCTATACGAACCTCTAAACATCGAACAGTTGTTGCCGCCAGAATGCCGCTTCCCATTTAAAGTCTCGTCGCGTGAGACTATAGATTCCAAAGCATTTGAAAAGAGTTTATTTGGGAGGAACCCCTCACTCCACTCATGCACAAGGTCCGAGGCAAACAGGTTCCACGGGGTTTATACGAAGCTCTAAACACGTAACAACAGATAGACCGCCGCTCCTGCCAGAGCGTGCTGTCACGTGAGACTATAGATTCCAAAGCATTTTCAAAAGAGTTTTATTTTAGGAGGAACCCTCAGTCCACTCATGCATAAGGTATGAGGCAGCTAAGGCTGCACAGGGGCCTATACGAACCTCTAAACATCGAACAACAGTATAGACCGCTAGTTTCCCGTTTAGAGCGTTGCGTGAGACTATAGATTCCAAAGCATTTTTTAAAAGAGTTTTATTTTTAGCAGGAACCCTCAGTCCACTCATGCACAAGGTCTGAGGCAGCTAAGGCTGCACATGGGCCTATATAAACCTCTAAACATCGAACAACAGTGTAGACCGCCAGTTTTCCGTTTAGAGTCTGTTGCATGAGACTGTTGATCCCAAAAAGAATTAGTTTAAAAATAATAAGGTCAAGAAAATAATTGGGCTTGACTTGAAATAAGAAATGAATTTGATTCAAAACTTGAGAAGAAAAAGGAAACTTGATTTAAATGGAACTTAATTTGAACTCGAGAATTTTTGAACTAAATTTGATTGGAGGAAAGACATTGAATTTATTTTGGAAACTTGAGAGGAAAAGAATTAAACTTGAATTTGATTTGATTTTATTCGAACAAAAGAGTTAAACTTGACATTATTTGAAGAAAAAGAATTTGGTTTGAATTTTGGGCTTGAATTGGACTTGATTTAACATAAACTTGACTTGATTTGAAATTAAGGAAAAGAATTGCGTACATGCTTCAGTAATCAAGCGATAGAAATTTCATTTCAGATCCAAATTAGACAAATAATATCATTCCAGAAACTAGAGAGACAGGAAAAGAGAACACAACAAAAATCACCAAAATCAGAGATCATTTGACTAATTAAAAACGAAAATGAAAAACTGAAATGAAGATGAACCTGAAGAACACAAGAGTTTTTTGCGCCAAAATTTGAATTCAAATATCAGAATATTTTGAAAATATTTTTTGGTAGATCTGAAAAATTAAAACCAATTAATCGAAAGATATGTATCATAGGAATAAAAAAAAATAAGTTTGAAATAAATCCAACCAGAAATGAGCGAGTTATGTACAAATCAAACAAGCTAGGTTCATTTGCACACCAGGAAGAACATGCTTCGGTAATCAGGCGATAGAAATTTCATTTCAGATCCAAATTAGACAAATAATATCATAGAAATGAATAAGCTAGAGAGAAATACAAAGAAAAAGAAACAAAATTCATAGAAATCTAAGATCATTTCACCAATTAAAAACAAAAACGAAAAACAGAGACGAAGATCAACCTCAAGAACACACAAGATTTTGGTGCCAAAATTTGGATTCAAATATAAGAATTTTTAGAAACTTTTTTTGGTAGATCTGAAAAATTAAAACCAATCAATTGAAAGATATGGATCATAGGGATCAAACAAAACAAATGTGACATAAATCCAACCAGAAATGAGCAAGTTAAGCACAAATCAAACAAGCTAGGTTCATTTGCGCACTAGGACGAACATGCTTCGGTAATCAGGCGATATAAATTTTATTTCAGATCCAAATTAGACAAATAATATCATTCCAAAAACTAGAGACAAAGAAGAAGAGAACGCAACAAAAATTATCGAAATCGGAGATCATTTGACTGATCAAAAATGAAAACTAAAAATAGAGACAAAAATGAGCTCGGAAATCCAAGAAGAAGCAAGAAACTTAAGCGGAATAAAAGTTGGATCTAACCTCGATTGGAAGGTGATGAAGAACTGGTTTGAAGGAAGAGGTAGAGAGTCTCCTAGGTCCTCCCTTGAAAAATTCTAAAAATCCCCCTAGATTCCAAGTGCCCCTCCCCTTATATAGACCTCTTTTTTTTTTAGTGGGTTCTTTCCTTTTTCCTTCTTCTGCTTTTCTGATTCATTTCTTTTTTTTTTTTCTATTTTTATTTATTTATTTATTCTTATCACTTTGTTTTATCTTTATTTATTTTGTTCTTATTTTTTGTTATTTTGATTTTTCTTTTCTCTATTTTTCTTTGTTTATACTTTTTGTTGTTGTTTTCTGTTTATTTTTTTTTCTACTTTCTATCTATTCGTTATTCTGGTTATTTTATTTTTGTTTTGTTGTCTGCTTTTCTATTTATCTGCTTTCTGTTTTCTTTTTCTTTTTCGCTTTCTATTTATTTTGTGTTTATTTATTTTTTAAAATTAGTATTGGTTTCTTGATTAATTTTAACAATCGGAGGCCTCAGACATAATTGAGTGTTTACACTTTTCCCCTCTTTACTCATTTTCTTACCAGATAATATGATAAATGATTCTCTAAATAATCGTGGTAGGAAATGAGTAAAGACGTGAACACATTATGTCCGAGGCAGACTTTTGAGGATGTCCAAATGAAGCAAAGAGCCTCGATCTTGAAGAAGGATGCCTGGAAAATGGTGGTTTCTGAGTGACCCTACCGGCTTCATGTGATAAGCCGATAGGGTTTAAATATGCAAGGCTTGATTCCATATCCTAACCAGGCTATGAATACTGCTAAAGTGCAGACAAAGTGAGGTGAAATGGCCTGTTCAAGGCAGGAAAGTCTGCAAGAACTAAAATGTAAGATATGTCAGAGGTGGCTTGACAACATAGGCCGAGGTACAGAAATCTATCTATGTTTGAGGCCTGACATCATAGGCCTTGATGTAGAAAGGTAAACTTGATGGTGCAGAAAAGGAAACTTGAACGTGCAAGAAAGAAAACTTGAATGAGCAGAAAAGAAAACTTGAACGTGCTGGTCATGAACATGCTGGATGCTTGAACGTGCTAGAAAAGAAAACTTGAACGTGCTGGAGGTCGAACACTATAGACCGAGATGTGGAAAGGTAAACTTGATGGGGGGCCTGACAACATAGGCCAAAATGCAGAAAATCAAACTTGATGGGACCTGACACTATAGGCCAAGATGCGGAAAGGTAAACTTGATGAGGTCTGACAACATAGGCCACGATGCGAAATTAAAAACTTGATGAGGCCCTGACAACATAGGCCATGATGCAGAAATATAAACTTGATGAGGCCTGACAACATAGGCCATGATGTAGAAATTAAAACTTGATGGTGGCCTGACAACATAGGCCATGATGCAGAAATTTAAACTTGATGAGGCTTGACAACATAGGCCATGATGCAGAAATTAAACTTGATGAGGCCTGAAAACATAGGCCATGATGCAAAGATTAAGCTTGATGAGGCCTGACAACATAGGCCATGATGTAGAAATTTAAACTTGATGAGGCTTGACAACATAGGCCATGATTCAGATATTAAACTTGATGAGGTCTGACAACATAGGCCATGATGCAGAGATTAAACTTGATGAGGGCTGACAACATAGGCCATGATGCAGAAATTTAAACTTGATGAGGCCTGATAACATAGGCCATGATGCAAAAATTAAACTTGATGAGGCCTGACAACATAGGCCATGATGCAGAAATTAAAACTTGATGGTGGCCTGACAACATTGGCCATGATGCAGAAATTTAAAATTGATGAGGCCTGAAACCATAGGCCATGATGGAGAAATTAAACTTGATGAGGCCTGACAACATAGGCCATGATGCAAAGATTAAGCTTGATGAGGCCTGACAACATAGGCCATGATGCAGAAATTAAACTTGATGAGGCTTGACAACATAGGCCAAGATGCAGAAAATTAAACTTGATGAGGCCTGACAACATAGGCCAAGATGCAGAAATTAAACTTGATGGTGGCCTGACATTATAGGCCAAAATGCAGAAAAGTAAACTTGATGGTGGCCTGACACTATAGGCCAAGATGCAGAAATGTAAACTTGATGGTGGCCTGACACTATAGGCCAAAATGCAGAAAAGTAAACTTGATGGTGGCCTGACACTATAGGCCAAGATGCAGAAATGTAAACTTGAGGGAGGCCTGACATCAAACCCCAAGATGCAGAAATGGAAACTTGATGGTGGCATGACACTATAGGCCAAAATGAAGAAAAGTAAACTTGATGGTGACCTGACACTATAGGCCAAGATGTAGAATTGTAAACTTGATGGTGGTCTGACACTATAGGCCAAAATGCAGAAAAGTAAACTTGAAGGAGGCTTGACATCATAGGCCAAGATGCAGAAAAGTAAACTTGAGGGTGGCCTGACACTATAGGCCAAAATGCAGAAAAGTAAACTTGATGGTGACCTGACATCATAGGCTAAGATGCAAAAATGTAAACTTGATGGTGGCCTGACACTATAGGCCAAAATGAAGAAAAGTAAACTTGATGGTGGCCTGACACTATAGGCTAAGATGTAGAAATGTAAACCTGAGGGAGGCCTGACATCATAGACCAAGGTGCAGAAAAGTAAACTTAAGGAGGCCTGACAACACGGGCCAAGGTGCAGAAAAGTAAACATAAGGAGGCCTGACAACATAGGCCAAGGTGCAGAAAAGTAAACTTGATGAGGACTGACAACATAGGCCAAAAAGTAAACTTGAGGAGGCCTGACAATATAGGCCAAGGTGCAAAAAAGTAAACTTGAGGCTGCCTGACAACATAGGAGGCCTAACAACATAGGCCAAGGTTCAGAAAAGTAAACTTGAGGAGGCCTGACAACATAGGCCAAGACGCAGAAAAGTACACTTGATGAGGCCTGACATCATAGATCAAGAATGCGAAGAATGTAAACTTGAAGGTGGCGTGACACTATAGGCCAAAGTGCAGAAAAGTAAACTTGAGGGAGGCCTGACATCATAGGCCAAGAATGCGGAAATGTAAACTTGAGGGTGGCCTGACACTATAGGCCAAAGTGCAGAAAAATAAAGTTGAGGAGAATCCTGTTTTTGACTGGAAGGAATGCAAAAAGGGGTCCTGCTGTGGCCGGGAAAATGCAAATGAAATCCTACTGTTGCCAGGACAAATGCAAATGAAATCCTGCTGTTGCCAAGATAAATGCAAACCTGTTAAGACAGGCGGACAAAATTTAAACATGCTTGATGTCCTGTTGTTGACAAGAAAATGCAGATGGGGTCCCGCTGTTGCCGGGAAAGATGCAAATGAAATCCTACTGTTGCCAGGATGAATGCAAACCTGTTAAGACAGGCGGATAAAATTTAAACATGTTTGACGTCTTGTTGTTGACAGGAAAATGCAGATAAGGTCCCGTTGCTGCTGGGAAAGATGCAAATGGAATCTTGTTGTTGCCAGGATAAATGCAAACGATGAAATCCTGCTGTTGCCAGGATAAATTAAATAAATGACCTGTTAAGACAGGTGAAATGTAGATAGGGTCCTGTAGTTGACAGGAGAGATGCAAGCCTGCTAGACAGGCAAAGAGAATGATGAAAGCCTGTTAAGACAGATAACAAAAAGATCCTGTGACAAGAAAGATGTAAACCTGTTAAGACAGGCAAAGTAAAATGAAGGAAACCTGTTAAGACAGGTAAAATGCAGAAAAGTCCTGTTGATGATAGGAAATATGCAAACCTGCTGGACAAGCAAGGTAAATGAAAAGGACCTGTTGAGGCAGGTAAGACTGTAGATGGAGTCCTGTTGTTGACAGGAAAGAAATGAGGTGAGAAACCTGTTAAAACAGGTAAAAAGTCCTGTTGTTGATAGGAAAAAATAAGACACCTATTAAGACAAGCGAAAAGAATGATGAAAACCTGTTAAGACAGGTAAAGGAAAGTGAGCAATGTCTTGTTAGGACAGGTTAAATGTAATGGCCTTGTTATTGATAAGGTGGAATGAGACACCTATTAAGACAGGTATAGCAGAATGATGAAGACTCATAGGATAAAGCGGTTGAATGATGAAAACCCAAAGACAAAAATTAAAAGAAAAATCCCGTTGGACAGATGGGAATGAGCTTGTTAAGACAGACAGGAATCTAAAAATGACCTGTTAAGACGGGTAATGAAGGCTTGTCAAGGTAGATAGACAAATATGGAGAAGGAATGTCTTGTTGAGACAGGATAACCTGTGAAGACAGGTGTGGAAATGAAAATGACCTATTAAGACAAGTATCAAAGAAAGGTCTTGTTATTGACAGGAAAGAAATGAGCCTGCTTAAGACAGGCGAACAAAGAATGACGAAAAAACTGTTAAGACAGGCAGGAATCTAACGACCCGTGGAGACAAGTATAAGGGCGTAGAACCGATGGCCTGTTAGGGCAGGCAAGGTGTAAAGGTCCTGTTGTTGACAGGATGGAATGAAGATAAATGCTTGTTAAGACAGGAAATATGACCTGTTAAGACAGGTGTGGTAAATAAAATGACAGCCTGTTAATGCAGGCGAGAGAATGACCTGTGAGGACAGGTATGGAAAACAATCTAGTGTGCCTTGGGAAAGCACGTGAGGAGAGGCTATGGACTTCTTCGTCAGCTACCCCTGGACAATCTTGTTTTGACATGTGTTTTTCTCTCGAATCAAAATAAATTGCTTATTCTACCTTGAATTTTCCTGGGCACATGTTTACCCTATCTTGAATTTTGGGGTTGAGGAATTGAGGATTTCCTTAACTTTAATTTTCTGGGCGAACGTTTGCCCCAATTTTGATCTTGTTCTTGAGTTTTCTTGGCAACGTTTGCCCCAGTTCGGCCTTGATTTTTTTTGAAGCCGGGGGATGCCCCAATTTGTCTTTTGTGGGCGAGCTTTTGCCCCAGTTTTGAATCTTGATTTGGGATCAAGGATTGCCTCGATCTGAGTTCTTTCTTGGACAATCGTTTGCCCCTAGCTTTTGAAATTTTCTGGAGTTAAGGAACTGAGGATTACTTCAACTTGAATTTTTATGGGCAAGCGTTTGCCCCAGTTTGGGCTTGACTCAAAATTTGAGGTTGACCTCAACTTATACTTTTGTGTGGGTGAGCGTTTGCCCCATTTTGAACTTGATTCCAAATTTGAGGATGACCTCAAATTGAATTTTTGTGTGGGCAAGTATTTGCCTCAGTTTAAACTTGATTGTGATTTTGAGGATGACCTCAAATTGAATTTTTGTGGGCAAGCATTTGTCCCAATTAGAGCTTGACTCCAAATTTCAGGATGACCTCAAATCAAATTTTGCGGGCAAGGGTTGCCCCAATTTGATTTTTCTGGCGTTGAGGAATTAAGGATTACCTCAACTTGTATTTTCTGGGCAAGTGTTTGCCCCAGTTTTGAGATCCTCGGAAATCTCTTAATTATGATTGGTTGGAGCAATTTGCCCTAATCTTAATTAGTTTCGTAAAAGAGTTGTGCAATGCTTGAATGACAGGATGCTTATGTACTGTTTGAATGAAAAAGGATGCGATGTTTGCGATGCTTGAATAAGTGCAAAAGGATGCGGTGTTCTTATTTTGATGCTTGAAATAATTATTTGATGAAACAGATGCTATGGGATGAATGCAAACCATGAGATGGTGTAAAACTTTTGTTTCTCTTGATTTTGATTTTTTTTCACCATGTCCTTTCTCGACAACCTTATAGTTAGTGTGAAAGGAACCAAAAATCAGGACGAGCTGGATTGACTCAATCTCTTGGCTTCTTGGTCGAATTTGGAACCTTCTTTCCAGGATCGTTGAGACCCAACAATGGTCAGCATCGTCGGATAAGACACATTCCTTTATTTTTGGTGGCATTGTAGCTTGTAGGAAGATGATCTTTTGGGAAGCAATCATGTTGTGCTGCGATAGTCGAGGATTCGTTTGACTTGTCATGACTTTTCAAAATTAATCCCCTTTCTCTTTTTACATCTTTCACATTTCCTTTTGGCATGTGTACTTTTAGGGTGTGCGAAGTGGTTCTGGATGGTCAATGAAAAGAAAAACAGAGAGTTTTATATGTGAGATTTTGTGTATTTGGAAGGAAAAGACAAAAGGTGTGGGTTTGATTGCCCAAATGACACCTTTTGATGAAAAATGCCAGTGCTGCTTTTCATAATCTTGATTGTCAAATTACCCAAACTTGAGAAATGGCAAAATTTTGCCCCAGTTTTAGGGAAAATGAGGTGCCGAAATGTCCTGTTGTCCTGAGATTCCTGGCTTGACCTCAACTTTGCCTGGGTTGTTCTCTTGATATTTCAACCCAACAGGTCTTTCGTTTGCCCTAACTTTTGCCTAGGTCGCACTTACGAGTTTTCATCCTAGCGGGCTCTTGATTGTGTGCCCTACTTTTGCCTAGGTCGCCATACAGGGCTTTCGACCTAGCGGGCTTCTGTTTGATTGTGCCCTAACTTTTGCCTAGGTCGTTTTTTGAGGATGGTCGACCTAGCGGGCTTCTGTCTGACTGTACCCTAATTTTTTCCTAGGTCGTTTTTGAGGATTGTCAACCTAGCGGGCTTTTGTTTTGATGCCCTAAATTTTTCCTAGGTCTCCCTTTAAGGGTTTTCGACCTAGCGGGCCTTCTGTTTGATTGCGCCCTAACTTTTGCCTAGATCGTCTTTGAGGACTGTTGACCTAGCGGGCTTTTGTTTTATTGTCCTAACTTTTTCCTAGGTATCCTTTGAGGATTTTTGACCTAGCGGGCTTTAGTCCTGATCCCTTTTTTGCCTGAATTGTTTTTAGAATCTAGCAAGACTTTTTCTGATCATGCCTTTGTTGATTTGATCTTTTGAACTTGAACCCTGCTTTTTCCTGGATTATTTATGGGTTTTAATCCAGCGGGTTTCACTTCTTCTTGAATTTTGGATTTTAACCCTGATTTTGTCTGGATCATTTTGATTTTAATCCAGTGGGCTTTCTTCTTTTTCTTGAATTTTATGTAGTCAGATATTGATCTTGCTAGATCATTTGACTTCCGATTCAGCGGATCTTATTTTGCATCCCTAATTTTGCCTGGATTTGAACTTTATTCCAACGGGATATTTTTATTTAACAAGATGTTTTCTTGATTTTAGGATCACAATGGAGGGTCCATTTGGAATCCCTAGTTGGATTCTACTTTATTCTGCTTCCTCATTGGGTTTTTCTCTTTGAGCTTAACTAATAAGATGTTCAAGATTATTTATTACAGCACCTGCATTGCCACCATCAAGTAGGTATTTGTTGTTTTAGGTGTAGGAATAAGAAATAGGTTCAGTGATGAAAATGAATGGAATATTTTAAAAAGTAAAGCCAACGATGTGAGGCACAAGCTTAAGAAACATGAAAAATGTAATTTTTGTATTATTCATTGAGACTTATTTACAAAAGATTGACTTTGAAAAGTATGACAACTTTTGGACAAGTATCCTCAATCTCAATTTGTGCAAAGCAACTCATTGCGCTTCTCCCATCTCCTAGCTAGCTGATGGGCTCTCATGATTCGGCAATGGATTTGTTTTGTGTTAGGAGCAAGCCTCCCAAAATCCAGCCATTTCGCGTCGATCAGGCTTTGTACCTTTCGCTTCAGCGCCAAGCAATCCTCCGTGGAATTACCAATGAACCCTGCATGGTAATCGCATCTGGTGTTTGCATCATACCATTTAGGATATGGTGGTTCTTGTGGCTTAAGAGGATAAGGAGCTACCAGGGAGTTTTGAATTAAGCGGGGTAGCAGCTTGGTGTAGGAGATTGGAATAGGGTCGAATTGGACGGGTTTCTTCTCCTTTTTCTAGCCTTGATTAGAACTCTGGCTCGTGGTTTGTGTTTGGGCCGTATATGGTGTTGGTGGCCGGACTTGTGTTGGATAGTTGTAAGTTGGAGGGTACGGTGTTTGGTAGGTGGCGGCGATGTAAGGATATGGTGTGTAGGGTGTGTATGGTGGTGGTTGGTAACCAACTGGACCATAATGTGCCATCTGTGGAGTATACTGGCCTTGACCCGAAGCCATGTTGCAAGTCTCGCTTGTCTTCTTCTTCCCAGATCCGTTGGAATTGTTGACTGTGCCTGTAGGCTTGTGCGCGATCTTTCCACGACGCTTGCCACCTTCAATCCTCTCTCCAATGATGACGACATCGGAGAAGCTAGAAGTCACACTGCCAATCATCTTGTCATAAAAAGGACCTTGGAGTGTGTCAATGAACATGCTGACTAGCTCTTTTTCAGATAGTGGAGGTTGTACTTGAGCAGCTAACTCCCTCCATCGTTGAGCGTATTGTTTGAAGGTCTCGTCTCCTTTTTTGGCCATATTTTGGAGCTGAATTCTGTCCGGGGCCATCTCTACGTTGTATTGGTACTGTTTCAAAAAGGCCTCAGCTAAGTCCTTCCATGAACGGATGTGTGTCCGCTCTAGCTGAGTGTACCAGTTAGCAGCTACCCCAGTTAAGCTTTCTTGAAAGAAATGGACAAGCAGCTTATCGTCGTGCATGCAGGGAGACATCTTCCTGCAGTACATGGCTAAGTGACTCTTTGGGTAGCTAGTTCCTTGATACTTCTCAAATTCAGGAACCTTGAATCTAGGATGGATGACCACATCGGGAACCAGACATAGGTCGGCTACGTCTCTGGCTTCATAAGCGCTCCCCTCAATTGCCTTGATTCTGTCCTCTAGGATCTTCCACTTTTCCGCATCCTCCTTGGAAGGATGATTTGGGTATCCCTCAGGCATATGGTGGGGATGAGAAGATGGTATGTACACAGGGTGAGGCCCTTGGATGAACATAGGGTGCCTTCCTCCAACGGCTGTTTGGTAAGCTTGTGGAGTGGTGTTTGGAGGTAGGTTATGTGTTTGAGTTTGTGTTTGGGCTTGTGTGTGTGCATGTCTATGAGGATACCCATAGTGAACCCCTTCGGTTGGTGGAGGCACGGTTAATGGTGAAGAGTTTTGTGGATTGAAACCAAGAGGGTATAATGGGTCAGTTGGTTCTCCCGGCAAGGATTCCCTTACATCCTTCTGTTTCACTTGTTGGATGGCCTACATCAGCTTGGCCATCTGTTCCTTCAGTGACTTGACCTCATTTCTTAACTCCTCATTTTGTCTCTCTAGCTCATCCATGACACTTGATTGTGCATGAGTCCTATAAGGATGTCGAGAAAGTTGTCTTTCTCTAATTTTTCCATTAAGGTCAAAAATTAATTTTTTAGAAATAATTTGAATGTAAAAAGATGTTGATGCAAAAAATTATGAGTGATAAAAATGTTTGTACTTCAAAGATAATGCAAATGAAAAGGTAATGCATGATCTTTTTGAAATCTATTTTTTCGATGATAAGTTTATGAATGAATGAATGAATGCCATGCTATGCACAAATAATTTTAAGACACTTGAGGATTTCGAAAATAAGGGAGTGTTGCTTCATTTATTTTCCTTGGTTTTTAGCAATTTTATGTTTTTTTACGAATTTTGGGTATTTTTTATTTTTCTAGAAAAACCTTTGGTTTTGTTGAAATCGTTTTAGTTTTGCTAAAATTTCCCTAACAAAGCATTCTTTAGATTTTCTTTTGAACTTCATTTTCTTCCTTTTTGAATCTTTTTATATTTTCAGTATTTTTCAGAAATTTTTTTTCTAATTTTCCCTAGGAATTTTATTTCCTTTTCCTTGATTTCCTATTTTTTATTTGATTTTTGTTTTTAATTTTTTTCTTTCCTTTTGCTTGATTTTTCCTTTTTTGTTTTCTGTATTTCCCCCAGTTTTCAGCTTCCTCTTCTCCTCTACCATCTTGGTTATTCTATTCAAATAAGTGCTCAGAAGCAGTGATTCTTGTATCTTGAAAGAGGTGTGTGCCGTCCTTGCCTTTTGGTGTGGTTACCTATCCTAATGATCTATGACTTTTAATGCATGAACCTCTCAAAGGTGGTTAGTAATCCTAGGGTGTAGAGGTCACTAGAGCCAAGTTCCAGTCCATAATGCTTGCCACAATAGTAGAAGTAGCCACTAGTCGCGGGGCATTATGGATAGGACGCACTTTAGCTGGAATTTTCATGATAGCCACACAGGACGTAGGCCCCAACGTGACACCACTAGATCCCTCTAATTCTAGGCAGCACTCAGACCCGGGTATAGGGCCCCACTCACAAGATGAATGTATGCATGATGTGTGGAGGGCACACAAATTATTGGGATACCTGCAATTGAGGAAATTGCACAGATATACATAGCAATTTATTGTTTATCTATCCTTGGGTCATACAGAGAATAAACAAACGAACAACGAACAGATAGATAAACAAGTAAGTAAATCGTGCGAATAAAGAAAGGAATCGTGCAAATAAACAAGAAAGGGATCGATATGACACACTCAATTGAACGGGCTAGACTCTCTAATATCCCCAGTGGAGTCGCCATCTGTCGCAACTGTAATTCCGACGAGACGACGAAGTCGCTAAAATTTGAAAAATAAAATTTTATGGGATTAATGTGGAGTCGCCACCAAATTTTTATTTAAGGGAAAAAATTTTGGAAAAACCCTAACTCGAAGATGAGATTCAGGTTCGGGAGTCGGTTACAAGTGGGGAAGGTGTTAGGCACCTCACTCGTCCGTTCTGAAGAACGGTACCCTTAAACTAAGTGTATGATTTTTTGAAAATGTTTGATCCCTTAATTAATGTGAAAATAAATAACTTGATGGAGGTTAGCCTGACAGGACTTGATCTTGCTCCTACGTATTCCCCGGTGCAATGGGAAACTTAAGGCTTACGTAGTTCTGGTTTGTTTTGAAGGCTTGACCTTCGAAAGTGCTTGAAAAGGAGTATTCAAAGATGTTATTTTGAAAAGCTTTCTATTTTTTGGAGGAACCTACAGTCCACTCATGCACAAGGTCCAAGGCAGTTAAGGCTGCACGGGGGCCTATACGAACCCTTAAACATTGAACAACAGTGTAGACTGCTAGCTTTCCGTTTAGAGTCCGTCGCGTGAGACTATAGATTCCAAAGCATTTTGAAAAGATTTTTATTTTGGGAGAAACCCTCAGTCCACTCATGCACAAGGTCCGAGACAGCTAAGGCTGCACAAAAGCCTATACGAATCTCTAAACATTGAACAACAGTGTAGACCGCCAGTTTCCCATTTAGAGTCCGTTGCGTGAGACTATAGATTCCAAAGCATTTTTGAAAAGAGTTTTATTTTTGGGAGGAACCTTCAGTTCACTCATGCACAAGGTCCGAGGTAGCTAAGGCTTCACGGGGGCCTATACGAACCTCTAAACATTGAACAACAGTGTAGAACGCCAGTTTCCCGTTTAGAGTCTGTTGTGTGAGACTATGGATTCCAAAGCATTTTGAAAAGAGTTTTAATTTGGGAGGAACCCTCAGTCCATTCATGCATAAGGTCCGAGACAGCTAAGGCTGCATGAGGGTCTATACGAACCTCTAAACATCGAACAACAGTGTAGACCGCCTGTTTCCCGTTTAGAGTCCATCGCATGAGACTATAGATTCCAAAGCATTTTGGAAAGATTTTTATTTTGTAAGGAACCCTCAGTCCACTCATCCACAAGGTCCGAGGCAGCTAAGGCTGCACGGGGGCCTATACGAAGCTCTAAACATCGAACAACAGTGTAGACTGTCAGTTTCCTGTTTAGAGTCCGTTGCGTGAGACTATTGATCTCATAAAAGAATTAGTTTAAAAGAATAAGGTCAAGAAAAGAATTGGGCTTGACTTGAAATGAATTTGATTCAAAACTTGAGAAGAAAAAGGAAACTTGATTTAAATGAAACTTGATTTGAACTCGAGAATTTTTGAACTAAATTTGATTGGAGGAAAGACATTGAATTTATTTTGGAAACTTGAGAGGAAAAGAATTGAACTTGAATTTGATTTGATTTTATTCGAAGAAAAGAGTTAAACTTGACGTTATTTGAAGGAAAATAATTTGGTTTGAATTTTGGGCTTGAATTGGACTTGATTTAACTTAAACTTGACTTGATTTGAAATTAAGGCAAAGAATTGCGAACATGCTTTAGTAATCAAGCGATAGAAATTTCATTTCAGATCCAAATTAGACAAATAATGTCAATCTAGAAACTAGAGAGAAATAAAAATAGAACACAATAATAATCACCAAAATCAGAGATCATTTGACCAATTAAAAACGAAAATGAAAAATTGAAACGAAGATGAACCTCAAGAACACAATAGTTTTTGGCGCCAAAATTTGAATTCAAATATCAGAATTTTTAGAAAATATTTTTTGGTAGATCTGAAAAATTAAAACTGATCAATTGAACGATATGGATCATAGGAATCAATCAAAAAATTTTTGACATAAATCCAACCAGAAATGAGCAAGTTATGCACAAATCAAACAAGTTAGGTTCATTTGCGCACCAGGACGGACATGCTTCGATAATCAGGCGATAGAAATTTCATTTGAGATCCAAATTAGACAAATAATATCATTCAAGAAACTAGAGAGAAAGACGAAGAGAACGCAATACAAATCACAGAAATCGGAGATCATTTGACTGATTAAAAATAAAAATAAAAAACAAAGATGAAGATCAACCTCAAGAACACACGAGATTTTGGCGCCAAAATTCGGATTCAAATAACAGAAATTTTAGAAAATATTTTTTGGTAGATCTGAAAAATTAAAACTAATCAATTGAAAGATATGGATCATAGGGATCAAATAAAACAAGTTTGACCTAAATCCAACCAGAAATGAGCAAATTATGCACAAATCAAACAAGCTAGGTGCATTTGCACACCAAGACGAACATGCTTTGTTAATCAGGAGATATAAATTTCATTTAAAATCCAAATTATACAAATAATATTATTCCAGAAACTAGGGAGAAAGACAAATAGAACGCAACAAAAATCATCGAAATCGGAGATCAGTTGACCGGTCAAAGATGAAAACGAAAAACAGAGACGAAAATGAGCTCGGAAATCCGAGAAGAAGCAAGAAACTTAAGCGGAATAAAAGTCGGATCTAACCTCGATTGGAAGGTGATGAAGAACTGGTTTGAAGGCAGAGGTAAAGAGTCTCTTAGGTCCTCCCTTGAAAAATTCTGAAAATCCCCCTAGACTCCAAGTGCCCCTCCCCTTATATAGACCTCTTTTTTTTTGAATTTTCGTGGGTTCTTTCCTTTTTCCTTCTTCTGCTTTTCTGATTCATTTCTTTTTTCTATATTTTTATTTATTTGTTTATTCTAACACTTTGTTTTATCTTCATTTGTTTTGTTATTATTTTTTGTTATTTTGATTTTTCTTTTCTCTATTTTTCTTTGTTTATACTTTTTGTTGTTGTTTTCTGTTTATTTGTTTTTTTGCTTTCTATCTATTCGTTTTTCTGCTTATTTTATTTTTGTTCGTTTTCTGCCTTTTCTATTTATTTTCTTTCTGTTTTCTTTTTCTTTTTCGCTTTCTGTTTATTTGTGTTTATTTATATTTTTAAATTAGTATTGGTTTCTTGATTAATTTTAACAATCGGAGGCCTTAGACATAATTGGGTGTTTACAGTATCACTTAGAAAGTGGTTAGTGAATTGTTGTTGCATGAAAATTACGTGTCAATTTTTAACCATAGGTAAGTTCATATGTTAGTGTAGAAAAGAAATGTTTAAAATCCCTAATATCATTTTCATAGAAACTATTTCAATAATCCTTAAAAGAATGTTAAATTCTCAACTTTTGATCTATCAAAAGGGATTTTGTTAAAAAATGTATTTTTATAATAGAAATAAGAGTATAAAAGTAAAAATAGAAAGTATAAGGAAAAAGAACACAAATACAAATTTAATTACAAAAAGGGAGGTTTCCTTATGACTTTACTTAGTTTCACCCATAACTCCCTTATGAATGGTTGAAAATCAATTACTAACCATTTATTTCAATTCTATTACTATCTAATGAGCATACAATAGTAATATTTTTCTCCTAAGTTACTATCTCCAATGATCCTGCAATGTATTAATTAAAAGAAATATAAAGAACGTTTAGACTAGTTAATTTAATTATCGGTTAGAAATGTAGGATTTTGATTAATCTTCCAAAGACCTTAAACTTAATTTACTTTATAATTCTTTTAATTGGGTAATTAACAATCACTTATCCCTTAATCAACTTAGAAATTAAGAGTGATTAATTCATATCAATTAATCGAATGCAATAAAGAAAATGCAATTGGAAAAAAACACATAATAATTCATAAAGCAGAAAAAAGATTCAAATGGTTACATTATAAGTTTCAACAAAATTTTATAATTTGGGGATTAGTTATACACAATGGATAAGAATAAGAAAAAATATATGAACTCAACAAAGTAATCTATATTCCTAATCTTGAAGGAGGAATGATAAAATCTTAGTGTCAATAAGACTAACAATAAGATGTTGCAATTCACAATGTACAAGGAGTATTTACCTCCAAGATCCAACGAGAGGATGCCAAAATAAGAAATGGAAATGGAAAGGTGAGAAATGGAATGGAGAGGTTGAAATGGAAAAATGAAAGAGAGAGATGTGTGTCGCAACCTAAATTACGACATAATGATGAATACATCAAAAATAATTAAATTAAAAATGATAAAATTGTGAAACCGTCACCATATCTTATTTTTAAGGATAAAATTCAGAAAAATCCTAACAAATTCTAGGCTCAAAAGTTATTTACGAAGAGGAAGGTGCAAACCCCCTATTTGTCCGTTCTAAAGAATGGTACCCAAAGTTAAATGTGAGATTTCAAAATAATTCTAAATAAGAATTTATTTGATCCTTTTTTAATATGAAAATTAAATATTTAAATTATTTATATACAATGAGAAGTAATATAAATATATACAGAAGATAGCTTGACAGAATTTTGATCCTGCTCCTACGTATCCCTCGATGTGACGGAAAACTCAAGGCTTATGTAGTTCTTTCAGTTTAATCTTTTGGAATGAAAATTTGATTAATAAAAATTAATTTAAAACATCTTGATGAAAATTCATTTGAAATTAAAAATTGAAAAGGAGTCATTTTCTATTAGAAAGTATTTCTTTTTATTTTTAATTTAACATTTTTAGGATTTTGATATTTAAATTTTTAAATATTTTAGTTAATATCCTCAATCCACATATGCACAAGGTCCTACACAAATGAGGGCTGCATTAAGACCTATACAATTTTTGGAATACCAGACGATAGGGTATGCTTCACATTTGCTGTTATTGTATGAGATTTAGAATTTTAAAATATTAAAGATATAATGTTTAAATAATATTTAGATAATTTTTCTATGTTCCCATATGCATAAGGTCTGAGACAAGCGACGATTATACTAGGACTTATACGATTCTCAAAATATCAGGTGATAGGATATGTTACATGTTTGTACTAAGAGTTCATTGTGTGAAATTTAGAATTTATTATTTTGCATAATATCCTACAATGATCTTATCGATAAAATTAACAAATTGAAGGTTTCAAAGGAATTATTAACATTTGGAAAGAATAATGAAAAGAATGAATTGAACTATTAAATTAAATATTTACAAATGGAAATAAGATAGAAAAACATGGAGATATTTATATATATGGATTACATGTTTATAAAAGATAAGAAAATTTAATGGGTCAAGACTATTTGATGATAGATAAGTAGCATGAATATTCCTCTTTACTTTTCATGTGCATGGTTGACAAAATATAGGAATTGTGTGAGGCCAAGTTTAGGTTGTGCTCTCCCTTGAGAGGTTCTAGGAGCCATCCAAAATGCAGGAGTAAGTGAGAGAAGTTATGGTGAGTGCGGTGTATGTTCAAGGAAATGTGAGGGAGGAAAGTCCCATGCATGTGGATGAAAGAGTGAGTTATGTTTGTGCATCCAAAAATTAAGCGAGAGAAAGGAAGGGTATCATGTAATATGTGTGAGAGAGGGCAGTGAGTGAGTTGTTGAATCTTAGTGTGATTTTGTGAAAATAATTTAAGTGAGGACGGCTAGGCATTAATGGAAGAGCGTGAGTCATGTCTATGCAAGTGAAGGAAAATAGGTGGATGACCTTTGTTTGATGAGTATGAGCCAAGGGATGTGGATCATGTAGAACCAAAGGGAGAGAAAACCTCACAGGATCTCCCAAATGTAGACATCGAGTGTAGGTGAAAGAGTAGTTTTAGGCGAGAGAGATAACATCATTCCCTAAATATTATGCATTCATTTATTGAGGGGAGGAGGTGATTATATGGTGAGCTTAGTGAGAGAGGGGTTTGGCCTAGGAGCTGGACATGGATCTGCCAACTATGAGAGCAAGAGAGAGGGATGACACTAGCTTCAATCAGGGAGCTATTGGGCAGTGAACACAAAAGAGAGGGTGTGAGCGTATAGAGCCTCCAAGTGAGAGGAAGAGAATGAGAATGTTTTCAAAATATCCCAGAGCTAAGAGAGGAGAGACAGAGAGTTTTGGATATGAATAAGAATGAGAATGGTTTGAAGTGTATGAATGGGTCCACCATCCAGCGTAAGAACCAGAGCGTGAATAGGATAGAGTGTGATGTCATTGCCCTCTGCTTTGAATTAAAGATAATGAGAGAAAATAGTTAGCAAAGGGTCCTCTTATGCATGACTAAGACTCATCCAAAAAAGGAAGAGGGATGTGGGGAATGCATGCAAGGAATCATCCAAGGGGCCGTTAGCGTGGAGGCATGAATGTGAGTATGTGGAGAGAGAGGTCCGCATTTTGATGTGTGTGATAAAAATATTAGTTTCTTTTGCTATTGAGTGAGCAAATTGGTTAAGAAGAGGATATATGCTATTAGGATCATCTAAACCTTTTCCATGAGTACATGCATCCAACTTTGTATGTTTAATTTAATTTTTTGTTAAATGACCAAAATAGCAAGATGAGAATGAGTGGGTAAAATTGGAATTGAGAGAAAGAATCTTGTTCTGTTAAGGAGAGAGAGAACATATTTTTAAAGGGAGAGTGGGTGTGTATTCTCGCAAGAAGAAAGAAAGGAGCTTATCATGGTAAGAATCGGGTAAAGATCTGAACTAATTGTGTTTGGGACATGAAAGAGGCAACTTGGCAAGTATGATAAAAAAATCTTGTGAAAGTTAATAAAAATGATTAAACCATGAAAAACCTAGTTGCGGACATAACTTGAACAAGAGGAATCTAACACTATAGAAAATTACATGAGCAAAGCCTAATGTGATAGGCTTGATAGGAAAATTAAACAATCAAATCCTGCTATGAGAGGCTACCAGAAAATTGAACAAGCAAAGCCTAGTGAGATAGGCTAACTGAAAAAACAAACAAACAAAGCCTAGTGTGATAGGCTTAGATATGAGAAATTAAAATGCAAAGCCTGAATCTTCAGGCTGATAAAAATTAAACATGTAGTGTCTTGTACGTTAGGCTAGAATTCAAGAAATTAAATTCAATACCTAAATATTTAGGTTGAAAAAAAAATAAACATTTAGTGTCTTGTTCGTTTAGCCAAAATGCAAGAAATTAAAATGCGAAACTTGAGTCTTTAGGCTGATAAAAATTAAATATGCAATGCCTTGTTTGTTAGGTCAAAATACAATAAATTAAAATGTAAGAGACCTTGCTTTTTTAGGCTAGATGCAAGAAATTAAAAACCAAGGTAGCCTTACTCTTTAAGCTAGATGTAGAAATTGAATATGACAATATCTAACTCTATAGGTTGGATTAAAATGAAGATGACAATGTTTGACTCTGTAGGCAGAATGAAAATGAAAATGCCTGACTTTTTAGGCCAAATGAAAATGAAAATTTTGACTTGTAGGCTGGATGAAAATTGAAATTGCATGGCTCTATAAGCCAAATGAAAATGAAATTGCCTAACTTTGTAGGTAGAATGCAACAACAATGAAGATGAAAATGTCTTACTTTGTAGGATGAATGAAAATTGAAATTGCCTGACTCTGTAAGTCAAATAAGAATTGAAACTGTCTAACTCGTTAGGCTGGATGAAAATGAAAATGCCTAACTTTGTAGGCTGGATGCAAAAGTGGAAGCTTATAGTAGTTGACATGAAGAAATTAAGAACCTTATAGGCATAAGGACCTTAGCAAGTGAACATATAAACCTCGTGAATATTATAGATATGCAACACAAAGATATAAATCAGTGCATGATGTCCATAATTATGAGAAAATTCATGTGGTTGAGCAAGAAAAGTAAAAGTATTGTAAAAAGTATGGAAAATAATCTTGATGCATGGTCCAAAACATAGGATACTAAGCAATACAAGGCAAAAACTATTGAATGATGTATAGTATATGAATTGAAAGAAAATAAGAGCTCTTTAAAGAAAAGGGTTACTTTTCCTATTTTTGAATTGATCTTGGGGAATTATAATTGCCTCGGTTAGGATATGAATTTTTCCTAGTTTTGAACTAACCCAAGTTGCCCCGATTTTGAATTGTTTTGGGCGATTAACACTTACCTTTTTCTTTGGATCTTTAACTTCTTCATGGTACTTATGGAGTGCGTGGTGTGAGGTAAAGAATTTAAAATTTAAAATTGTTCTAATGCAATGATATGCACTATGTAAATGCATGAATGAAGCATGTAATGTGATTTATTTTTTTAAAATTTTGCCAACATATTTTCTTTTCATTTTTTGATGAAATACCAAAATTGATGTAGGATGAATTCTTTTTCCTAAACAATGTATGATAGAAAATGTATCTTTATTTGGATATTTTAATTTTTTGAGACATTTGTTTTTCCTTGACCCTTTTATTGCATTAGAATTTCTTGATTCAGGGATGAGCGAGGATGTCACGATATTTTCTTTTCACTAGATTTTCATGAGGCTGCCACTAAAATTTCATGGTGAGGAAATAATGACTTGATGAGTGTGCAAGCTTGTGGTGGTTGAGACCTTCTCAAGCTTATCATGATTTTCAATTCAATCATATTTTTATTTTCACATTCCCTTTTAGTATATACACTTGTACAGATGAAAATTAGATTAACAATGAATGGAGGAAGAAGAAAAGATAGGAAATATTTGAAGTTGAAATTCACTATATTGGAGTTGGCAAGAATTTAGAAGAGGAGTAGAAGAAACAAGGACAAAAATTTTGATGCTTTGATAACACTTTTCAGATGGATAATGCTAGTACTACACTTTTGTAACTCTGATTGCCCATTAATAGGTTGTTAGGGAAAGAAATAATTTTGCCCTAATTTGCAATTGTTAGGGTATGACTCCTTTCATCCATTGCTTCAATAGACTATTTGCCTCAATTCAAGAATATTTTGTTTCCAAAATTTAGGTAAACAAATTGTCTTACTATGTAAGTTTGATATTTTTGTTCTAATGGATGGTCTTTCACTAATCCACTTTTCCAAGTGTTTGATTTAACCATTTTTTTTAACCCTAACTTTTTTTTGGATCATTCTTTTGAGTTTTCAAACTAGCAGGTCACTTTAACTTTTACCTAAATTGCCCTTTTAGGTTTTCCATCTAGTGAGCTTTGTTCCTTTGACCTTAATTTTTGCTTAGATCAATCTTTTACATTTTTGACCCACCAGGCTATTTCTTGTGACCTTAATTTTTTCCTAAATTATTCTTTTGAATTTCCAATCCATTTGAATTTTTCACTTGGATTTCGCTTGAGCTTTAATTATTTTTATTTTTCATTTTATTTTGACCCAATTCTGTCTGGATTACTTTTCAATCCAACGGGACTTTTATTTTTTATTTTTTCTGGATTGATCTTTTTGAATTTTCAACCCAGCAAGTTTTTTTTTCTCTCTCTTTTTTTATTTTTTGAACTTTAGTTCTACATGGTTTACATTTCTGAATTTTCAATTCAACAAGCCTTGTTTGCTAAGACTAATCATCTAAAATTTTCCAATCCAGCAGCTTTTTATTTTATTTTATTTTTAGACTTGCAAGGGTTGAGACTTTTTTTAATTATGCTGGGAGACTATGTTTGCTTAGATTCTTACAACACCAATTTGTTAAGATCATCCTTTCCTTATTTAGCATAGTAATGAGACAATCAAAATTATATGATGCAACATTAGCATTGTCATTGTTACACATATTTATTTCATGTTTGAAGATAGAACAAATGAAAGATAGAAAATGGGAGAAGAAATAAAATAGAGGGTTTATGAAAGATAGAAAATTTCATTGTGGAAATTTCAATTCTTTAATAGCATGTACATAGAAAGGAAAAATGTAAGCCAAATTTAATAACAAATAAAGTGTCCTAAATCTCTTTGGAAAATTATTTGCATTTGAAATGAAGATCAACAAAAGCTTGACAATTTCCCAACTACTGAGATTGATAGAGATGAACAAAGCTAGCGTTATCATTACTCATTCAACTTTAGTCCCAATCTTTCTCTCAACTGACTAATGGACCTTCGTGACTTAGAAAAGGATTATTCACCATATTCGGAACATCCTTATCAAAACTCAACCATTTGGTGTTGATCGGTCTGTTCAGAGATAAGCAGTTCTCTATCGAGTGATCAATGACTCCAACATGATAATCACACTTCACATTTGGGTTATACAACTTGCGATATGGTGGTTCAACGAGCTTTGCAAGATAAGGTATAACCAAGGAGCTTAAGATTAAACATTGTAAGAGCTTAGTGTATATCATTGGTATAAGGTCAAACTGGAAAAGTTTTCTTTCTTGGATGCTTGGTTTTCTTTGGTTGGTGTTTTAATTTTGGCTTGCATTTGGATTCCAAGTTTGGGTGGTTTGTGTTTGAACTAGGAATGATGTTGGTGGATGGAATTTCCTTGGAGGATGATAAACTCGAGGATAAGAAACGTGTGAAGTTGTGGCGATGTAAGGGTATGACATATATGAGATGTGAAATGGTGGTTGAAAATTAGTAGGGTTATAAATTGGAATTTGTGGTATATGTGGGTATTGGTTAGAAGTCACATTATGGATTGATCCTTCCACTTTCTTCCTGATCCCCACTGGTGATTTCTTTGCATTGATCACCTCAACAGAGTTAGGTATGAGTTTTCCACTATGTATTCCTCCTTCCACTCCCAATCCTTTTGTCATAGAAAGGATCTTGAAGAGTATCAATGAACATATTGATAATTTCTTTTTTAATTAGTAAGGGTTGTACCTAAGCAGCCAATTCATGCCACCACTAGGCATATTTTTTGAAAGTATCTTTCGGTCATATTTTGTACTTATACCTTATGAAGGGTCATTTCCCATTTAATAATGGTATGATTTAATAAATCATTAGCTAAATCCTTTCAATAAATATTTAATTTCTCAAGTTGTATGTACTAACTTAAAGATACCCCACTCAAACTATCTTGGAAGAAGTGAATGATCAATTTGTTGTCGTAAGCATATGTGATCATCTTTCCACAATACATTATTAAATAACTCTTTGGGAGGGTAGTTCCTTGATATTTGTCAAATTTACAAATTTTGAATTTTGGAGGAATGATCATATCTAACACCAAGCATAGATCAAAGGCCTCTCTAATATCATTGTCATTTCCTTCTATTGCATGTATCCTTTCTTCTAAGAGTTTCCACTTTCGAGCTTTTTCAGCCGAAGGATTTCCTTGGTACCCTCCCATGGTGTAGTAAAACAGGGAGAATAGTATATATAAGGGGGCCTTAGGAATGTGAAGGTTGGAATTTACTACAAGTATTTAAAGACCTTGTGCAGATTCCAACTAGGATGGTATGAGGATTTTCAGTGGTGTTAAGAAGAGGGTTTTGCGTTTAGGATCGTATGGATGTGGGTTATATGGAGGTATACAACCAAATGGAAATCTGTATAGGAATTATGTTTTGGAATCTTGCTACAATGACATATTTGGTTGTAAAGTTAATGACATTGATGCTCCTGAAGTGGCCATGTTTTCATTAGAAGGTTTCTCTGCATTTCTTTTCTCTGCTAGTTATAAAGTTTCAAACATTTTGGTCGGCTGCTTCTTTATCTCTATGACTTCATTTTTAAATTCCTTATTTTTTTGTTCCAACCCATCCATGATTCTTGATTTAGAACAGATGTTATAAGGATGTCGAGGAAACAGTCTTTTTGCAATGATTAATTATTGATTTTATGTGAAAATAAAATAAAAAATTATCAAATAATGAAAAAAAAATTTCTCATGCAAATAGTTATAAGTGGTGGAAAGAATGGTGATTTTATTTAGCAAAAATGCAATTATGGAGTAAATGGATGTACCCAAACGTAAGACTTTTTATTTTTATTTTTGAATACAATGATAAATGTGATTTTTCTATTATATATGGATGATTGATGAATTAATGAATTGAATGTGATGATGTTAAAACATATGCATGATGATGCAATGGATAAAAAAATTGATTATTTTATACAAATAAAAAGAAAAGTTTGTTCAAAACATGTGCATGTCTAATTTTAAAATATATATATTTTTCATTATTTTCATGCAAGAATACCATAATAGAAAATGACACCATGCAAAACAAAAGAAATGGATTATTTTATTTTTTTAATTTTTGAAATAAATATCTTGCTCACGCAAATGCATGCTTGATGGGTTATTTTATGCATGATTGAAAGAATTGATCATGTGAATAAAGTGTTCATGAAAAAAAGACATGTTATGTAATGAAGATTTTGATTTAATTTTAAATTTTTTTAAATACAAAATATAATCATTAACTCGCTAAGATGATTTACTGTTTAAAAACTTTGAAATCAAGATAAGCATTTTAGAGAGTTAACAATCTATGAAATCATACAAATTAATAGATTGTTGAGATTCCTCCTCTCTTATTTTTATTTTAATCCTCTCATTGATTACTTCTTTTTCTTTGATTTTTTAATTTTCTCACACTTTTTGTTTAATCTTTTTCTCTCTTTTTATTATTTTCAAATCTCTCACTATTTCTTTTTTCTCTCTCATCTTTTAATTTTCTCTATGTTAATTTTTTTAATTTTTCTCTTATTTGAATCCAATAGTCTATATGATTTCTTTATGCATGGATGAATGAGTATAAAAGGGATCATCTCCTCCTTTGTGTCCTTAATTAGGTACCCTATAGTTCAGATATAATGTTCTTTAATCCATGACACTCGCACGAGGTGGCTAATAATCCTGAAGGTTCAAAGATTACTAAAGACAAGTTCCAATGCACGATGCTTTCCATAATACTATCACTTGTGGGACATCACAGAAAAGACGCATTCTAGTTGAAATTTTCGTGATAGTCAAATATGACGTGCATCCAAAGTGACATTGTTAAAACTCTCTAATCCTAGGCTTCACTCAGACTTGGGTATAGAGCCTACTCATGATATGCATATGCCAAATAAGAATGGTGTGTGAAAGGCATAGAAACCCTTAAAACTCAACTCCTACAGAGAAAACAGCACAACCAGTAAAACACATATATACAAAATAACAATATTTTATCCTTGAGTTTAAAACAAATAACTATAGAATAATTATTTAAATACAAATAAAATAAAATAAAAGGACCAAATATATACAAAAATTAAAACTAATATATATATATATATATAAAGAAATAAGGTTTTTTGATTTTAGAATTTAAAACGGATGTCTGCAATAGAATTATGTAAATACCGAAAATAAAAGAAAAATAAAAATGAGATCAAAAAATTATTTTTTGAAATTATTATAAAATTGCATATTAAACTTTAAAACAATATCGACCCTCTGAATGTCCCTAGTGAAGTTGTGAACTGTTATAACCTAAATTACGACGGAATAACGAATTCATAAAAATAAATAAATTAATTGATAAACTTGTAGGGTCATCACCAAATCATTTTTTTAAGGGAAACATTTGGAAAAACCCTAATAAGTTCTAAGTTTGGAAATCGGTTATGAAGAGGGAAGGTGGAAACATCATATTCGTTCGTTTCGAAGAATGGTATCCTAAGTTAAATGTGCAATTTTATAATAATTTTGAATAAAAATTTATCTAATTTCTTTTTTAATTTAAAAATTAAATATTTAAATTATTTATATATATTGAGGAGTTATATATATATATATATATATATATATATATATATATATATATATATATAAAGATAACCCGACAATCTTGATCCTACTCTTACGTATCCTCAAGTACGATAGGAAACTCAAAGCTTAAGTAGCTTTATGAGTTTGATTTATTGATACGAAAATTTGATTGAAAAAATTAATTTAAAACATCTTGATGAAAATTTTTGTAAAATTAAAAATTGAAAAGGAGTAACTTCTTATTAGAAAATGTTTCTTTTTATTTTTAATTTTTTTAAAACATATTATTCAAAATTTTGATATTTAAATTTTTATATATTTTAGTTAATATCCTAAATCCATATATGCATAAGGTCCTAGACAATTGAGGGCTACACTGAGATTTATATTATTTTCCAAATACCAGACGATAGGGTATACTACACATTTGTGTTTGGAATTTGTTGCATGAGATTTATAATTTTAAAATATTAAAGTTTTAATTTTTTGAAATTAAAAGTGAGATGATACTTTAGTTTAGAAATATTTTATTTAAATATATAATATTTAAATAATATTTCTAAACTCACATATGCATAAGATCCAGGATAAGCGAGTGTTACACTGCGATTATACGATTCTTAAAATATCAAATAATAGGGTATATTACATGTTTATACTAATAGTTCGTTGTGTGAAATTTAAAATTTATTATTTTGCATAATATCCTAAAATAATCTTATCAATAAAATTAACAAATTGAAGGTTTCAAAGGAATAAATAATCAACATTTGGAAAGAATACTTAAACAAATGAATTGAACTATTAAATTAAATATTTACAAATAGGAATAAGATAGAAAAGCATGAAGATATTTATATGTATGGATTACATGCTTATAGAAGATACAAAAATTTAATAGGTCAAGATTATTAGATGATAGATAAATAAGTTAATAAAACAAAATAATATTAATCAAATAACATTTGAAATTACTATTATTTTTAATATTAATGTTAACTCCTTTTATATTAAAAAAAATATTTTGGCCTATTCTACCTTATTGTTGAAGTTAAAAGCAAATCCACCAATTCTTCCTTATTTTTGAAACCAAATAGGTATACTAAATAGAGGACTAAATATTAATTTTATTTATGATAAAGGCCTAGTCGATCCAAGCTGACCCATTAGAAATTTTCTTAGAGGAACATTCTCTCAAAACAAGAATAAGCAAAATTGTGCAAATACATTTTAGGAAGAAGAAAAAATAAGAAAAATACAAAATAAGGCTTCAAAATGATATTAAAGAAAGTATGGGATGAAACAAATTGGATTTCCCAACAAAGGAGACCTTAAGCATTCGTAGCCTTTAAGTGATGAAGATTGATAATTAATGATGAGTGTTTATTGTTGGGCATCAACATGAACAATCCTCTTCAATTGCATGTGCACGGCTGGAGAAATAAAGGAATTATGGGAAGCCAAGTTTGGATTGTGTTCTCCTTTGAGTGCTGCTAGGAGCCATCCAAAATACAAGAGTAAGTGGGAGAAGTTAAGGGGAGTGGGGTGTGTGTTCAAGGAAAAGTAAAGGAAGAGAGTCTTAGGCTTACGGATGAAAGAGTGAGGTGTGTTTAGGCATCTGAAAATTGAATGGGAGAAAGGGTTAGTGAATGAGTTGTTGAATCTTGGTGTGATTTTGTGAAAAGAATATGAGTGAAAGTGACTTAGCATTAATGCAAGAGTGAGTCTTGTTTATGCAAGTGAAGGAAAAAATGTTGATGGCCTTTTTTGGATGAGTACGAGTCAAGGGATGTGGATCATGTAGAACCAAAGTGAGAGAAAACTTCATAAGATCTCTAAAATGTAGACATCGAGTGTGGGTGAAGGAGTAGTTTTATACGAGAGATATATCACCATTCTTTGGATATTATGCATTCAATTATTGAGGGGACAAGTTGAATGTGTGGTAAGTTTAGTGAGAGCATGGCTTGGCCTAGGAGTTGGACGTGGATCTGCCAGTTGTGAGAGCAAAAGAGAGGGATGGTGTTGGCTTAAAAGGAGCTATTGGGTAGTGAACAAAAAAATGAGGGTGTCAACATTTAGAACCTCCAGGTGAGAGGAAGAGAATGAGAGTTTTTTCAGAATATCCTAAAGCCAAAGGAGAGAATGATCCAAGAGAAAGAGTTTTGGACATGAATGAGATTGGTTTTAAGGGTGTGAATGGGTTCACCATCCAGAGCAAGAACAAGAGAATGAATAGGATAAAGTGTGATGTCATTCCCTCTACTTCAAATCGAAGATAATAAGAGAAAATAGTTAGTAAAGAGTCCTCCTGTGCATGACTAGGACGCGTCCAAAAAAGGAAGAAGGACCTGGGGAATGCTTGCAAGAAACCATCCAAGGGCCATTAGCATGGAGGCATCGATATGAGTATATGGAGAGAGAGAAAGATACCCCATCATTTTGATGCCCTATGTGATAAGAATATTGGTTTATTTTGCCATTGAGTAAGAAAATTGGTTAAAAAGAGGGTGTATGCTATTAAGGCCATCTCAAACTTTTCTAGGAGTACATGCATCTAACTTTGTATATTTAATTTAATTTTTTATTAAATGACCAAAACAAAAAGATGAGAATGAGTGGATAAAAATGAAATTGAGAGAAAGAATCTTATTTTATGAGGGAGAGAGAGAGAACATGTTTGCAGAGGGATAATGAGCATGTATTCTTGCAAAGAGAAATAATGGAGCTTATATTTTATAGACTTTTAAAGTTTGAATAAACAAAATTATTTTTATTGGAATGAATAGATTTTATTTTTAAGCTCTAAAGATTTTAATCAAAGTAAAATATTCTTAAATTCTTATTAAAATAAATAATCTATTTTTTTATTTATAAAATAAAAATACAGAGGAAAAGAGTTTCGAACAAAATTAAGTGTTCACAATGTTTCTTCAAGGTAATGTGTAATTGAGTGTGTCGAATGGTATAATCGAGCATGTCTTCTTCCAAGGCCTAGTCTTACTTTTTATAGGCTTGACTTAGGCTTTCTTTATAGCTAACCAAGTTGATTTAATTTACCTTCTATATTGTTAGGGTTGCTCCAAGTCATCTACTACATTGTTAAAATTGACTTGGTTGTTTTCCTTGATCATCTAAGATTGGTTTGGTCGTGCTCAAATCTAAACGGACATGTTAGGAATGTACATATGTTGGGAGAGCGTGCTTGAGTTCAACATGACCGTGTAGGCTTCCTTTTGGGATATTTTGATCCTTCCATCACTCCTTTATCCTCTTTAGCCCTTTTTAGCCCAAAATAAGTTTAACTTCAGATTCTTTGATTACGTGACCATTTTGAAAATAAATAAGAAAAATTAGGTAAAATTACAACTAAATAAAAATTAATTACATCGTAATTATAAATAATGTCTTATAAATAAATTAACAAAATAATGATTTATCAACTTCTATTCAAGTGTCATTTGGAGAGCGATTCACTGAGCATTCTCTAAGTGATACTATCACTTAGAGTGCGAATATTTGGTGAGTTGTTAGAACCATTCTTGAAGTTAGTTATTAACCTCTTTTCAATCCATTTTTAAGTGTACTGTCACCAACATTATGAAGAATATTGACAAAATAAAGTTTCACAAGAATAAAAATAGATATAATTCTTATAATAGAAAAGAAAATTTTGTGCATGAATAAAAATTTTGATGTCTTTTATTTCTTATGAAAGAATTATTTATAATTGTACAAATATTAATATAAGAAAATTATGATCAAATCCTAATAAAATTTATCAAACTTTAATATTAAAAAATTATGACTAAATCTTAATATTATCTTACTTTAATATGATTTAAATATTCAACATAATTCTAATTTGAATCCTAATTAAATTTAAAAAAATCTTAAAATATTCAAAATTAAATCAATTAAAAATTTAATTAAAAATAATACAAATTATTAAAAAAATAAATATCAAATATTCTCAAATCTTTTGCTCTTGTTGTAAGCTAAACCTCTTGGACTTGTGTAGGTAAAATCATAATTTTATTTATTTTTTATTTTTTAAATTTTATTCTCATGAGTCATAATTATATTTACATAGGTCATAATTATCTTTTACATTTTTTTAGCCTTTATTTTATCAATAGATCTTCATTTAAAATTAAATTTTTTTCTATTTATCCTTATTATGCAAAATGGTAATTAAATTCATTTTATCCTTTTTTTTAAAATAGAGTTATGTTTAAATTTTCATTATCTACATCATATAAAAAAACAAGTAAAAAAACATTGGAGGTAGCACTAACCCTATTTTCTCACCAAGCAATTTGAATTTGTAGGTATTACCATTAATTTTCTCTAACATTTAAAAAGATCCAACTCTTTCAAGCATCAATTTAGATTTTTTTTTTTTATTACAAAATTTTTCCTTTCTAATATGCAATCAAGCTAAATTTACAAGATAAACAAATTTTTACTTCTAACTTTTATTATTATTATTTACTTATTATTTTGTCATTCTTTCTATATATGTTATTATATTTTTATAAATTTTTCTAACAAATTAAACACACTTATTTTCATTCATATTTACTCTTTTCTGTAAAGGAAAAGAAACTAAATCAGTAGATGCAAGAAAAATAAATTCATAAATAATTTTAAATGATGAATATTTAATAGTTAAATAAATAATTCTATTGTAAACAAATTTAACCTGCAGTAAACATTTCTTTTAAATCTTCAAATTTTTCTTATTAAAGGTTTACATTAAGAGATAAAAAATCTTATTCACAACTCAATTTATCCATTAGTTAATGAATGACTTTTTTTAAAAAAAAAAAAATTATTTCAAACTTTTATGATAAAATTTTCTAAAAATAACTTAAAACTTTAATATCTTGATCGATAACAGTTGTTTATGGCATTTCATATAATCTTACAACTTTTTTAAAAAATCAATTAATAATTTTAAAAGCATCTTAAACTCTGGAATATAGAACAAATTATCAAAAAAAATTTCTTTTCTTTCTTTTATATTTATTTAATTTTTATTTACACTTATTTTACCGACCTTTATTTTATTATTAAACTTTACTTTCAACCAAATTTATTTAGTCATAGTCACACAACCAAAAGCCTTTTAGAATAGTTTGAGAATCCACAATCAAGTAACCAAGTCCCTTCCTTGCTGCAATTGTCTGATTGAAAAGGGATCATTCATGTCTTCGATTCAGATAATTGGCAAATGATTTATCTTCTCTAGCACACTCATGAACAAGTCTAATAAATTCAATAATTTTTATTCATATATCAATATGTTAATCAATAATTGGATGACAATATTAAATATTTTTATGTTATCAGTACCTTTCAATTAATTTTAAAAGTAAATTATATATATATATATATATATATATTATTGCTTTGTATAATTTGAAACAATGCAAATTGATTATAATTTTAAAATTTAATTGAAATATAATAATGATATAATAATATTTATACTATTATTTAAGTATTTATTGTTATATAATTAAAATTAATTATTTTTAATAATTAATTTTAAAATTATATCTACAGTTATTTTTAATAAATTGATAATATAATTTTTTTTATACCAATCATATATTAAAATTATAGTAGAATGTAGACACTGTCCTATGATAAAAATTAAACTCTAAGAATATATTTGATTTCTTCGATAATTCTCTTAGTATTCCTTTAACTAAAATTCTTAACAATAAAAGAGTTTTTAATTATCCAAGTATATAAAATTATAAAAGGGGGGGGAGATGGAGGGAGAGAGAAACGGGAGGAAAGATAGAATATTTTCTTTAGAATTTAGAGTTCAAAATTTTAATATATTTTTAATCTTTATAAATATGGTTTAATTTAATTTAATTTAATTTTTAAAAATAATTTGTATTAATTTTTAATTTTTATAAGTTTAATTTTTTTAAAATATTCTTTATTATTATTTTATGACTAGTCATACATCTATATATATCATGTTATTTATTATTTCAATCATTGATATGATATGATAGTTAGATACATACCAAATTACAATAGAAACATTTTTTTAAAATTTTAAAATTATGTAAAGTAAAACCAACAAAAAAAATTTGAAAGATCGAAATCAAATTTAATCATACTTATAAAAATAAAAATTATATTTAAACACTTCTTGACCTTGCATTATAAATAATATTGTTGAAGTGGGTGAACGTACAGGCGCTGCTATTAGAGAATGATTTTTACATGCTTAAAATAATCAAGCCGAATTTATTATGATTTTCTTGACATGAACATATAATATTAAGTTGAATGAGAAAGAATGCCCAAAACAATACTTTTTCTAAAAAAAAAAATCTAAAATAAATTCCCGGTCATCGTTTTCTCTGTTGGTTTCTACTCTGTTGTCATTCTTCTGGAGAAAGTTCCAATGCACAAGAGACCAAAACGAAAAAAGTTAAGAAATTCTGTGGAATATAATAGGATGGGTCTCCATCTATAACTGTACTACTTTCGTTATAAAACTTATAATAAAATAAGCAACCATCAGGATGCACATTATTTGGTTTAATTTTGATGCATCTGTATGGAAAATTTGGCTGTTGTCCAATGATATATATAACAGATTATATCATAAGTCTGATAACTCAAGAATCGCATGTGAATTTAGTAGAGATTTGGATCATAATAATCTTTTGATATACTATATGAAGAAACCTATGTAGGTAAACTCAAAAGTGTTTATGGTAGTAGTAAGTTATTTTCATAAATTTTTTATAAGTTCTTATAAATTATAATCACTCTAAAGGTAAAAAGGTTTACCTTTTGTTTTGTGAACAACCCTAAAGATGCAGTTTTTCTCTATTTATTAAAGACTTCTAACATTTCTGAAACAACTGAGAATGTTCTTTAAGATGCTAAATGTGATGTTAAATTTGTTGAAGAGGAGAATGCAGTTCAAGTGGTAACATATAATGCTAAAAATTACAAAGTAGCTGAAAAAATATTGATACAAAAGAGAAAGAATGAGGGATTCCCAAATTAATCCTGATCAATTTTAGAGTATGTCAAATTAGTTTTTAAATTTTTAAAAATAGTAAAATAATTATTTTTTATCAGTAATATCTTCAATTTTTTTTCTAATTATATTAATTTTTAAAAGTTAATATGATAGATAAAAAAATTAAAAATTAATTTGGTGTCTCCTAAAACCAATGAAAACTAATTTTGAATTTACCTTGAGAAAGAATTTATATTATACTCCATGTGTTATCCATTCTATTTATTTAATATTAGAGGATGTTAAAAGGAATCTAAAGGTGCATCAAGTAACTATAAAGAAAGGAAGGAAGATCACTGCCTATATTTATTCACGTATTTTGTTGATTAGCATGTTGAAGAAGAAAACTAATGGAAAGGACTTGATTAGACTTAGTTTGACTAGGTTTGTTACTGTATATTTGACTTTATCTTGTCTTAATAATAATAAAGCAACATCAATGAGCTAGTTTAATTTGAATGAAAGGAAACTAAATTTACCTTTACATAAGATGAAAAAAAAAAGTGCAACACTTAGCTTCAAATAGTTAGTGTTATTCCAAGGTATATGATAAAGGTATAGAGAAAATGAACAAAGCAAAAAGGATACCTTTCATTGTTGTCAATTTCAGAATAAATAGAAAATATGACTCTAACCTAATTCCTAAACTACGTAAATTCACAGAACATGTTACAAAGAAAACAAACCGAAGATTCTAAGAATTAGGATATCAAAAACAAACTTAAAAACAATAGAAATGTATCAACAAAAACAAAGAACAAATAACAAGAAATAACAAATCTTAATTCACTAACATTCTCCTCCCGCACCATGCAGCTACACACACCCAACTTATTTCTAAGAGTCTCAAAACGACCAACATTAAATGACTTGGTAAATATATCTGGTGTTGGTTTAATCACCAAACTCATTACTTCACTTGATCGCTGACTTTTCAAGAAATAATACTTAATTTTGAAATGCTTTGTCCTTCCATGAAATACCGGATTTTGTGAAAATGCATGAGTGGCTTGGTTGTCCACAAAGACTTCGTGCTATCCTTTTGTTCCAAATGCATCATCCATTAGCTTTTCGACCTGGGTACTTGATTTATAGCCGCAAAGAGGCAACCGAACCTCAGTTTCCAGTTGATCGAGCGACCAACTCCTTTTTTTGAACACCATGAAAAACATCCTCGATCCAAATGTAAACAAGAGTACCCAGCAGGTGCTCTCATGTCATCAACTGATCGACCCAATCACTATCGATAGCCCCGTAGTTTGAATTCTTGAACTTTACAAAACTTGATTCCATATGAAACTGCACTCCTTGTAGATACTATCTCTCTTTGCAGCTACCATATGCAACTCACTTAGACAACTAAGAAATCGAGACAAGACACTTACAGTAAAAACATGATGTCGTGTCTGGTTGCGATGTGAGATACATTAGGCACCAATAATTAAACTCCTGTAGACACTCATTTACAGCTTGTTCCATCCTTCTTCTTCAGAAGCTTCTCTTTGACCCATGTGAGTACTTTCATACTTTGCACTCCTCCATATTAAATCTTTTCAAAATCTCCTTCAAATACTTCCTTCTCGGCATATGAAGATTTCATTTGAGCTTGCTTAATCTCCATGCCGAGAAAGTAGAACATCTCACCAAGACTGGTCAACATTTCAAATATCTTCATCATATCCTCGCTAAATGTATCAATCGATCGATACTCACGTCACCAACATATCATCAACGTAAAGATATAATAACTATGTTTGAACCAAGTTTCTTGACATAGAGTGTGGATCTGATCAAGCTTTCAAAGCCTAAACTGCCTAGCAAGTGCTCATCTATCTTGTTGTGCCAAGCTCACGGGAGCTTGCTTCAAAATAGCATATAGAGCTTTCTTGAAATAAGTAAACTTTCTCCTCATGGCCTGGTGTGATGAATCCTCTTCCGCTGCTCAACATAGATTTCTCTTGCAATACTCCATTCAAAAAATGCAGATTCCATCTAGTTGATACACCTTCCAACCTTTTGAGTCGCCAAAGCAAGATCATCTGGATTGTATTCAATCTAGCCACCAGTGCAAAAGTCTCCCAGGAAAATCTACTCCCAAACCTCGTGCGCAACCCTTCACCACTAACCTGCCTTATGCTTATTCATCGATTTTCATCGATTGAGTTTGGTCTTGGAATACCCACTTCAACCCAATGATCTTCCTATCTTTAGGCTTCTCCACTAACTCCCAGGGTGATTCTTTCTATCATAGCCAATTCTTCCTTCATTGCATTCATCCATCTCTCAATATTCATTGGCTTCTTCAAACTCGTCTCGCTGGTTCCGCATTAGCCACACTTCGCACCTCTGATATACATCAGCTAAAGATCTGTGCCTCTAATCTTAATGTCATCTACTAGCTCATCCCTGTTCAAAGTGAGACCTCCTATGCTTGTCTTGCTTGTCTGTCCGCACTCCATTAAGTTCGCCTTCCAAGAATTGAACATCTCTCGAAGAGATCACTTTCCTGTCCGTAAGTTGGATAAATCTTGTAGGCTTTGAGAATCGATCACATTGATAAACACTTTGCTCCCACCTTTCTCCCCTAGCTTGTCCTTTTGACTGAGGAACACGAGAAAACATAAACAACCAAACACCTTCAAGTTTTTTAGCATTCATAATGACACCTCAACCAAGCTTCAAATAGTTTCTTAATGGCCTTTGTAGGCAATCTATTTTTTTTAGCGTAAAAACCGCCGGGAGTTTGCAGCCTTCATTGCAAAAATTGCTTCTCGCAAATTCTTCTCAAGTGAAGCAAACATCTGGTCATCTCCATGATGGTTCTATTTTTTCTCTCGCTTAACCATTTGTTGCGGAGAGTAGGGAACATGTAACCCATGCTCAATGCCCCGTCTCACAAAAAAGGTTGAATCTTTTTCAGCAGTTCTCTGTCTCATCGTCTTATCTAACAATCTTAATTCATGGCCACCTCCGATTTTCCACCCACCTTTTAAACTTCAAAAGATCGATGCAACTCGCATTTTTGCTTCATAAAGTAGATCCAACACATTCTTGTATAGTCATCAATGAAAATAAAATAATTGCCATTTAGAGATGGAGTTGCATGAGGACCACAAACATTCCAGTATGTACTTCAAATGCAATTTTTGGAGTGGCTCTCCATGCTGTTCCTTTGAATGGAAGTCTAATTTGTTTGCCTAGTAAATGTTTCTGTGTTGGAAATCGCTTCCTCCAACCGTAGTCCATACCAACCCATTCTTCTCAGTATATACAGCAAGGCCTTGGATGAAAATGACCTAGGTCTCTGTGCCATGTCTCGTGAGACATTGACTTGGCATCAAAGACCCACCGATCCTTCAAGTGGATTCAAAGAAAAGTTCTTGTGTCGATCTACTCCAAACAGCTTTCGACCACTTGCATCAAAAATCAAACACTTCCCTCTTCAAATATCACCCTTAAATCCCTTTCTCTACCAGCTGCCCTACACTCAAGAAATTTCGATCAATTTCTGGCACATACATCACATCAAACCAACCTATTCCAGCACAACTCTCTATGGCTGCTCCCTTTACCCTTCACAATAAGCATTCTCCATTCCTCATCCTCACCCTTGACAACACTGATTTGTCAAGGTCCCTAAATAGGCTTTCATCACAAGTCATGTGGTTGGTACAACCACTATCTATAAGCCAACTTTCACATGAGGTACTAGAGCCGGAAATGAAGCAACAAATAACATCTACTTGTTGGACCGCAACATGTGCTTCACCTTTTGCCGTTGGATCTCTTTCTCTTGCAGAACTTTTCTATGTGTCCAAGCTTTTGGCATCTTCTCGCACTTTACATCTGGCCTCTTCCCAACACCTAAAGTGAGGATGATTCTCTGCTTTTCCACAAGGCTTGTGCATGGAAAGACCTTCCTCCACTATTATTTGCATCGCTTCTTCTCCTACAACAGCTTTTAGCCACCGTCATTCCTTTTTTCCTTCCTTTGTCTGCTCGTTTTCCACCAAAATTAGATTGTGTCCTGGCCGCAGAGCACTTTATGTTTCCTTTTTGCCTCATCAATCTCCTTTTGCTCCCAGGCTCCCAAAGCACTAATGAGCTCGCCATTAACTTCGAGACAAACTCTTGGTTTCCCTTAAGGAGGCAATAGTCGCTTCAAATCTCTCGTGCAAAGAGACTGAAAATCTTTCCCCGACCAACCTCCGTCCGAGAGGTCATAAGGACCCTTGCCTTGATAGCTATCTCAATTAGGCTTATCGTATTCCTTTATCGTTCTCGTGACTCTTCATCTCAGAATTTAACTCTAATCAAAGTTCAGCACCTTCATGCTCCCGATCCTCTCATCTCCTTCATACTCATCCTTGAGAAAGTCCCGATGGCTTTGGCTGAAACACAAGCCATAATTCTACTAAAAATGGCAGTGAAACAGCAGAAATTGAACAGACAAGATTTAGCCTTGGCTTTCCTGGTTTTTCTTTCCTTGTAGTACTTGATTTGATTCATATAGCCTGTTGTCGGAAGAGAAGCAACCTCATAGTCTTCTTCCACCGCTTCCCACAAATCACAACCCTCAAGATAAGCCTGTATTTTCACTGCCCAGGCTTGATAATTTTCACCATCGAACACGGGAGGAGCCATGGCTGAAAAAGATCCTGCTTCCATATTTCTAACTTTGTATGAAGAAAAGGTGAACTTTCTAACCTCTTAATCTTTCTCACGGGTCCCTCACGAATAACCTAGCTCTGATACCACTGTTATTCCAAGGTATATGATAAAGGTATAGAGAAAATGAACAAAGCAAAAAGGATACCTTTCATTGCTGTCAATTTCAGAATAAATAGAAAATATGACTCAACTGAATTCCTAAAACTCTATAACTTACAGGAACATATTACAGCAGCAACAACCAGCACTCCTAAGAATTAGGATATCAAAAACAAACTTAAAAACAGCAGTAACAGAATAACAAAAACAGCAACAAATAACAGTAAAATAACAGCTCTTAATTCACTAACAGTTAGCTTTGAAAGAACATAATTACATGCTCAATATTGTTGCTCCTCTAGTACAAGTCCTTTGGTGGATTCCGATGAAAAACTTGTCATGGATTTCATATACGAGGAGATGAATTCTGCTAGAGTAAAGATTAAAAGTAATTGTGAAGATATTAAAAATGGGAACTTTCCTTTTAATTTTCCTTTCTCACTTGAATTTTATTTATCTTTGTGTTTCTAGTAGAGGAATACCTAAACAATTCCAATTAGATATTTGTATTTTGTAGCTATGAGCCTTTGTATTTTGTAGAGAAATTTATTGATGAGATAGAACAACCAATTTTATAAAATTTGCATACAACTTCATATTACTTGAATTTTATAAGCCTTCCGCATCAAGTGCTTTATTTTATTTTATTTTTATTTGTTTATTTCGCCATTTCTTAAAATCCTTTCTTCAATTTGCTTATATTTTAAAAGTGTTATACTTGTTGGGGGAAATAATGTTTGATCAAAGTAAAGCAACTTGAGTGTATTGGTGAATTAAAAATTACTATATAGTTAAAGTGACCTGAGATGTCGTTGTTGATAAGTATGATATAATATATGTGATTTAAAATATATTGTTTAGAAAGTTAGAGGAAGAGCCATATAAGAAGGAACTTCAAATACAAATGTCTATTTGAAATGTGTTGTTCATAATTGAGGGAGTATATTAGTTAGATATACAAATCAACTCGTATTGCTATGCATATAAGTTTGTGGTAAATTATCAATTTATACATCATTTTAAACGGGATTATAATTATTGAGTTTGTATAAATTTTCTGTTAAACAGGGGTGCATGATTCATAAGTCAATGTGTATATATATTTTTATTAAATTTTTGCCTTATTAAAACTTTTTTTATAATTTATAAGTTTCTTATTTAAAAATAATTTTAAAATATTTAAAATTAATATTTTTATTTTGAGTTAACGCAAAGAGTCAACATGTGTAATCTTGCAATTAAATAAATCTCTATTTTTTTTAAGGTCCAAAGGAGCAATTTTGCAAACTAATAACATGCATAATAAAGTTCATATATCTAACTCTAGTAAGCATCTTATTTGGTGAGTTTATGTTTGGAGAGTTTCTATTGTTTAGGAAACACACCTAAATTAAAAAAGATGACAGTCCGTGTGAAGAAGAATAGAACATTAGAAAAGGTGATAATGTTCATATTAGAGATTCCAAATCAATTGAAAATCATGTGTTTTGACTAGAATATTTCAAGTTCTTTTGTTCCATGAGTAAATTTATATATATATATATATATATATATATATATATAACTTATTTAATGGACAAGGTCTTTCCTACCACTCACATTAAAAGGCAACTAACGGAACATTCTTGATAGACCATGGCATGTCAACTTTGAACCATGCATGTATTAATTAATTAAAATATGAAAGTGTACTATATTTGGTATTTATAATGAATAATAGGTAGATTTTGAGGTGAGACCGAGTCAATCTCAAGTTACTTAATTGACACTTCAATTCTCACAAATTCAAAGAAATAGGAGGGACAATGACTATAAGTGTAGATGGAGGTTGTAAGTGAGAAGATCAGGAACTATATAGATTTATCATAAAAGATAAACGTCCCATTTAATAGTGAATACATCTTAATACATTTAGTATTACAACTGTTCAATTCAAAAATTGCCTATCACATTTTTTTTAAAACTGTTACAATATTTTCTAAAATAATCAAAATAATAAAAAATCAATAAACATATATATATATATATATATATATATATATATATATATATATATAAAAATGTTTGTCATTCAGTATATGTATATTTATATTTTTTTAGAGAGTTAAATATATTTTTAATTTTGTAAAAATATTTAAATTTTGATTTTTATCATTGAATTTTAAAATTTTTAATTTAAGTTTTTTATTTTTTAAAATATCTTAATTATGATTTTTAATATTAACTCAAATTATATTAAATCAAAATAAATTAATATTTATTAGATTATTATAATAAAAATATTTTATAAAATCATTAATCTAACTTGATTTAATTTTTTTTTAGTTAATGTAAAAAAATTATTATTAAAATATTTTAAAAAATAAAAAATTTTAAAATTAAAACTAAAATTTAATTATTTATATTTAGGTCTTTCTCAATGCCTATGATATCAGAGACTTAGTTTAATACTAGATACTGCCAAATGAGTCTGATCCATCTCACTCAGGAGTCCTAAGCTTTGATTAGTATAATAGACATTGGGTGAAATAGATGACAAATTAAGCTTGCAGAACTCAATCAGCAATTGGGATCAAACAAGAAAAGGGAGTGTGAACTCAAGAACATCCTTCAATAGATGTAGTCACTACCTCCAACTAATTATTAGCATGTGTTATTAACTTAGTCACTTATTTACTCTTTTAGAAACAATTTTGGCCATCCAAACACCTTTTAAGTTAACAAACCATTAGTTCCTTAATCCTTACAATCCTTGGCTTCAAATTTTTATTGAGTGATATTAATTCATTAGTGTTTCTTAAAATGGAAGCCTAACATCTAACACTATTGCTTAAAATAAATGAATGTTCATTTTAAAAATTGAATAAACACAAAACTTAATTAATTATATTTAATTGTTGTAACTTTTTGCAAGAGTTAATTATAAGCTTGGCTAGTACCAAGAAATTTTTTTTATGATTAGATCTTGCTATTTGAAAATTACAAGAGACCTTGACTAATTCAAATCACAATATCCTTTAAAAAAATAATTTTATGAAAATTAAAAATATTCACAAGAAAAAATTACTTTTTTAATAATTCTTTATATACAAAATTTAAAAAATAAATATACACTACTTAAATGATAGATTATGAACATACATAAAAGGAGCTGAGAACCTGAACCGAAACCAATACAAATGATTGGTGTTTTAAATTTAAATATTTTTAATATGTCATGTTTTACCTACCATAAGTCCAAAAGATTTTAACAGTGTTACTAGTACCTGATGAATATATATTGAGGTGGATGTGCCATTTTAACAACTATATGCATTGATCTTTCCCAAATTAAAAGGTTAGTTAGAAAAAAAAAATTAACAGCTACAAGTACGTATATGGTTGTTAGAGAGCATGCTGAAGGTTGATTGTAGCTAGCCATATCTCATCTAATCTCGCTCCATGCCATCCACATACAAAATTAGAGATTTATCAATCTCATTATTTATATCAGCCTCAAATATCTTATTTATGGTTAACCTGTCATTATTTCAAAGAATGACACCTTCTCTAGCAACTATTCCTTGTTAGTTGAAAAATCATCTAACAAAATCAAATTTTGTAAACTAAGATAATAAAGGACCATAAAAAATAATACTAATAAATATATATTTATTATTTATAATTATTTTCATGTAATCATCTTATGTAAATATATACTTGTATTTTTTTCATAAAAAATATCAAATACTTAAATTACAGAAATAAAATTTTATTAAATTATTAAAATTAATCTAATAAGTTGGAGATTAGAATAGTTTAAATATTATATTTTTATATTAAATTAAAAAAATTGGGTAAAATTAATTTTAAAAATAAAAGTGAAAATTATGGTAAGAAGTATCCCTTTCAAGATCTGATAATTCCGAAAAAGGCACAGGTTTCACTTTTATTCAGTTCCGTGGACAGTGATTATTTTTTCCGCAGAATCCAGGGTCCAAATTCTGTTGTGTCTTGAAAGTAAAAGACAAGTTGCGACCATAGCAAAGTGCGGGCACTCTCTAATTCTCTAAAGCGTCTAAAGGAGATTTGTTTATCCATACTCCATAGTGTAGTGGTTGGACACCACTTGTATTATTATTATAATATATATATTTTATATTTTTAATATTTCTATCTAATCCTTTAATTAATTTATATAATAGATACGTATTTAGAATATTCAAATTACAAATAAATTCATATTTTACAGATGAAAAAATTTCCTGCTTTCTTCAAGTGCTTCTTCCTTTTTCTATAAATGGTTTTGATTCTATATATTTTATTTGTGACTTTTTTTTTACTACATTTGATAAAATTTATCCTTTTTCAATTTTTTTACATGTACATATATTGTTCGAGTGTGTAACTAGATTTACCCTTTCTAAGAAAGTTGACTATTATGATGGTTTTGAACCAAGTTTAGGAGGTGGATCTACCATAAAAATTTCCAAAGGAAAATATTAATTTGGACAAGGGACCAGTTTGTAATCTTAATATAATTACATTTCTCTTGTTATATACCCATTGCAATCTATAGATTAAAGACAAACATTTATTTATTATTATTTCTGAGGGTGTTTTGGCATATCACTTACTATGATGGTGTACCTTAGATACCATCCTTTACTGTGGCGTTTTAATTGGAATTCTTTAGTTTTTTTTTTCCTCTTCATTTTCAGTTTCATTGAAATTTTAAATGGGGAAGCCAAAATTAGATTTCACGTGTTAGTATGTGATTGGATAAATATATATAGATAGAAATTTGAGTTTGAATAAATTTAATTTTGTAGATTTGATATTATATAAAAGTGAGTTTAAAATAATATGATTTAAATTTGTTTATTTTATGCTTTTGAAAAAATATTTTATTTAAAAAAATTAAAACTTTTTTGATAAATAAAATTTCTAAAAATTATTTTTAAAATAAATGTTTGTTTATATTTTTAATTTTTGTATTATTTTATTATTTCTCATTTACTTTTTTTACTTCCCTCTAAAAAATAGGTTTTTTATAAAAAAAATTTAAAAACTGAAAATATAATCAAACATATCCTAATATTTATAAAATTATATTTTACAAATAAATATGAAATAAAATTTACTATAAACATTTTGTCAACTTAGCCTAAATCTGAGTAATTAAAATAATAAAATATTATTTTGTAAAATTATATCATAATGAAATAAATATAATTTTGTGACATTTCACTATAAATTCAAACAAGCATTTAATACTTTGAAAATTTTAAACAAGATTGTATTTTTAAAAACTAAATCGATGATGTATAAAATATTTAAGCCTAATATTTATTTTATATTTTTTTAATAACAAAAATTCTTTAAAAAAATTAATATAACAGGACCAATTTAATTATCTATGTGCATACAGACCCGGTTATATATTTAAATCACATTAAATGGATTTGGAATTATACCTTAACAATATGTTGACATATATAGTAAAAATATATTTAATTGGTTGAAATTAAATTTTTTATTTAAATATACAAATTAATAAATGATAGCTTTATGTTAAATTAAAAATTGATAAATTTTCTTTTAAAGTTTTACAAACATATATTAATTTTTATTTAAAATAAAATAAATTTTATAGAAGAAAAATCATTAAACTCAAGTATGTAACTAATTAATATATAGATATATAAGTTTAAGATAATATTAATTATTATTTTTTATTAATAAATTTAATTATATAATAATTGAATATATATAATTTTTTATGTTTTTAAACGGATAAGAAAGTAGTACATAGTTAATAAATGATGAATTAGGTATTTGGAAGATTATTCCATGTCCCTCATTGATGTGACCTTGGGGAAGTACCAGCTAGGCATTGCATTGCATCATTGCATACAAACCAAGGTAGGAAAGGCAGATTCAGAACCCTTTTTTGCCCTTTCCATGTCAGTGTCCCCAAACGGTAATAGATGTGCATTGCCCAATACACTCTGCCTCTGCTGAATTTCAGACAACACTCCCTCCTTCCCCAATCAACCCTCAGCTGTTTTTAATTTCCTTTTTCATACAACTAATTACACTCTTTTTTCACTCATAAAACTAACTATATTCTTCACAAATTATTTCTTCATTTCCTTTTCTTTATTTTTGTCAAAATTAATCTCTTCTTTTTCTGATTTTCTTTTTCTATTTCAATTCTCTTAATTTATTTTATTCTTTATTCTTTTAAATTTTTATTTTAATTTGATTCTCTAATATTTACTTCTTATTTCAATTTCATCCTTTTAAGTTTTAGATAAAATTGAAATAAAAAATGTAAAGGGTCAATATGAAATAAAAAAAAATTAATAATCACACTAAAACAAAACAATGAAGTTTGACAATAAAATGAAACAAAAACAGTTAGAAAACAAAATGAAAAAAGAATTTGTTAATAAATTAAAACACTATGTTTAATTTTAATTTAAATGAATTTTAATTATTTTTAACAAAATTATATAGAAAATATATTAAAATTATTTTTTTTCTTCAATGATTTTATTTAATTTCACTCAAATTAACTATAATTTCTTTTATTACAAATCAAGCAGAATTTAAACATCAAAGATTTTAAATTAAAAAGATTATTTAATTTCCATCCTTTTTTATTGTCTGATACCTTTTACATCTAAAATCCTCATTAAATTAAATATTAATTAATTCGAATTAAATTAAATAAATTCATTTAAAGGGTTTAAGTATTAATTTTAATACTTATTCACTGTATATATAATTAAAACTCAAACTGAAACCAAAAAAGAAATTAAAAATAAAAACTAAACCTTTTAGTTTACCACTTCAACTTACCAACATTGTAACTTCTATCATTGTTATATATTCATGGTTTTAGAGTTTACCTCCTTTTAATTTATTTTTGCTTTTAAATTTTGTGTAGGGTCAGTGGGGCAGGGTGATCAGTGAAAGTTTGTCTGGGAGTGAGTCAGAATATGCGAAATGAGAGAGAGAGAGAGTGTGAGAGAGAGAGAGAATGGTATAGCTGTTTCATGCTGCTTACACATATCTCATGTCGTTATGTGACTAAGGATTGGGTCCACAGAGCCGTAGGTCTCTCTCTCTCTCTCACATTAATTTTTCATATTGTAAAATTTCATTAATTGCTGAAAAGCATTGAGCAAAATCTGGAAAAAATGTTTGAAAGGAGAAAAAAAGGCAGAGAATAATAAAGAGGAGAAAAAAAAAGGGAAAAGAAAAAGCAACAAGTAAAATGGTGAGTGCTTATGTGTTGGTGTATCTGCATGACACCAAATCAGTAAGAGACTCACAACACCTCTACCTCAAAATTTCTCATTTAAAACTAGCCAACTTGGGAGAAAAAATTCATATCAAGTGGCCATGGGGGCTAGTTGATTTTCCTTAATTTTCTTCCTATTCTTCAACTTGCATATCTCTCTGCTTCAACTTTTTCCTCTGAATTTTTTCCCTTTAGGTCCAAAAGAATCAAAATTTCTTTGTTTTAAAGTTTTGAGATTTGGGATGAAAATTAAAGGAAAGAAACTGCATGTGGGTTTTTCAGAATTCTGATTGAGGTATAAGGTTTCAATTAAGGAGGAGAACAAGCACCGACTCACTCCTAGCTGAAGCAAAAGATATAGATATATATATATATATTTATACACTTGGAGAAGAAGGTTAATTATATACAAAGGCCTTGCTATAAGATATGGCAGCACCTTTTTCTGCAGCATCTCTCTTTGGAGTCAGAGAAGAGGATCAGAATCAGCTGAAGCAACAACAACAACATTCCTCAACACCAACATCATCAACAACTCCAGCTGCACCACCCCAGAAGAAAAGGAGAAACCAACCTGGAACACCAAGCAAGTATCTTAAGAATTTTATAAAAAAGAAATCTAATCTCTGAACTATTTTTTCCCATTCATTAATTGATTTTTTATTTTTATTTTTTGGTTAATTTCATGTCCCCAAAGATTTTATTAGGCCACACCTATTATTTGATGTAATTCCCTATCTGGGGTGGGGAACCCTAAGTTCAACTGTTTTTTTGAAACATAAATGTGAAATGGGCTGAAATTATATGGACATGTCATGGAAATGTTTGTCTTCAAGCTTTCACAGAATTAATTGCTTTTTTAATTTAATATTTCTTTTAATCTTTTTGAGTTTTGTAATAATTTATGTTTGGCATTATTAAAAATATGATAATTATTGGATGAGAATGGAAAGATGTATATGTATGCAGATCCAGATGCAGAGGTGATAGCACTATCTCCAAAGACACTAATGGCAACAAACAGGTTTATATGTGAAGTGTGCAACAAAGGGTTCCAAAGGGAGCAAAATCTACAGCTACACAGAAGAGGACACAACCTGCCTTGGAAGCTAAAGCAGAAGAGTACAAAAGAGCCAAAGAGAAAGGTTTATCTTTGTCCTGAGCCCACATGTGTTCACCATGACCCTTCAAGAGCTCTTGGAGACCTCACTGGCATTAAGAAACATTACTCTCGCAAACATGGTGAAAAGAAATGGAAGTGTGACAAATGCTCCAAAAAATATGCTGTTCAATCAGATTGGAAAGCACATTCCAAAACTTGTGGCACCAGAGAGTATAGATGTGACTGTGGCACCCTCTTCTCCAGGTAATTATTATTAACAATTAACTTTTACACAATCACACACACATATATATACCAAAGCCAAATTAACAAAAAAATTGTCAATATTTTTCATAAAATAAATTTTCTTTTTTGTTTCTAATACTTGATGCAATTATAGTTGTTAGAGGTTAACATTTAGCAGAGAAATGGGTGATGGGGAAATTAGAAGGAAAAAGTGTTTGGTTTGATTTAGGTTGGTTTGGTTTGGTTTGGGGTTAGGGCTTGTGATTAGATTGTTGAGAGTGGTATAGAAGAGAGAGAGAGAAAGGAAAAGGGGTTAGATGCTTTCTTTTTCTATTGAGTTTGGTTTCCTTCCAATTGATTCAGATTCTGTCCTTCTCTTTCCCTCTCTCGTATGCTTTCCTTTGTCATCTTTCTCTTATATTTTGTACGGTGGCCAAGTGAAATGGAACCAAACATCCCCCACGTGAATAATCTCTGAAAATTAGAAAAAAAACACACCCAGGAACAGTTTACACTTTCCACCATCCTCTTCTCTCTCTCTCTCTCTCATACACACAAACTAACCAAAGAAAGAGGAAAATTAAAATTAAAATTAAAACCTTCATTAATTCTCTCTTTTCACCTCTCACACACCACCATTTTTCCCAAATTTATTTACATTTCATAATTCATGCTACTAATATAGTTTTTTTAACATAATTTTTATAATTGGTTAATTTTTAAATTAGTAATATTTTTCTATACTTTATTCCTATTTTTGTCCACGTGTAACAGAAGAAGAAAGAAAACTTTTTTCTCTTTCCTATCCAGTTACAAACACAAGGATTTGTGTAGGGAGAAAGACACCATTACATTACATGAATGTTAAAAAAAGTGCATTATGAAGTGTGATTTTATGAATTTGTATAACATCAATTTGCAATTTCAACCAAACACACCTTAGTTTATTTTTATTTTTTTTCTATTCACGTGGTGTTATGGTGTGCATAAGAGAGAGGGCCAAGTGTTGTGTGGTGTTGTTACTGAGTTTGTTCTCTTCTGAGTTGGCTAGATGTGTTCAGTACTGTGCTCTTGCAGGTGCTTCTTTTCATGATAACGTCAGGTCCTAACAAACTCCCTCTATTCCGTGTTTGCATTATACAGTTTTCTTCTCTTTCTTCTTCCACCTCTTTTCAATGAGCCTCAATTTTATTACACACAATTGCATACAAATGGATCATTTCTTTTCACTCTTTTGGTCCTATTATAATATTATATAATTTAATTCAAACTAATTTCTAAAAAAAAAAAACACTTTGTCATATTCTAAATTTTTTTATAATCATTTTTAAAATAACTTAATATATGAAAATTTTGAACCGCTTGAGCACGAGCTTTAATTGAGTTCTTGATTGATTGATTGATTGATCAATTTCACAACGTTAAAATACACATTCTTCAGTTTCAAGTTTCAACACGCAGTGCTTAAAATATATAATGGTACCCTCCTACTTAAATGATTAAATAACAAGAAAATACATTCTTCAGTTTCAATTATGGAACACCAATTTCTTGAAATGGAACTTGTTAATTAATTAATTGATTGACTAATCTTGCTTTCAAGTTTTGGTTAAGTTTTTCCGCCTATAGCATACTTTATCTTAGTTGTCTTTTTCGGAGTTTTCAGTTATCTTCTTAATCACTTGAAGTATCATTCACATTGTTCTTTTATTTAACTACTCGTTTCATAAGTATACACGCAAATATTTGTCCTCGGCCTCATTATGATTTATATTGTCTTTTATGTTAAGATTTTCTTTTATGTGATTTTATTGTCTTTTACTTGGGAATAACAAGTTCTACTAATAGCAATCTATATATATTTCAGGGATCTGTGACACCCGTAATAATCAGTCTTCATAGTCAACTTTTTTTGTGGGAGTGTTTGTTCACGGTTTCATCTAACTTATTTATTTATTAATTAGTATGGTTAAATAGAATCTTCTTCGTTTCTTTTTTATAGGTAGAAAAAGAAGAGAATAAATGTTAAAAAATATAATTAATATTGTTAATTTTCTTAAAATTTTATTAATTTACTTTTTATATTGAAACTTTATTTTTATCTTTTTTTCATTTATTACAGTTGATAGATACAAGAGATATATTATAAAAAATAATTAATATTCTTTTGAAAACTGAAATAATAGATAAATAAAAACAAAATTTATATCTTCTTTTTGGATATATAAAAAGAAACGAAATAAGTAATTATTTTCTGAAAATTTTGCAATAATTCTTGAGCTAGATATATAATATTATACAGATATATATATATTATTTTTCAGATAAATTGATACACTTCCATATGTATGATAGAATAGAATAGAGTAGAGAAGCTTAAGTTTAAATTGTTCTCTCCTCTGTTCTATAGTAATAGTGTAAGAATATAAAAAAAAAAAAATTAGTTTCAAATAAGAATAATTTTAAATTTTCTATTTTCTATTCTTACAGTTTTTTATCATTTTTCACATAATAAATATATACACTTTTATGTAATATTTACTTTATAAATTATTTAAAATATTAATAGAAAAATATAACAAATATCCTAAAACTAACATTATTCAAACTCTTGTCAAAACTTATCATAAAATGGCAGCCAAATATACACCGACAATGGATCAAATAATATTTTTATAATACATAACGTCTCCAGCTTTTGGTATTTCCCTTGTATATTAGTTCTGTAAATGATTTATTGAATAATGTCCCTTCTTTTGTTTTGTTTTTTATCTTTCCAAATGACAAGTTAAAAGTTATTCTTTTAATATAAAAAAGTATGAATTAATTTTTTATATGTTTATCTATTTATTATTAACTATAATAAATTATTATACTTAATATTTTATTATTAAATAATAAATGAGCAGAGATAATAATAAATTTTATAAATCATAAATTAAAAAATAATAATATTAATTATATTTTTTCAACTAAATCTTAATGATTTAACCTTTTAACTAATTAAATATGAAGAAAGAAAATGTAAATTATACTTTTTTAAAAAATAATTTTTCCTATATATATCTAATTAATTAAAAGATTAAATTATCAAAATATAATTAAATGATGCAATGGAACATAAAAAATTTCTCATTGAGTTAGTGATCTATTTATTTAACTTGTTTTTTTCATGCACTCCAATATCCCCTTTCCTTTGAGAATATTCCATTTAAAGATAGTTAATTATTTAATTAAAGCAATATTTTTGGGATATATGATTGCAGAAGAGACAGTTTCATAACCCACAGGGCATTCTGTGATGCATTGGCACAAGAAAGTGCAAGACAACCACCAAATCTAAGCAGTGGCATTGGGAATCAACTATATGGAAACAGCACCATGTCATTAGGCTTATCATCACACATTCCTTCAATCCATGATCACCAAAACACCCAATCTAATAATGAAATTTTGCGTTTTGGTACTGCTTCTGCTTCTAGGCCTCCTCAATTTGACCACATTCTCCCACCACCAACACTTGCATCCTCCTTCACACCCTCACACCAAACCCCTTCATTCTTCATCCCACAACCAACCCAAAATCAAAACCAAAATTACCATCATGACCCTCAACAAGGGTTAGTGTACTTTAACAACCTTCCCTTTCTATCAAATAGACCCAATACCAATAACAACAACAACAACCACAATAACATTGTTGATACTCAAGAGCAACAACACTTCAACAACAATGAAGGGTCAAATTTAAATTTCTTCTCTGAAGGTACTATTGATCACCAAACAAACTCCACAACTGCACCTTCTCTCTTCAGCACCAACTCTCTTCAAAACAACACCAACATGTCTCATATGTCAGCCACAGCACTGCTTCAAAAAGCTGCACAAATGGGTGCTTCAACATCCAACAACAACAACAACAGCAACAGCAACAACAACAGTGCCTCCTCGTTGCTTAGAAACTTAGAATCCAAATCTGGTGCTGCTAACTACAACAGCATTTTCAACAACCTGCAAGACATGATGAACATTACTGGGTTTGAAGTAGCATCATATGATCATCATGGCATGAATAACAAAGATCAAAAACTTCAAGGGGTTGGTGTTGGAGGCTCTGATAGACTCACAAGAGACTTTCTTGGTGTTGGTGCTCAGAATCAAATAGTGAGAAGTATCAGTGGTGGAAGTGCAAGTGCAAGTGGAGGAGTTTCACAACAACAACAACAACAACAACGTGGCTTCAATTTGAGTTCTTCTTTTGAAGTAGAGAGAAACAATGCTGCGCCGTCAGGTCAAGGTTTCGGAGCTGGAGGGAACTTTCAGTGAAGTACAAAAGGTACGTACAATAGTCATCAAAATCATGATTGTTACCTTTATCATTAAAGCATGATTACATTGCTCAGTGTATGTACGTGTGGAACAACTTTTCTTTTTACTCTTTATCGGTCAATGAAATTTTGACTTTCGTATACTTTTATAAACGGTTTCTCCATCTTTATTATTATTTATCTTGGTATATTTTATTTTATATCTTTCTTGTTATCATATTTTTGTTAATATCTCTTTATATTTACCTTATCTATCATTATATATATTAATTATTTTCATGACACTCTTATTTTCATATCTTTCTATTTTATACTATTTTTAATTTTAATATATTATATAATTTCTCTCTTTAATTCTTTCTATTTTTTTTTTTCTTTGATTTCAATATATGTTAAATAAAATATACACTTACCTTTTCTTTACAACATTTTCTTTCTGAAAATTACACTATCTAACAAGGGAAAAAGATACATAAAATAAGTGACTTTCATTTGACATTTTTTCTCTCACATGTTAATAAGTATAATTTGCTAAGAAGAATTGATGTTACTAATTTAACTTTCTTTTATTATATTATCTGTTACTTTTATTTTTATTTTTCTTCCATCAAAAAGATGCGTACAGTTTTTGAAAGTGTGAAATAATATATCTATTTCAAGAATTAAAATGATCCATCATCTTTTCAAATTTTCTTGAGAAAAAGGGGGTGTGTTGTGATCCTGACATGTTGTCTTGCATGGGGTAGACAGTGATGGGGTGCAGAACTTTGTTTCTTCTATTGTCTTCTCCTTTTCATTTGGTTTCTTTTTTCTTTTTTCTTTTTTGATATATTTTAGTAAATGGGGTTGGCAGAGTCACGAGTGCCTTCAACCTAATTGGAGGGGCATGGCCGAACATATCCATGCTCCTATCAACTTTGATGCTATTATTATTCGGTCTCTTTCCTATGTGTCATTTTCTTTAAGTCACTATTAGCTTAACAATAACGCCATCTATGTAGAAAAATCAAGATATAAAATTGAATAGATGATATTAGTTTAACAAAATTTAAGTCGTTTTAGAATTTTATGTTATCCTAAAAGTCACATTTTAATTTGATTATTATTATTATTTTGAGTATATTTGATTTTACATAAAGTTTTTTGTGGTTGTTTATGTAAGTTATTTATAAAGAGTAAAAGCTTCCAAAAGATCATTTTAGTGATTTTCTCAAAACACAAAGACGGTAGTTTATGAAAAAATATTCATATAAAAAGTAGTTATTTTTCGAAAGAAGTTAATATAATCCCCATGTTGATTTTATAAAGTTTTTAATAAAAAACTTGAGGGTTGTGAATATTATACATAAACATGAACATTATTTCGAGCTAAAATATAATTATCTAATTTAAACTCGGTAAATGATTTTCAGTTTAATCTCACTCAATAAATTTTATAAAACTTGAAGTAAAATTCATAAGCTTTATACATCTTGCATATTTTACATTTAATTTGTTTTTTTAACGCCGTTTAATAATTTAATGGGGTTAATATATTTTAATTATTAATTTTTTTTAATTGATATAAATGAACTATAATTTTATTCCATCCAAAAAATTTCTGAAAGTAGTCACAGGTCTTGGAAATTTTATTTTTCATTAGAAGAATAATTTTAATTTATCCAGAGTCATGAATCGATCTAATTAACTATCTAAACGGAAAGAGTTGTATTTAAATAATTTATTGGACTGTTAAAAGTACAGCTTCAGTTTTCACGTAATTAGTATTTTTTTTATTGAATTTATATATCTTGCAATATTTGTATATATCTTTGAAGATGTTGAGCTTGAAAAATATTGGAAATTTTATATAACATATCCTAACTTTGATGACATTTTGTATGAGGGATTAGTTGCGGTAGGATATATACCAAATGAAAACAAGCTTTCTGTTCAAAGATAATGATTGATTACAAGTATTATATATATATATATATATATATATATATATATATATATATATATATATATATATATATATATATATATATATATATATACACCTATATACCTCTATAGTTAACAGCAGTACTAGATTCACCAAGTGTATTGAATTGGGTGATTAGAAAGGCATATATGCTACTTCTATGTTCTTAATTAAGTTTTAAGTTTTATCATTGTATCTTAATTAAAGAATATGAACCGAATGAAAATTGTTTGCTGCAATCCTTTACTTTATTTGTGAGAGTGTGTGACAGGCAGATCAGTCTAACCTTTGAACATAAAAAGAAAAAAAAAACTTAGCTTTAAAGCCCTTTAAAATAATTGTAGTTATTAAAATATTTTTAAAAATAATTAAATAATAATTTTAAAAATAATAAATAAATATAATAACTTTCTTTCCTATAAAATAGACCCTACTTTAATGCAATTATTAGATGAAATATTAGTTAACTATTAAATAATATTTTTATTTTATCTCTTAATCTTAATTAATTATTAAATATTTTTATTTACTTTTTATCTTTCAATTACTTAAAATAATAAAATTTTAATTAGTATGTATGCTAAAAAAATCACTTTAAGCCTCCAAATTTATTAAACCAATCTGGTGACAGGGTAAAAAATAAAGCTTTAAGAAGATTAATTTTCTTTTCATTTTTCTTAAACCGTGGAGACTGATATAATATGCATAGTTCTACTTTTTTAAACTTTATGCTTTGTTATGAGACACTAGCCTATAATATCTGTTGTAAGAACTAAAATAATCTGAGTTTGGCTTTTTTTTCAGGGATTCAATGTCAATGTCAATGTCAACTTGTTCTATAGAAGATTGACTAATTAGCCCATCTATTTCGGTTTTCGGGAGCAACATTTAAAGCATTTTGGAGTTTATGTATAGACTTAGCTAGCATCAAGATTTTCAAACAAATGAAACTTATGGAAGCATATGAAAATTAACTACCTTGTATCAACATACCGTTGAAAAATGTGGAAATTGTTATTAGGATTTCAAACAAAGTTTTCATGGTTTAACTTAATAGATTTGTTATTAGACATGTAAATGGGAGAGTACCAGTCATAACGCTTCATAGCCCAATATGTATAAATATTCGTATCATTCACACCTTTTTTAGTTAAACTGAAAAAAAAAAAATTATCGTCTTTTGGTATGTAACTGATCATTCAACAAATAACCGGTTTTAATTCATAACTAATCATCTCATAATAAAAATTTGTAATTAAATAAATTAGTTTTTCTCTCTTCATAGATAATGAACTTCTTTTGTGACTAATTAATATTTTGTAAGGAATGTTTTTTAGCCGAATTAAGTCAAATAGGAAGTTTTGAAAATCAGCATATTTCTGTAAAACATATTTATGGAATAATGGAACGAATAAATTGGTTTCCAAATGAAAAAAAAATTCCATTTATTATTAATGGTTTTAATTATTTCTTATCCCTCCTTATTTCAATTTGAAACCATTTTGTTTCTCTCATTTTTCAAACCTCATATATATGTTTGAGAATTTTGTTTTGTAACCTTATATTGAGTTTTATATGAAATTCATTAGCTGTAAAACACACCTACAATATATATATATGCAAAATATCATTATACACACAGATCAATTAATTATTTAGTTGCATAATATAGAGATTTATTTGGAGTTTATTAGTGGTAAAACATATATATATATATATATGAAATATCATTAAATTCATAGATTAAGTTAATTATTAATGGAAAGTTATTCTAATTTAATTAAAATTTAATAATTAAGTTTCTAAAATATAATTACATTAAATATTTAAAGAAAGAATTGTATTTCTTATTATAATAATTTAAAGTCAACGAGAATTAGATGTATACTAAATCCTAAAGTTCAAATACTTGTGATTTTAGATAAAAAAAATAGGTACATAAGGAACTATTAAATTCAAACACAATCTCAAATAAAAATATACAAAATAAATTATTAAATAATAAAATAGATAAGGACAAATTATATTTAAATAATATATCAAAAAATATTCGATATTTTTTTACTTTTTAATAGTTTTTAATTTTTTTATATATAATATTATAAAAAAATTAGAACATATTTATGTAGAATTATACACGTGAAAAAATATATGGTATTATATATCTTTACATAAATTTAAAATTTTGTGTAGGGTAAAAAAAAATATATTAAATACTTTTTTAATAAATTTTAAAAAAATACTAATGTAATTTTACATTTTTCGAACGAAATGACAGTTTTTAAGATGGTTACATTTAAAATTATCATAAAACTCAATCTATGGTGGTTGTGAAACTGAACGCTATTTTCTCCGTTAGAAGATATTTTATGACGATTACAAGAAACTTTTTGTATTTTTTTTTTATGGTTTATAACTGACACTAGATACCTGTAGGATATGGTGGTGATAGGTGTTTTGAACTATCACAAAATATTCAAACTGTCGCCATATTTTTTTAAAATTTTTTTATGATAATCTTTTTTCAATTTTTTATCATAAATTCTTGTTAACCAATTTGTATATCAAGTAAATAAATAAATATAAATAAGAAATAATTTCAAGTAAAATTCATTCATTACTTTAATTTTAAAATTAAATAATTTAAATTATTTTATCAACATAAGTAGAAATTAAATTTAATATTTTCATAAATTTAATATAAGATCCAACCCATCATAAACACTAAAATGATGAAGATCCATGCATCCTTAACTTCATGCATATCTAATAAAGATAATGATGAAGATTCATTTCCTAAGTTTATGAATATCTAATAAAGATAATCTCTTTTTTTTTTTTTATCGATGAACTCAAGTCTACAACTTGCAATTATGAAAAAATTAGAAAAGTATATTGTGAATATTCTAATCATATCATCTAGTAGACACTTTTTAGTTATGTTTAGCAATGTGAAATTTATAAAATTTTGATTGAACTGAATAATAATAAGTATAGAGAAATTTCATGAACCGAATGTCCACTAATATGTCATTTAAAATTGTTTTAAATTTTTAAATTCAAATTGTTTTTACTTATTTATGCTCATAATTTTTAAATATTTTCCATTTTAATGTATATTTTACAGCTTACAAAAAATTGTTTTAAATTTTTAAATTCAATTTTTTTACTTAATTAGGCTTAATAATTTTTAAATATTTTCCATTCTAATATATATATATATATATATATATTTTACAGCTTACCAAATTAGTTGTGTATATCTTTCTTTTATGTTGTTCTTATCCACCTTCCTATGTGTTATTAGCCTTATCCTATCTCATGCATCCACTGATGCATTTTATTTTAGTAACATATTTAAATACAATAAATCATAGTAAGGAAAACATTAAACTAATGAGATTCATTAATTATTGAAATTAGAAATTAAAAAGATGAAATGAGTAGTTGAAATTTTTTTAAATCTATTTTAGTTATGTTTTGTAAGGTAACTAATTTAAAAGAAAGTAGCATTTTTTCAATCAGTTACATGAACTAGCATCCACTTTTTCAATTAGGAGATGAACATGCACCTTTATCCCTCATATTATTATTTTTAATTCTTTATTTGTACTCCACTTTTTAAAAAACCTATTCTCATTTTTCTTTTTATACGCTGCACACACTTTCGCTGCTCTCTCTCTCTCATCCACAGTGTTCCAACATCTTTCCTTGCCATTACCCACCTTCTACATCTCGGATCTTCTCTAATTAGGTGATGCCTTGTTCTTTTTCTTTTATATATTATGATTTTTTTTCTCTACTTTTATAATAATTTCAAATTATGAGCTTTCTTAAATTCTAAACAACAAATTTGTAGCTTAAAGTTTTTCGTGTTCTTGTTGCTAAGGGCTCAAAATTCCTCTAAGTAAACTGCCACTATTTTATATTCACCTCTAACGTAAGCGTTTTACATCATTGATAAATATTTTATCCTTAGACGACGCCGTAGCAAGAACAGCTATAATAATCTGCATGTGCTCCACAATTGTGTTTGGACAAGATATTAGCCACTCACTTACCAAAGTGACAAATTTAGTGGAACCAAACCATATATATCAATGCATAACGCAGTCTGGATTCACCTCTTATTTTATTTGTTACATATCTGTTTTAGTTCTTATATAAGAAAAACAGAATAGCGAACACCACGAAATTGGAAAATTGGCAATAAGGTTTATGCTACGCTTGTCCTTATTAATATACTTTTCATAAGTTTGATGCGTGTACCCTTGCAAATGACAATACCCATAAAGCAAATGTGAAATCTCAAATTGTGATGCATGTAGTGAGACGCATTAATATGATATGATGCAGGGATTTGACAATTTTTAAATTAGAAGTTTTAAATATAGGCTATTAAAGTTGTTATATATATATATATATATATATATATATATATATATATATATATATATATATATATATATATATATATATATATATATATATATATATATATATATTAGGATTCGTATATTAGATGTAAAATTTTAATATTTTTATTAATTTAATAATTTTATATATAATGTAAAATTTATTAATTTAATCGTTAAATTATATTATAATATCTAATAAATTATGTATTTTAAATTTTATATATATGATCTACCAAATATTATAATATAATTTAACAGTTGAATTAGTAAATTTTATATTTTATATAAAATTATTAAATTAATATAAATATTAAAGTTTGACATTTAATATTAACTAATTTAATTATATATCTTTAAAATTTTAAATATATTTATTTAAATTTTTAAATCATAATATGATAAGATAACCAAAAATCTATGTGATAAAGTCATAAAATTATATGCATAGGCTTTCAATGTTTTGATTTTTTTAAAATTATATTTTATATTTTTTCTATTAAAACAAAATAAAATTGATTATATCACAGGTATCATCTTTATAATTGTATTTTTTTTTAATTAAAATATATATTTATTTTTTATACATTAAATTTTATTATAAACTTAAAGCATAGAAACTAATAGATGTAATTTTAAAAAGATAGTTTAAATTTTATTATTCTACAAAATTATTAAGCTTTGATTTTATGAATATTTTTTTATTTTAATATGTTTTATTTGGATTGAATGTCTATTTATTAGGTAAGTACAAAAGCCAATAGCTAAAGAATATTAAGGTAATTATCTGAGTTACAATGCATTCTATATTAACTGTATTTAATATATATATATATATTCTAATTAATTTATTTTTATAAATTTGTAAGATGGAATTAACTAATCATAATATGGAGGGAAAGGTAAATTTTAGATGGACAGATGAGCTTGATAAGATTTTTTGTGAACTTTGTATTAAGTTCATTAGAAAAAATGGTCGTGTACCATTCAAATGGAAGGAGATTAATGATGAATTTGAAGCTACCATCAAACGGAAATTTAAACAAAGTTCTTTAAAGAATAAGTATGATTTCATGAAGAAAGAATGGCGTCTTTGGAAGTTTTTGAAGTTTGGCGAAACTGGTTTAAGATGGGATCCTATCACTGGAAAGCTTAATTGTTCGAATGAATGGTGGGAGAGAAAACTTAAGGTTACTTTGTTTCTCTTATTTTTACAATTAATTTACAATAAAATTTATTTATAGTAAAATATCTTATTTAGTAATTAAATATACTCTTTAATTTTTATAGGAGGAACCCAGGGCTGCCAAGTTTCGTAATAGACCAGTAAATCCTTCACTTGAGAAAATATGGCGTCAATTGTTTGAAAACACTTACATAACTGGGGATAATGTTGCACTGTCCATGGATCCTAATTATGTTCAACAACGAGAACAAGTGAATATGAATGTTGAGGAAGGAGATAATGAAAGTGGTGGTGAAAATGGTGCACACCATGTTTATGCAGAATATAATCAACCATCTTCTCACATAGATAATTTTATAAATGAGGAGAATACATATTTTTTTGATTTCATACAAGATTTAGGCTACACCCAAGAACCTAGTCAAGGTGTTGGGGTTACCCAAGTACCTTACCAAGATGGCTGTACAAGTATACCTACACAAACGCCAAACATGAGTGATAAACCTATGAAAGGAAAACGTAAAAGGAGACAATTAGATGGGGTAACAAAACTAAATTATCAGATAGATAGGTTGATATCAAACTCAAGTATGGCAATAAAGATATTGAAATCAGAAGGTATTATTAGCAAAGATACTAGTGCTAGTTTTACTATTGAGGCAACAATGGGTATTATCAATCGCATGGTAGATGGATGTATTTTGGAAGAGAATAGTGAATTATGGTGTTTTGCGGTTAGTTTGATTGAGAATGAAGTAAGACGACAAATTTTTCTAAACATACGAAGTGATGTTTCCAGAACAACTTGGTTGAAATATATGCATAATAAAGAGAAATGATTTCTTAATTTATTTTTTTATTTTAATTTTTTAAGTTTATTATGACATTAATGGAAATGTATTCATAACTTATACAAAGATAATTTTTATTTCTTATGAGATTTGCATTTTGTACTTTGGTATATATTTATAAATATTTTAATTATATATTTTTTACTAGTAGGTATATCATGCATATTGAAATAGAATAGAAGAGAAGAAGATATGCACCTTAATGGATTACATTGTCTTGTACAACCGATACAATAACTACTTATTAATATAAATATATTTGCGAAGAACCATGCATGACTTCACTTTTTAAATAGGTATATTTGTATACATTCTTGTCATGGGGGTGCTTCTATTAGGGATGTTGGATAACAGTATCAACATTCCAGTAAAACCACCAGTGAAGTATTTCATCAGGTTATTTATTAGTGCTAGGAGCAATGATTATAGGAGTACCATCTCAAATTGTTAATTATGAAAGATATATATCTTATTTTAAAGTAAGCATAAAAAATATTTACTTTTTTTCTTTTTTCATACCATAAATTCTAGATAACATCATTATTTTGATGTGTTATGATATGATTGTATTGGTTGTATTGATGAGACTCATATAACTACATGTCTTCTTGAGGTAAATCAAACATCTTATGGGCGGAGAAAAAGGAATCCATACTTTCAATTTAATGGTTACTTGTGACTTTAATGTGTTTAACATTTTTATCTGTTGGATGGGAAGGATCTTCACATGACACACATGTTTCTCTTCATGTCCTTAACATCGCAAAATTGAACTTTCCAAAGTTGTCATAAGGTATTGATATTTACATTTTTTTTACGATATAGTTTTATATAAAGTAATATCTTTTGCTATAGGTAAATATTATTTGAGAAATAAAGGATACTTAGATAAAAAAAAAAAGGATACATGATACCTTATGCTAAGATAAGGTACCATCAATCTCAATTTAAACATGACCTAACCAATGTTCAAGAAACATTTAATCGTAAACATTCATCTCTTAAAAATTGTATTGAAAGTCATTTAGAGAGTCAAATAAAAGATGGAAGATACATAGTAGAATATTACAATACAATATGAAAACTTAATATGATGTTATAATGGTTACATTTGGATTACAAAATTATATTGGAATTAACTCAGAAGAGGCTGACATGATATTTACTATCCATGAGCAGCATCTAAATTACCTTTCTCATGATGAGCTTCTAGATATTAATGATAGAAACATAATTAATAAAAACACGAAAGACAAATTTATTGGGGTACATGAGAGATCTACCGGATGAAGGAGATTCGAACAATATTTTTAATTCATTATGGAATGTTTACTAATTTTTTTTAGAAATATTACTTTTTTACATTATTGCTTGATGTTAAAATTTTCAGTTTAATTATTGAATAATTTATTTGAATTATTTATAATAAAATATTTAATATTTATTGATAATAAATATAAACTATAAATAATTTTTTCATAATATTATAAAATTTAACAAATAAATATTTTTAATTCTAAAGGAAAAAATTTATTTATTTAATAATATAATTTTTGTTGAAAAAATAAATTATAAATATTAAAACAAATACATAAATAAAATCAATCATCGAAAAATATTTTAATCTTTTTTTTTATAATATACAAACATCTTTATAATATACAAACATCAAAAGTACTATAAATTTATTTATGTTATCTTATTTTTTAACAAAATATATACAAATAAAATAACAAAATATATAAAAATATAATAAATTAACAAAATTTATTATTCTCAATTTTAATATAACAAATAATTTAAATAAAAATATATTTAATTTTATAATTAATAAAAAATTTATAATACAATAATTATATCCTTATTTATTATTTTATCTTCATCGTTCAACAACTATTTTTATTAAACACGTTCAATTTAAATTAGAAAACTATTCATCTTTCAAATTTCAGTTACATTTTGATTTTTAGTTAACTTATCTGTTGATTTTACCAAACACATTAAAAAAAATATATATATCAATAAATATATTAATTACTCTGAGGGAGAATTTTAATTGTCATAAGAAAGAAGCACATCAAATTCAGAGACTCAATATACTAGGAAACACATAAATTGCATTAAAGATATATATCAAACTATTAAATTTAAAAAAATAAAAAAATAAAGATAAAAAATTTAGCCAATAAAAAAATTAATTAAATGATAATAAAAAAATTAGGATAACAAATTTTATTTAAAAAATAACTGAATATCTTATAAGTGAAGAAAAACTCATAACAATGAGAATAATTATTCTTACTTTATATGATTTTTTTTATAAGTTTAGCTAAAATGTTTACTTGTAATTTAAAAATAAAAAAAACAATGATATTCATATTACTTTTGTTAGAATTCATCCTAATCTGTGAACATAGTAAGAATAATGAGTCGATAAGAACATAATGAAATAAGTTTAGAAGGCAACGACGATAGTTAATAAAAATAATTTTAATAAATATTATTGTATAAGTTAAAATAGAATTTATAGTTATTTTCATTTTGTCTTGATTAGAATTGCGATGTAAAAATGGAATAAGTAAATAAATTAAAAAATAATAATTTTAAAATAGAGTTGTTATTAGTTTTATTTAATTTAAAAAAAAATTAAAAATTTTTTTTTATTTTAAAATATAAAACAGTCTACAAACATAGAATAAGCTTAAAAGTTGATTTATCCATTAAAAAATATGAAAACTTAATCCTATAAGATCCTTAACATATTTATAGGTGGTTTATATTTAATCAAGTTGTGTAAATTAATAATAATTTTATCACTTTTAATACATAAAAAATAAATAAATTAAAATAATATAAATATTTATATATAAATAAATTAATAAAATAATTAAATAAAGAGAATAAATATTGTAAAAATTAATTTTAATTTGATGATTTAACTTTACTTCTACCTGCCAAAAGAACTAAAAATCATGTAATTATCTCTAACATAATTGTGCGTTAATTAATTTAATAAAAAAGATAATTTTTATAAAAAATGTTAATGAAAAATTTAAAATAACGTAAAATTATTCAATAAATCTTAAATATTAAAAAAAGTAGTATCAATTACTTAATTATTTTTGTTAAATATTATATAAATTAAAAAATATTTTATTTATTTAATTTTAAAAAAAAGTAAATAATAATTAAAAATTATTAAAAGTTAAATAAAAAAATTTATAAAAAAAAATTGTATTGTTTTAAACTTAAATTAATATGAAGTCAACACGAAATGATTAAAAATAAATAAGTGTAAATGATTAAAACAACACGAAAAATAGTATATACTCTTCAATCTTTATCATTAGTACAAGTTAAAATATATTTTACTTGTTTAAATTTTGAAAGTAAAAAAATAATTAATAATTATAAAAAATTAAAATATAATTAAAAAATTATATTATATTAAATTCAATTTATCATAAAGCTATTAAATAAGTATGTATGACTAAAACGATAGTAAAACTAATATAAATTACTCAATTTCTTTTATTTATTATATTAATTAAATAAATGTTAATTTTAATTGGATAAATTTTGAGATAAAAAAATTAATAAAAAAAGAAGCAAGACTTGATTAAAATATAATGTATTAAAAAGTAAAATAATCTACATCATTCAAAATTTAAGTTGATATGAAATTAATCAAAAAGTTTTTATTATTAAAATATATTTAAGCATTCTATTCATATTATAGATTTGGTATAGATCAGAATATATATATATATTTAAAGAATAAAAATTAAAAAATAATAATAACAACAATAAAAAAATAAAAAAATAAAAAAATAATAAATATTAATATTTAGTATTATAATAATCAAACTGATAAAAATAATAATAGAAAAAATCCTTAATATAAAACATCTAAAAAATCAATGATAATAATAAAAAATAAAAATAAAATTAATTATTAGATATTAACAAAATAATTAAAAATAATAAATAAATTAATCAATAAAAAAATATAACTTTAATTTTTTAAGTTTATCTTTATAGTAAAATAAAAAATAATATTAAATATACTAAAGCAAGACAAGTTAGGACATCAATTTAATTATTATTAATGTTATACATAAAAAAAAACAATAAAAATACATAAATAAAATATTTAAATTTTTCCATATATATATATATATATATATATATATATATATATATATATATATATATAAAAGCTGATACCAAGCCCCACATCCATCATCAAGAAAATACAATAAGATCCTCCTTTTCTACTTTAACTTCTCAGAAAAATCAAGGAGAAAACTTCAATAGATTTTTAGTATTATCCAATCAAAAGGATAACCGTCCTCAACAAGAATATGTGAGCAAGCCTGAATCAATAAGAATATGTGACCAAGCCTGAAGCCATTCCAATGATGGCTATAGATTCAGCATGGTCCAATTGGACTGCTGAAGAAATTGCAAAAAAGTTTTCCCAAATAAATGTTCTTATGTACCGCACAACGGACAGCAGACTCGTCGTTTTTATGAGTTAGTATTATTAGACACAAAGTCGATAGTGTTAACACATAATAAGGACGAAGATCAAAAAATTTTATTTTCAAAATTCAAAATACTCAATGTTTTATTTAATAAAGATTGGGGTTAGCCTCTTTCTCGATACAAGTTTCTTTCCATAGAATATACTCCGTCAAAATATAATTATTTTGATTACATCAAAGCTTGGCGAGACATTCTAAGAAACAGTCAGCAAATAGTGATAAGAAATAGGGGTAATGAAGCCTCTGGTAGTGAACGATCATTACTTATAGAAGACATAGAAGAAAACCTTCAAAGATGGACAATTCCGGTTGTCAAGATAGGAGATGTATATAAACAAAGATCTTTAAGTCCAGATGAACAAGTACACATGGTAGAATATTCTTACCCTGGTACTCCTAACAACAGAGAAATTCAAATATTAGAACAAAAATTATTAGATCAACACATAAGAGAAAAATATGTTCATATTCATTTAGGGTTTATTCAAGTTGCCCTAAAACCTAATTTCAAATTAGGAGTAAACCTTCCGGTCTTAGCAGTGCTAAGAGACAAAAGGTTATATAATCTAGAAGATACCATAATAGCAGCCTTATAAAGTTTACATGATGGGACAGCTTTCTTTAACTGCTATCTTGACTTTTCAATGGTTTTGGATAATTCAAAAATAGCTTCGGCTATACAATTAATGATTCATTCGCCTGAAGGAATGGTGGATGATTAATTTGGACCTTTTCAAATCATATATCAACTTCATTATAAAGTCACCAAGATAGGTTACAGATTCCAATCCGCCTATCAGACTCCAAAAAATGAAACTACGATAATAGAAGCCAATTTAAAGAAAAGTAAGGTTTCAAAAAGACTAAACCATCAAGACTTGATAAACAGAATTCCAATAGATTGGGTCCTAAAGGATATATTAGAACAGCCTAGACAAGAAAATACTGTAATAGAAACATAACCGCCAGAATGAAGAGATCTTAGAATATCCTTTAAAAGAGATAACTCAATAGGAACCTCTCAAGATTGGTCACAGAGTTCAGCCCTACACTCTGTAGACAATTCAACAATAAATTATAATATTAGAGGAGTAGACACAAGTAGAATTCCTCAGGTAGCAGAACCAATATATGAGCAAGAAAGTATATACTCACCCACAGCTTCCCAAGTTTTAAACGTTCTAAATCGAGAAAATATTTTTACTATAGATAAAGAATGGATAAAAAGAGATATAGAAGGAAAACATAATGAATTAAGAAAAGAATGGTTTTTCAAAACATTTGTACAAGAAGAAAGAATTAAAATAAGAACATTATTTTATAATTATTTAGAAAAAATTCAGCAAAATAGATATTTCTTTTCCTGGTTAGAACAATATTTAGAACAAAACCATTTAGAAAATCCTTTCAAAAAATAATTAAATCCAATAAATGATAATCATACAATTTAGAAAACAGATCAAGAAAAGATTATTCATCAAGAATATCCCCTCAAGAAACAATTAAAATAGAAGTAACCAAAGATATAGAGGTAAAAGCTTCACCATTCAAAAAGGCCAATTTAGAGAGAAAAGAAATAGAAAAGCAAGATATAGATAAAATTCATCAACAACTTAATTTCTCTAATATTGTTTTAGGGGTAATGACAAAACAACTAAGTAGAATAGAATTAAAACAAGAAGGCCAAAAACCTATAGAAAAACCCATATATAACTTATCCATGATGTCAAAAGAGTTTATAGAAAGTTTTGGACAAAAGATTTCAATAGAAAAAGAATTAGATTTAATAAAAACAAGAATAGAAAAATTAAGTATAGGCAGTTCCTCAGTAAATCATTTAGAAGTAAATAAAATAGGACATAAAAATAATTATCCAAAGCTAAAAACATTTCATCAAAGACCAACAATGCTTGATTTATTGCTAGAAGAAAGGTCTCAGTTTATTCAAAATAGTTATTCAGGAAATGACTTGGTATAATGGAATTTAGATGGGCTAAGCGACCAAGCAAAATTAGATTTTACTACCCAAATGACCATGGCAGCTACTGCCTATAAAACAAGAGGAATGACTAACCGAGCTACAGCTGAAGCTATAGTTCAAGGATTTACAGGTCAGTTAAAAGGATGGTGGGATAATTTAGTTCCACTAGAAAGTAAACAACAAATATTAGAACACATAAAATAAGAAACCAATGAGAGTGATGCGGTGGTTACTCTTATTTTCACAATAATTCAACATTTTATAGGCGATCCTAACATCTTTAAAGAACAGGTTGCTATCCAACTAGCAAAATTAAGGTGTCTTTCAATATCTAATTACTCTTGGTACAAAGATGTTTTTTGGTCCAAGAGAAGATGCTTCGGCAGGGTATTGAAAAGAGCGATTTGTCGCCGCTCTACCTGCCTTATTTTCCCATAAAGTAATTCAAACAATAGAAAGTAAATATTGATCACCAATACCATATGATCAGTTAACTTATAGCCAAATACATAATATGGTAGTAGAAACAGGCCTAAAAATTTGCATAGATTCAAAAATACAAAATTAGTTGAGAAGATAAAAACTAGTAGGACAAAAGGAAATAGGTTCATTTTGTCAACAATATGGGATGGAACCCATAAGAGCTCCAAGTAGGAGAAAACACAAAATAAAAAAGCCCAAATCTCAATATAAACCCCAACAGAAAGGTCATATTTTGACCACCACTTAACCTTTATAGTTCTCATCAAATAACTAAGATGAGAACCATGTTTCATTCCTTTGGAGTATTCCCACATCATAATCCAGGGAATGCCTTGAGATATTACGAAGGACATAAACTTCTTATTTTCTGCTATGTTGGTTTTTTCTTGAAACTATTTGTATCCATGTTGAACTTTCTTGGGATATGTTACTCGTTCAGGACCAAAATCCAAAAAACATTCCTCAAACCATATTGGTAAATTAATTGATAATCCTTTTCTTATCCAAATAAATCAAGAGTGGTTTATTGAGTTAAGAAAAAGAATGTCTCGCCAAGCTTTGATGTAATCAAAATAATTATATTTTGACGGAGTATATTCTATGGAAAAAAACTTGTATTAAGAAAGGGGCTGACCCCAATATTTAGATAAAACATTGAGTATTTTGAATTTTGAAAATAAATTTTTTGAGTATATATATATATATATATATATATATATATATATATATATATATATATATATATATATATATATATATATAAAATGTTACAAACGAAACAAAACGGTGGCAGTATATACTTGTTTAAAAAATAATATGGATTGACTGATTTCTAAATTAAAACCACAATGACATACTATTCACAAGAAAATTGAAAATTGATTGCAAATTCATAATCATCCATATTTTTTTATAAAAATAATTTATTAGAGAAAATAACAAAAGGTTCAAATTACCTAGATAAAAGTTAATATATTATGCACATCATGTATGAAACAACGCAAAGAGAAAGTGAAGGAGAGAAGAGAAATGAAAATAAAAAGAGAAAAAAAAAATAAAAAAAAATGAAAAATATTGTTGCAATCTAAACCACGGTGTGATGGTGAATTTGAAAAAATTGATTTGTTTAAATTATAAAAAGTGAAATTATTATTAAATTTTATTTTGAAAGATAAAATTTAAAAATAATTTAAAAAATTATAAATTCAATCGGTTACAAATTGATTCTATTCATCTATTCTAAAAAATGGTATCTGCAGTTAAATGTATAATTATAAAATAATTTTAAAAAAAATTTATCTGATCTCTTTTAATATAAAAATTAAATATTTAAATTATGTTTAAAAAGATAAAATAAAATTTAAAGAAATAAAATATAATATATACATAAAATAGCTTAATAAAATTTTTGATCTTACTTCTGCATATTTTTTTGTGCTACAAAAAATTGAAAATGTATATAGTTGTATTGGATTGATTTTGTTAAAAAATCATTTGAAAAAAATTGAGTTGAATTTAAAATAAATATGAAAAAGGTGATTTAAAGGGTAAATTTGATTTTTAATAATTTGAGATTGAATTTTTCTAAAAATTTAAATTGTGAAAAAAATTTATTTGAAATTAAATTTTGGAAAAGAATTTTTTATAAGAATAATTTTTAATATGAAAATATATTTTTTCTTTTTTTATATTTTAATTAATATTTTCAACCTGCATATTCACATGACTTGAAGCAAATATATTAATGCATTTTAAATCTTTACAATTCTAAAAATATGAATGATAAAATCAATCACACATTCATATCTAAGGTCTATGGCATAAAATCAATCACCCATGTTTAGCATTTACTATTGAACCAATAATCTCAAAATATATTAACTCCTTGGAAGGGAAGCTCGTAAATTGGCCAATTATTATAAAACAACAAGAATTTTAAAATGCTTAAGGAACCAAACCTTTGTTGTGTGCCTAGAGGGTTTTGGTTGCTCTTGTATGTGAAAGAAGTTGTGAATATCAAAGCCTAGCAAGAGGGAGAATGGGTCTGTATACTCCATTGTTGTTGTTGTTAGCTTAGTTATATGGATTCTTAGCTATATGGCTAAAACGACGTAGTCCAAGGGCTAAGAGGCGTTGTGGTGTGTGGGACCATTACTTTTCTGGCCATGGGACTAAGAAGCATGCCCCATTCTTGTCTAATTTAAATTTACCCATACAAATCTTAATAAACTAGGAGTAATAAAGATACAAAAATGAAACATTGAGAAACAAAAGTACAAGGGCCGACATTGAGCAAGCATGGTTAAAGAACATCTTTGAACATATGAGTAAACAGACTTGTGACTAGGCTAGATCATGTTACCCTTAAGCTCATGAATGAACTTCCAACAAACGACATGCATAGAAAAAATTCCAATCATAAACACTCAATGGTCTATAAGAAAAGTTTTACGCTGCTAAGGTGAGAAGAATAGGATGCAGGACTACCTCTGGCAGCTACGGGAAACAGCTCCTGTATGCTCTCGCCAAGTACGGAGTGAGAAGGAGAGTGATTCTTGAGAGGGCGTGGATATTGGAAGCAGGTGCTAGAGAGGGAGCGAAGGAGTGAAAAATAAGAATCCTTCGGGAATGTGGTGCCTGAAAGCCTTTTGGGAAGATCCTGAAAAGGAAATTAGTGGTGCGGAACAAGATCGTCTGAACTGTTATCAAAGGGAAAGGACCTTTGAGAGAGTATTTTTTTGCCCTTCTTTGTCCGTTCCTTAGGGGTTGGAAGAGATTGAATATTCCTCCTGTTGTGAGTGTGTGGGAGAAAGTAAATTCCTATTCCATTAAGAGTGGGATCCTAAAAGAGAGCCCTAATTTTTGGTGAAAGGGATTAATAATGGTGATGCCTTGCTTAATTTTTTTAAAGGTTAATATTATACATTTTATTTATATTTTTTTTACTCTGTTTTTTCTTCCCTCTCATTTTTATAGTATGATGTGTTTATTTAATATCTTTCATTTAGTTGTAATTTGGACTATTAGAAATCTATATTTTTGGCTTATATATTTTGTTTTTTTTACAAAAGTGCAGTGGAAACTATGATGAAAGTGTGTAATGATTATTAGAATAAAATGATGAATAATTTACCTGTTTTGGAAAAATATATTGTTAAATTTAATTCACTTGATGTTTATGTATACTTCAATTTCTTCTTCTTTAATCAAAAGATTGCAATTTTCAATTTTTTTTCTTTAAATTTTGTTTCTAAGATTACTTTAGGTGTTTTTAAGAAACTCATTTGAAGAAAAGGTTTTCACCTCCCTCCAACGTTATTGTTTTTGTCAAGCTTCTAAATTCTTTTTCCAATTTTTCTTTTCTGGTCAAAAAAATGGCTTTCCTAGAGCAAGAGTTCCACCTAGTCGTCCTAACTTGTTACTCCTTTAATACCAAGTTCTGAGCTATCTTGTTTTTCTTAATTTCAAATTAATTTTTTTAAAATTTTAATAAATTGAATCAATTCTATTATTTTTTTAAAATTCAAAATTAATTTAATTAACTAAATATCAAATTAAATTTAAAGCAAATAATTAAATAAAAAATAAGAGGATACCAAATGAAATTGGTATTCATAGTTGTCTCTCTTTAATTGTTTATTACTAGATGGCATGGATAATTAATTTATTTAAGTCATCATAGTAAGAAATGAGTAAACAAGTGAATAGGTTTTATCCAAACCATTGACATACTACAAAAGTGTGGGATATACGTGTTGGTAAATGACCTGCAAATGACAATAGTTACGACAATAATTTTAATTGGCCTTTACGTTTTAGTCATTATGTCATTACTATTTGACTATTGAAGAGTTAATATTTGGTCATTGTGTACTTATTAGCCGTTAAGCAATTATTTTCTAACCATTGGATATTGATCTACTGAATGTTTGTAGTATTTTCTAGTCGTATGCAACTTTTTTCACCTATGTTATATAGAACAAATTCTCTAAGTATTCAAAACATATCTCTAAGCTCTTCTACTCACTATTTTACTCCCTTGATTCTGGGTATTATTGTGTGAGACTTTAGCACACGTAAGTTCTAAGTGCACGGTTCCTTGCGTACCGTTGTGTTAACCTTAGGGAGTAATACCTAAATCAGATTGCACCAGAGATCTATCAAAATTTTCCTTTCAAGGTAGTGATTCTTCCATGGTGCAAAGTCTACTTTTCCTAAAAAATTAAAAGTTAAATCTCTATGGCGTTGCTATACAACAAGAATGCACTGCCTGTTGGTTGAAATGTGACGAAGGCAAGTGTACCTTATTGGTTTTCAGAGTAAAGAGTGAGAAAGAGTATCGTCTCCACAGAGATTTGATTCAATTAATGAATTCCTACTAGTCCACTAATTGAACTCAGTTATGGAAATGCGTAGGCAACGCAAATGTGAATGTAGACAACGCAAATATAACAGAACTGCAATTAATGATTTTTGTTAAATAAGATAAAATACTGTTCTAGCATGCATAAAAACTAATTAAAATTAGATCCAGAACTGTCCAGTACTCAACGGATGACACAAGTGTGAGAAAAATTGGTTTTTGGAAGGTGTTAGGGTTGAATTTCACCAAAACTTCTCCTATGTAATATTAGATCATTACTTGCATTTTAAGTTATAATATAATTAAAGATCGAATTCTAAAATATTAATTGAAAATCAATCTCTTGACTCATCAATACTTTACCTGAATTAGAAATCCTAATTCTTTAGTAATTCCTAAATGGAGTAAGCCTTAAGTTCAAGAATTCACGCAATCTCACAACTACGAATCTCTATTCCTAGAGAACTCACAATTATGTTATTCAATCTCAGTTCCAATTCTAAATCCAATTTCCCAATTGTGAAGAAGAATTCAAATTTAATCTATAAGTGGCTAATTCATAGAAGCGTTAAGCGAAGAGAAGAATAATCAATTTAAGGAGAAGCAAACTTGAATTCAGATAATATATCCAGGTTACATAGGTTCAGAATGGATTCCTCCTTCCCCTAACAGAGTTCTAGTTACACATAATGATAAAGAAGGAAACAAGGGAGAAGATGGAAGTCATCTGTATGACGACTATCGGTGGTTGCGCCCTTCTTCCTCAACCCTAGGGGTTCTTCCTTCATCCGATCGAAGAGGCCTGACTAAGGAAGATCCTGTGTAACAAACTAGAGAGAGAGGGTTCATTTTACGGCCCCTAACCCTTTTTTGTTGGGAGTCTGAATCTTTTATATGTGTTGTTCTGTTACGTTGCGTACCCAACGCGGTCGACTCTTGCGTCGCCAACGTAGAGTGTATTACAGAATGATTCAACCTAGCCAGATTTTTATATACTTGATGCATCTTGGTTTGCGTTGCCTACATGAAATCCTATGACAGTTTATACACAATGAAAACACTTCAGATTTACAGGAATTTATCGCCAAAAAGCTTTAAAACTGCATATTCCAGATTGTGTACGGGTTACACAGTTTTCTATAATTTTCTTATGCATTAGTGATTATTTATGCTCCAATTGCTTATTATTATATCGAAATACATACCAAATAAGTGTCGTGTTGGATACTTATCACAACCCCAAACTTGAACTCTTGCTTGTCCTCAAGCAAGCATTGAGCTACAGAAAACATTCAATTCTTGACAAACTCACAATATGCGTATCATTTCCCTCAAATGATTTCCTGCTCCCCTCTTCAATCCAACTTGCATTAATAAAAAACTTTCAGATTTATTTCAAAGACACTCCATCAAGCATTGGGAATAGATGAAAAACACTTGTGGAATTAGAACACAGCATGAAAGTTATGAGTAAAACAGCACTCAGGTTATGGTTGCAACAATTTCCTATGAGAAAGCATGGCCTAGACTTGCAAACTCTCATAAAGTTAAGTGTTTCATTCTTTCTCTCAGGTGTCTCAGTTAGGTGTTTCTCTCCATGTCATCTAATCAAGGTTCCATTACCATAGGCTTCCCCTTATTCTCTATCTCTACTAATGAGTCACATGCTTACATAAATCAAAAGGTCTTGTTGTGGGTTGTAATGTGGCTTAGGTAAAAGGTGGGTAGAATTTAGAAAGTGAGCTTGTACAAGTCAAAGAAACTAGGAGATGATTGGAGAATACATTTTCCATTAGTTTAAAGATGTAGGATCACCTTAATAAAAAATTTGTACACTTGTGTTCAATGTTCCCTTGCCTTAGTTGGGTACCCGAATTCCCTTTTCTTATTTTTATTTGTTCTATTTTTATTGCAAATTTTTTTAAGGAACCCACTGCCAATTACATTACTACTGACACTTTCAACCCCAAATTTAACTATTGCTTGTCCTCAAGCAACCCCAAACTTAGAATGTTGCTTGTCTTCAAGCAACCCTAAACTTTATGGAAAATTTACTCTCGATTACAAGTAACCTTCGCCTAGTTCCTTTGGCTAGGCATATTCATGGTTTTCCACAGTCTTGGCTTGAAATGAGCTAATTTAAATAAAAAGAATTGGATATAAGGCTCAAAGGGGGAGACCAGGGATAAGAATGCAAGGTGAGTTATTTGGTTAAGTAGGTGTATATCAAAGAAGTGCCTTAATCCTATTTATGCAAGCATATGATAGTTAATTTCAACTAAGAAACAAGGCAAGTTCTGAAATGAGACTCAATTTGTGACCAAGCACACACAAAAGAAATAGGTGTTGAGACTCAACCACTCATAGGAAATTTGTGCAAGCCTAGAACATGCGTCACAAAACTAATCATTGTCAACGATAGCAGAATAGCAAAAGAAGCCTCATTCAATCATGCTATATTCTGGATCATGTAAATGAACATTTAAGGACTGCACGATCTATCCATGGTGTAGAGAATGAAATCATGTCACAAATAATACTTATTGGAGGGAAAAGGGAAGGGTATTAAGGATTGATTTTTAAGTTATTAGGTTAAGAAAACCCCTGCATTGTGCTTATTTTGTAGGTGAAATTGTGCATGAATGTGCTCTGGTGATTATATGAGTGAAAGTGACACTCGTGAAATAGCATTATGGTGCTTCACTCAGCCTAGACGCGTTGGGCACGCTAGGGTTAGTTACGTTGGTAACGCAACTGTGCAGAGTGCAGATGCATGTGAATTCATTTTAAATTCTACATAAATGATGTATCAGCATTCAAACAGCACTGTAATAGTTAGAGTTAGAGTTCACTCATTAATCTAATGCACAATTCACTGTTTAAAACCATTTGGAAAGATCTCACCAAGTGGTTAGCCAAGGTCCTTGGTGTGGAACAGGTGTGTTAAGTTGTGCAGCTCTAAGCATGCACCCTGCCATTTCTCGCGGGCCATAGTTGACCACTTATGTTGATCACTCATTGAGTCAACATATGCTGTGAATTTGCGTTGAACACGCGGTCTCGGTTGCGTTGACAACACATATCAGAACAGAATGCAAAACACATTTTAGTACTTACAAACATGGTTTCTGTTAGCCACACTTGTTAACTTACATCAAGCACACAATTTAGGATAGACTGCAAAACCTTAGGATTCTCAGCATGTTCTTGGACCCTTCAACCAAAATACTAGCTGCAGGGGCAGCTGAGGTATGCATCACACACTAGCAGCACTCAGTCTTTGCCTTGGGCATCCCTTGAAAAGGTCTTGTGTGCTGGGATGGGTCTGACACCCAATGTTCCCAACCCAGATTCTGCTTTTGCTCCATAACAGTTCCGTTGGACACGCAGATCGTTCCTGTTGGACACGAAAACCATAACAGCAGACAGAACCTGCTAAAACAACATTGTCCAGCAGTAAACTATTCTGTAATAGCACTCAAGCATGCTCCAGTCGTCCAAACCTGCATGAATATTCAACTGTACTGCTTTTAATTATTCTACTTGGTATTTACATATAGTTTTCTCAAAATTAACATAAAAATGAAAGGAAAAAACTAGTTTCCAAGGGTTGCCTCCCTTGCAGCGCTTGTTTAATGTCTCTAGCTTGATAGTTTTGGGTTTCAATCAATCGACTTGAAGGGTGCAGGTAGTCTTCTCCCTGCTGATTTCACCTCCATGATAATGCTTGACACGCTGACGATTGACTTTGAAACTTCTTTGAGACTGCATGTCTTCAAGGGTGATAGCACCATGAGCAGAAACTTCTTTGATCATGAAGGGACCTGACCATTTGGACTTCAGCTTCCCTGGAAATAGTTTCAACCTGGAGTTGAACAGCAGAACCAGTTGTCCAGGTTCAAATACTCTGTGTTTGATCAGCTTGTCATGCCATTTCTTGGTATTTTCCTTGTAAATCTTTGCATTTTCATAGGCATTGAGGTGAAATTCCTCCTATTCATGCAGCTGTAACAGTTTACTTTCTCCAGCTGCATTTGCGTTAAAATTGAGGAATCTGGTTGCCTAGTATGCCTTATGCTCAAGTTCAACAGGTAGGTGGCATGCTTTCCCAAAAACCAATTGGTATGGAGACATATCAATCGAAATTTTGAAAGCCGTTCTATAGGCCTATAATGCGTCATCCAACCTGTTAGCCCAATCTGTCCTGAAGTTGTTCACAACCTTTTCTAGGATCCTCTTTATTTCCCTGTTGGAAACCTCATCTTGGCCGTTACTTTGTGGGTGATATGCTGTGGTAGCTCTGTGCCTAACGCCATATTTGCTCATAACTACTTCTAGCTTCTTGTTACAGAAGTGAGATCCCCCATCACTGATGAGAATGTGTGGGACACCAAACCTGGACAAAATGTGCTTCTTCAAGAATTTTATTACAAATTTGGCTCCCAAGTGTGTGTAGGGACAACTTCCACCCATTTTGAAACATAGTCCACAGCTAGCAATATGTGTTCATTAGAGTACGAGGGAGGGAATGGTCCCATGAAATTTATGCCCTATACATCAAATAGCTCCACTTCTAAGATGTTAGTGAGGGACATTTCATCTCTCCTTGAGACATTTCTGCTGCGTTGGCAGATGTCACACATAACTATAAAACCCTTAGCATCCTTGAATAATGTAGGCCAGAAAATCCACTTTGTAGCACCTTGGCTGCTGTCCTTTTTCCATTGAAATGGCCTCCATAGGCTAAGCTATAAAAGTGCCACATAATGTCTCTTTTCTTTTCACGTGGGATACACCTTCTGAGAAATCCATCCACACCTCTTTTGTACAGGAAAGTCTCATCCCATAGGTAGAATTTGCTGTCATGATAGAGCTTTTTCCGCTGCTGCCAAGACCATCCAATTGGAATGATGTGCGCAACTTTGAAATTTGCCATATCTGCACACCACGGTGCAACAACCATGGTTAGCAGCTTCTCATCTGGAAACTCCTCATTGGTCAGAACCTTCTCATCCTCTATGGTTTCAATAGGCAGCCTTGGCAGGTGATCAGCTGCATCATTGTCTTTTCCTTTTCGGTCTTGGATTTCAAAATTGAACTCTTGGAGGAGTAGAATCCACCTGATCAGCCTCGGTTTTGCCTCCTGTTTTGACAAAAAATGTTTCAAAGCAGCATGGTTAGTGTAAACAATTACTTTGGCACCAATTAAATATGACTGAAACTTGTCAAAAGCGTAGACAACGACCAGCAACTCTTTTTCAGTTGTTGTGTAGTTCAACTGTGCATTGTTCAGCACCTTGCTAGCATGACATATAACATGTAGCCTCCTATCCTCTACTTTCCTAGCACAGCACCTACAACATAATCACTTGCATCGCACATGAGTTCAAACGGGAGACTCCAATCGAGGGCTGCAAGTATATGCGCTATGATAAGTCTTTCTTTGAGTGTATTGAACGCCTTCAAACATGAATCATCAAATCTGAATTCAGCTTCTTTCATTAGGAGGTCACACAACGGTTTAGATATTTTGGAGAAGTCTTTGATGAATCTTCTATAGAATCTGCCATGCCTAAGGAAACTCCTCACTTCCTTCTCATTTACCGGAGGAGGGAGTCTCTCAATAGCTTCGACCTTGGCTCTATCTACTTCTACATCTCTTGATGCGACCTTGTGTCCTAACACAATACCTTCCTGTACCATAAAGTGGCATTTCTCCCAATTCAATACTAGGTTGGTCTTTTCACACCTTTTCAGCACACAGGAAAGGTTGCTCAAGCAGTTGTCATAGTCAGAACCAAAGACCGAGAAGTCATCCATGAAGTCCTCAATAAAATTCTCCACCATGTCAGGGAAAATGGCGAGCATGCACCTTTGAAATGTGGCAGGTGCGTTGCACAGATCAAAGGGCATCCGTCGATACCCAAATATCCTATAAGGACAGGTAAAGGCAGTTTTTTCTTGGTTCTTGGGATCCACCACAATATGGTTGTAACCAGAATATCCATCCAAAAAGCAATAGTAGGCATGCCCGGCTAGTCTTTCCAGCATCTGGTCCATAAACGGAAGAGGGAAGTGGTCTTTCCTGGTGGACTCATTGAGTCTTCTGTAGTCTATACACATATGCCAACCAGTCATTGTCCTTGTAGGAATGAGTTCATTCTTCTCATTAGGGATTATTGTTATTCCTCCCTTCTTAGGCACAACCTGAACTGGGCTGACCCACGAGCTATCTGAAATTGGGTTGATAATAACTGCATGCAACAGCTTGAGGACTTCCTTCTTCACAACCTCTTTCATGGTTGGATTGAGTCTTCTTTGGGGCTACACCACATGTTTGAAATCTTCTTCCATTAGGATTTTGTGCATGCAGAAGGAAGGACTTATTCCCTTCAAATTTGAAATAGTCCACCCAAGGGTAGATTTGTGATCTCTTAAAATTCTCAACATCTTCTCCTTTTCTTCTTCATTAAGGGAATTGCTCACAATCATTGGAAATGTGTTCTTTGCTCCCAAAAATGCATAACGGAGGTGAGATGGGAGCTGTTTCAGTTCTGTTTGTTGGTTGTCTACTCTTTCTTCTTCCTTTAGCAAGCCTTCAGGGGGTTGTGAGCTCTTCCTCATAGGAGGATTAGCTTCAAGTGCGGCTATGCATTCCTCCACAGCTTGGCTTTCTTTTTCTCTCCCCTGATTCAGGCCTTTAGATTTCCGCAGTACTCCGTCGAGAATGGAGTCATTATCCTGTTTTTCAAGAGGGTTTGTCAGTGGCGTGGCCAACACATTCACTGGAAGCAGGGTTGCCAATGCATCCATCCTCATGCAATGCAGCGATTCAGCAGGATGCTTCATAGCTTTGAAGATATTGAAGGTGACCTTTCATCCCTATACTCTTAGTATCAGTTGTCCTTACTGCACATCAATAAGTGCTCGCCCTGTGATAAGGAATGGTCTTCCTAGGATCAATGATATTTCTGCATCTTCCGCCATGTCTAGCATCACAAAATCCGCTGGAAAGATAAATTTGTTCACCTTGACTAGGAGGTCCTCCACCACACCATATGGATATTTGATCGACCTATCAGCCAGCTAGAAGCATATTATAGTAGGCTTCACCTCCTCTATTTCTAATCTCTTCATTATGGAAAGAGGCATCAAGTTGATACTAGCCCCTAAGTCGCATAATGTTTTTCCAATCTGCAAGTTGTCGATGGTGTAGGGAATTGCAAAAGAACCTGGATCCTTAAGCTTTTGAGGAAGCTTCCTTTGAATGATGGCACTACACTCTTCCATGAGAGCTACAGTTTCATCCTCCTTTAGTTTTCTCTTTTTGGAGAGCAACTCCTTCATGAACTTTGCGTAGGATGGCATTTCATCCAATGCTTCAGCTAATGGGATGTTAATATGTAGTTTCCTGAATACATTCAGGAATTTTTAGAATTTCCTCTCCTCTTACTGTTTTTTCAGTCTTTGTGGGAATGGGATAGTTTGCGTTGCTAACAGAACCTTTTCCCCGTTGGCAACGGCTTCCTCAAACAGATGCTTTTTGCTTTTCCTTGCTGGCTTTTCATGGAATTCCTTCTTTTGATCTTCCTTGGCTGCTGGTTGCAAACGTGCTGCCGAATCTCCTTTAAGCTGCATTTCTTCTCCATTTTGGAGGGTTGTTCCACTGGATCAGCAGCACAATGTGCCTGTACAGTCATGTTATCTCCTGTCTTTTTCAGTTTTGGTGGCCAAGGCTCTATCACCTTTCCACTCCTTGTCGTGATTGCATTGCACTGCTCCTTAGGGTTCACTGTTGTGTTACTAGGAAAGCTCCCAGCATTTCTTTCTGTGAGTTGTTTGGACAGTTTCCCCACTTGATTTTCCAGATTCTTGATGGAAGTTTGGGTTGACTGCATAAACTGGTTGAGTATATTTTCCAGGTTTGCAGAGTTGTCCTGATGTTGATTTGCCTACTGTTGAGAGGGTTGTTGCTGCGTATACGGCCTATTCCTCCTGGGAAGATTGTTCTGGTTCCTGAAATTTGTATTATAGGAGCTAGAGTAAGGAAGATACTTACATCTTTGTGGCTGGCCCATAAAGTGCACCTTCCCCTGACTAGATGTTCCTGTCAAATTTGCATCACAACATCCATTCTCATGCTCTCCCGCATAGAAATCATAGTTCAGGACTTATGTTTGTTGTGAGGTTTCCATATTGAAAACCTGTAGTTGCTTTGTCAAAGTCTCCAACTGCTGGGAAATCAGTTTTTTTGAGCAAGTAATACAGTTTGCATGTCCAACTCCAGCACACCTCTCCTTGACACGCTTCTATCATTCGATGATTGGTTTTCATTGGAAGCCATTATCTCAATCAGTTCCATGGCCTCCTCTGCAGTTTTGGTATTTAGAGATCCTCCTGCTGAATCATTGATAATGAGTGGTGGGTTTAACTCCATTGTAGAAAATGTGAACTTGGTGAACATTAGAGAAGCCATGGTGTGGACACTTCCTTAGAAGCTCCTTCAACCGCTCCCAAGCTTCATAGAGCGACTCTCCTTCTTTTTGGCCGAAGCATGAAATTTCTCCTCTCAGGTTATTATATTTAGAGGGAGGAAAGTACTTCATGAGAAATTTGGATACTAACTCCTCCCACGTAGTGATGCTCCCTCTTGGTTGGGTTTGAAGCCAACACTTGGCACGGTCTCTAAGAGAAAAAGGGAACAGTCTCAATCTGATAGCATCCTTAGAGACTCCGTTCATTTCACTGCCCCCGAACTGGTCCTGCTAGACTAAATGGAGAAGTGCTGATTTGATTTCGAAATTGTTGGCAACAATAGGCGGTCTCATGATGCTCGTGCTGCAACTTGTAGAATTCGGGACAGCGTACTCTCCCAATGTAATTCTCCTGTTATGTTGATGTTCCTCCATGGTCAACTATTGGGCAGAGTGCGTTTCGCTGACTCCTTGCGCTCGTAGTTGCTCCTGCTGTGCTTTTCTTATCTTTGCTTCCCTTCGCTTTCTTCTTACTAGCTTTTCAATTTCAGGTTCAAAGGTTAGCTCTTAATCTTCTTCATCTGGCATAAACAAAGTTGAATAAGATTAAAACTCAAGGGGGAATCAATATGAAAAACAGAGTTATGCAAAATATCAAACAGAATTTCTCAATCTAGTGACATTCATAGTACTCAAAATATTGAAAATCAAATCTCCGACAACGGCGCCAAAAACTTGTTCGTTGAAATGTGATGAAGGCAAGTGTACCTTATCATTTTTCAAAGTAAAGAGTGAGAAAGAGTTTCGTCTCCACAGGGATTTGATTCAATTATTGAATTCCCACTAGTGCACTTATTGAACTCGGTTATGGAAATGCATAGGCAACACAAATGTGAATGTAGGCAACACAAAAGTGAATATAGGCAACGCAAATATAATAGAACTGCAATTAATGATTTTTGCTAAATAAGATGAAATATTGTTCTAGCATGCATAAAACTAATTAAAATTAGATCCAGAACTGTCCATTACTCAATAGATGGCATAAATGTGAGAAAAATCGGTTTATGCAAGGTGTTAGGGTTGGATTTTACTAAAACTTCTTCTATGTAATATTTATAAACACTCAATTATGTTCGAGGCTCCCCTAATTTTTAAAATTAATTAGTAAATATTAAGATTAATAAATAGAAAATAGAAAACAAAAAAAATAACAAAAATACAAAAATAAATAAAAGAGGAATAAAAGGAGGAAAATGGAAAATGAATAAAAAATTTTAAATGATAAAATGGAAAAATAAAAAGAGTAAAAAGTAAAAAAATTGATAATAAAAATAAATTATTAAAATAAAAAAAAGGTTTAAAAATGAAAATCAAAACAAAATAAAAGAAATAAAAAAATAAAAAGATAATAAAAACAGAAAAATAAACAAACAAAACTAATAAAAAAAAGAATGAAAATAAACAATAAAAATAAAAATATTAAAAATAGTAAAATGAAAAAAAAACAGAATTAAAAACAAAGAATAAATTAAGATAATAAAACAAAAAATATTGATAAAATAAAAAGTTTTTTAGAAAAGAAAACTAAAAGGAAAATAGGAAACAAAATGAAATGGAAAAAACGAAAAAAACGAAAAAATAGATTGGGAAATAAGAAAATCAGAAAGGAAAAACGGAAAGAGGGAAATTAAAAAAAAAGGCATGCACATGGAGGGGGGCTTCTACAATTTGAAAAACAAAACTCTCTCTTTGGATGGGTCCTGACTCTAAAAAAGAAAGCTCTTTCTCTCTGGTTTTGGGGACGGGGAGGAGAAAAAATCAAGAATCCTATAGACAAAAAGAAAAAATCAAGGCGAGCAAGGGGAGCATTCTGGTTTTGGCTTCTTGGAAGAGCTAAGAAAAGGTAAAAAAGAAAGGGCAAGAAGGAGGAGAAGGGGGCTCCAATCGTCCCTAAGGAACAAAATAGACACGAACGCCGCCATTGCAAGCAGAAGAGGAGACAGATTTCTGGGGTTTCTCAATTCGAATCCGCCTTCTCAAACTTCTCTGGATTGCTGTGGAAAAGAAGAAGATCGGATACCTAGAAGACTCAACTTGAATTGGAGATTAACACAGTCCAGGTTAGTACATTCGAGTATTATGCTATGAAAATTTTGAGCAAATGTGCATTCGAAGGCCAAGAATCCTAATCTATTTCTGCATATTGAAACAAAGCTTGAGATCTTGTTAAATGGTGGAAAATATAGTAGTTTAAACCGTTATGTGCATGCCATGTTTTGCGCCACTTGGCTGGATAAAGATGAACAACGTGCATTCAAATAAGTCGGAAGATTTGTGATGTATGTAAAACTAACAACTACATGCATGATATATTATAATGGTTACAAATTGTGGAACCCTCAATCTTGTACATGATTGGTCCCCCTTCCTATTGGCAAGTTAGAAAACTTCCAAAGGCAGTGAACAAGTTTTATGTCACTGATCATTGCAACCTCTAATAATGTGAGTGCCCTCCGATCTTGACCATTGGTGGTGGCTACCAAGTCAACTTCAAGCCTAAGGAAAGGTTCCTTCTCAATTCGGCTCAAAGCGCAGGCAAGGGCCATTCTTATATTGTTTTGGCATGCATAAAAGTATAGGCTTGGAAGATCTAAAGCATGAAGTGGGTATATACTTAGGTCTAGACCAAACAGGTTCGAGCACATCAAAACTCTTGGCTTTATGGGCTCTCCAATATATTAACAAGCAAGGAACAAATTCCCCAAATCCGTATTAACCATTGAGCATGCCAGCAGTAGCCTTAACGGCTTGCATGTAGACGTATGCACTCGTCCATGAAGATGGTTGCACCTTGCACACGTCACTTGCAGTGATCAAACAAGACGCAAAAATGGCCTGGTTCTGTTTGTCCCGTGACTCTATGACCCAAAGTCCATGTATGTGTAGATGGATGCATTACCGAATGACCATATTATGTTGAAGGTAGTTCTCCTTGTGACTATTTGGGCCTCAACCTCGCTTCTATTAATCTGAATCAACAAGTGGGGGTGGTTTCTTCTCTCCCAAATAGTATGCTTGCTCATTGAAAGTCATAATGAAGCTGGCGGTCTAATGTTGATCCTTCAAAAGATGAGCCAAGAGGTGTGAGCCTAGTTATCCCTGGAAAGAAACAATCACATCTCTGATCTCACTGTAGCATCCTGATTCGATGGTGCCCTGTGGATGGGTGCAATGACGTGAAACCACGTAATGTGGCAGTGAGCTTATGACCCCTTCGAAGCTCCACGTGATCATAATTGTAGCTGACCAATTCATTTGCAGTCAATATTGAGACGCGAACTCCGCAGTATTAGCCCCTGCTGGAAATTTGGATCATACACTCCCAAGATCTTCTTTACACTCCTTCTAGTTATGTTCTTTATAAAAGGTATGTTCCTAGTGATCGATTTTGTGATTACGATGATTCCCTTTGTTCGCTTGGAAGCAAATGACACTATAAACCATGATCTACCCAATGCAAAATAAAGCCAAAACATTTCCCGCGAGGTTCGGTCATGCTCTTATACAAAGTCGGAGAATTTTTCCTAGAAGAAGGGCTGTCACTGAGGCAACAAAGGTTGAATATTCATGCACGTAGTTCCCTTGGCATGTAAGCGGGGCTAGAAGAGTAACCATTTCCAGCCTGACCCAAAAGAAGAGTGAAACCCATGCACGTTGGGCGTCCTCACATGGGAAGGTTTCCATGCAAAAAGAAAGACCAATTAAATGACCGTGGGGCTCGCCAGTAAACCCTTCTTGATATATAATAAGCAGCCTAGCCCAATACACATATATAGAGTTAGTGGAATAAGTCATAACGTTGAATAGCTCACATGGTTGAACGTACCGCCCACTATCCGTATGACCCCAAGTCCACATACCTAGGGACATGGGTTCGAACCCCATGTCACTATTTATTTTGAAATTGCATGTGAGAATAGGCAGGGCGGAGGGGCAGTTCAGGCATTGCTAATAATTGAAGGGTAGTTTAATGCAATTAGACCCTACTGTTCTTCTTCTTCAAATCTTTGAAATTAAATTTCTAATTAAATGTCCTTCTAATTTTTGAAAGTAAATTTTAAGTGAAGTAGCCCAATTCAATTTTTTAAAATGGGTCTATTTGCTTAGTCTCTAAATTTAAATCCGTTTAAGTAAGATTAATTCCTCTTTCTAAATTTTGTAATTCAATTTAATTCCTTTCCCCAAAGACAAATAAAATTATGTTTTTTTAACTCAAATTCAATTTAATTCTTTTCCCCAAAGACAAATAAAATTCTTTTACTCTAATTCAATTTAATTCTTTTCCTCAAAGACAAATAAAATTTATTTCTTTCAAGTCAAAATTAATTCTCTCCCTCAAGGTTTAATTCAAGGACATTTTGGTTTAAATCAAGTTTAATGCTTCTTTTCAAATCAAATCAAGTCCAATTCTTTCCTCCTAATCAAATCAAGTTTATTTATTTGCTTCGAGAATTCCAAATCAAGTTCAAATTTTCTGTTTCTCACGTTTCAAATCTTATTCATTTTATTTCAAATCAAGTTCTTCTTTCTCAAATGTTCATCAAACTCATTTTAAATTTTCAAGATCAAGTTTATTTTTAAATCAAGCCCCATAGTTTTCTTCTTTGTCTTAAATCAATTAAATTCTTTAGTTCTAGGTCTCATGCAATGAACCCTAAGCATGAACTGGTAGCTTTTTCTACTGTTTGATGTTTAGGAATTCATATGGGTCCCAGTGCAGCCATAGTTGTCTTGAACCCTATGCATATGTGGACTAAGAATCCTTTTGTAAATAATTTCAATAAAAACTTCATTTTAGAATCCCTCAGTCTCACGCGATGAATCCTAAGTACAAACTGGTAGTTTTTTCTACTGTTCGATGTTTAGGGATTCATATGGATCCCAGTGCAGCCGTAGTTGTCTTGGATGCTATGCATATGTGGACTAAGGGTTTTCCTGAAAATATCTTCGAAACACCCTATTCATTTTCAAATACTTCTTCCTCAAGCTTCTTTGAAGGTCAAGCCTTCACACTAGAACTACGTAAGCCTTAAGTTTCCCATTGCACCAGGGAATACGTAGGAGCAGGATCAAGTCTGTCCAGGGTTAACCTCATCAACCTATTTATTTTCACATCAATTAGGGGATCAAACTATTTTCAAATAATCATGCACTCAGTTTATTACAACAATGGCATTGTCACCAACAGGTATTTATTATTTGGGTGTAGGAATAAGAAGCGGGCTGAGCGGATAAAAAGAATGGTAAGTTTTGGAAGTAAAGCTAATAATGTAAAGCATGTGCTCAAGAAACATGAAAAATGTAATTTTTGTATTTATTCATTGAGATTTATTTACAAAAGGATGATTTTGAAAAATATGACAATCTTTGGATGATTCTCTCATTATCTCAACTTGCACAAGGCATCTCCTTGTGCTGCCTCGATTTCTTTCAACTAGCCGACGAGTTCTCGTGATTTGGCAATGGATTGTTTTCTGTATTAGGAGCGAGTTTCCCAAAATCCAGCCATTTTGCGTCGATCAGGCCTTTGTACCTTTCGTTCAGTGTTAGCAATCCATCATGGAATGACCAATGATCCTGCATGGTAATTGCATTTGGTGTTTGCATCATACCATTTAGGATATGGTGGTTCTTGCGATTTCAAAGGATAAGGAGCGGCCAACGAGTTTTGAATTAAGCGCGGTAGCAGCTCGGTGTATGAGATCGAAATCGGGTCGAATTGGACAAGTTTCTTCTCCTTTTTCTAGCCTTGGTTGGGATTTTGGCTCGTGGTTTGTGTTTGGGCCATATATGGTGTTGGTGGTCGGACTTGTGTCGAATAGTTGTAAGTAGGGAGTATGGTGTTTGGTATGTGTTGGCTATGTAAGGATATGGTATATAGGGTGTGTATAGTGGTGGTTGGTAACCGGTTGGTCCATAATGTGCCACTTGAGGAGTGTATAGGCCTTGACCAGAAGCCATGTTGTAGGTCTCGCCTGTCTTCTTTTTCCCAGATCCATTGGAAGCGTTGATTGCCCTTGTAGGATTTTGCGCGATCTATCCATGGCGCATGCCACCTTCGATCCTTTCTCCAATGATGAAGACATCGGAGAAGCTAGCCGTCACACTGCCTATCATCTTGTCAAAGAAAGGATCTTGGAGTGTGTCGACGAACATACTGACCACTCTTTTCTCGGAGAGTGGAGGTTGTACTCGAGCAGCTAACTCCCTCCACCTTTGAGCATATTGATTGAAGGTATCATCTCTTTTCTTGGCCTTATTCTGAAGCTGAGTTCGATCCAGAGTTATCTCCACATTATACTGGTACTGTTTGAGGAAGGCCCCGGCTAGATCCCTCCATGAACGGACTTGTGTCCGCTCTAACTGAGTATACCAAGTTGCAGCTGTCCCGGTTAAGCTGTCTTGAAAGAAATGGACGAGTAGCTTATTGTCGTGCATACAGGGAGACATCTTCCTGCAGTACATGGCCAAGTGACTCTTCGGACAGCTAGTTCCTTGATATTTTCAAATTCGGGAACCTTAAATTTGGGAGGGATTACCACATCTGGCACTAGGCACAGATCGGATGCGTCTCTGGCTTCATAAGCATTTCCCTCGATTGCCTTGATTCTTTCCTCCAGGACTTTCCAATTTTTAGTATCCTCCTTAAAAGGATGGATTGGGTATTCCTCTGGCATGTGATGAGGGTGAGAAGATGGTATGTATATAGGATGAGGCCCTTGGGTGAACATAGAATTCGTTTCCCCAACAGTTGTTTAGTAAACTTGTGGAGTGGTGTTTGGAGGTAGGTTATGTGTTTGGGCTTATGTCTGGGTTTGTGTGTGTGCATGCCCATGAGGAAACCCATAATGAACTCCTTCGGTTTGTGGAGGCATGGTTAATGGTGAAGGGTTTTGTGGATTGAAGCTTGGAGGGTATAACGGGTCGATTGGTTCTCCCGATAAGGATTCTCTTGCCTCTTTCTGTTTAGACAGTTGGATGGCCTCCATTAGCTTGGTCACTTGATCCTTTAGAGTTCTGACCTCATCTCTCAACTCCTCATTCTGTCTCTCCAGTTCATCCATGATCCTCAATTGTGATATGATTCAATAAGGATGTCGAGGAAGTTGTCTTTCTCCAATTTTTCTGTTAAAGTCAAAAAATTAATTTTTTGAGAAATAGTTTGAATGCGAAAAATCATGAGTGAAAAAAAAATGTTGATGTAAAATGAGTACGAAAATGAACATGGAAAAGGTGTTGACTGATTTTTGAAATCTCTCTTTTCTATGATAAATTTATGAATGAATGAATGCAAGCTATGCACAAATAATTTTAGAGATAAGAATTTTGAGGGTTTTGAAAATAATTGAGTGTTGCTTTATTTATTCACAATTTTGTGTTTTTTTATGAATTTTGGTATTTTCATTTTGCTAGAAAAGCCTTTGGTTTTGTTTGAAAAAGGTTTCTTAAAATTTTTCTAAAAAGGCATTCATTAGGTTTTTGAAATTTTATTTTGTTTCTTTTTGAATCTTTTTTATATTTTCAATATTTTTCCTAAATTTTCCTATTTTAAAACATCCTTTTAAGCTTTCTTTGGAATCTTTTTATATTTTCAATATTTTCAAAATATTTTTTCTAGAAGTTTCTATTTTCCTTGATTTTTATTTCATTTTTCTTGACTTTTATTTTGATTTTTGTTTCCTTTTACTTGATTTTTCTTTCCTTTTGCTTGATTTTTCTTTTTGGTTTTGTATCTCTCCAATTTTAGCTTTCAACTCCCCTTTGCCATTTTCGACGATTTGGTTCAAATAAGTGCCGGTGAGCAGTGAACCTTGTATCTTGAAACGGGTGTGTGTGCCCTCCTTGCCTCTTATGCGGGTTACTTGTCTTAAGGGTCTATGGCTTTTAATGCATGAACCTCTCAAAGGTGGTTAGTATTCCTGGAGTGTAGAGGGTACTAGAGTCAAGTTCCAGTCTGTAATGTTTGTCACAATAGCAGAAAAAGCTACCAGTTGTAGGGCATTACAACTAGGATGCATTCTAGCCGGGATTTTCGCGATCGTCAAACAAGACGTAAGCCCCAAAGTGACACCATTAGATCCCTCTATCCTAGGTTGCACTCAGACCCGGGTATAGGCCCCACTCATGAGATGGATGTATCCATGATGTGTGGAGGGCACACAAATATTTGGGATACTTGCAATTGGGGAAATTGTACAGATATATAGAAATTTATTGTTTGTCTAACTTAGGGTTATATAGAGAATAAATGAATAACAATAGATAGATAACAGATAAATAAATCGTGCAAATAAATAAATCATGCAAATAAACAGCGAAGGGATCAAATATGACACGCTCAATTTAAGTGGGCTTGACTCTCTAAAGTCCCCAGTGAAGTCGCCATCTATCACTGTCGCAACCGTAATTCCGACGAGACGACGAACTCGCTAAAATTTTGAAATAGGAATTATTTGGATGATGTGGAGCCGCCACCAAATTTTTATTAAAGGGAAAAATATTTGGAGAAAACCCTGACTTGAGGATGAGATTCGAAGTTCGGGAGTCGGTTACGAATGAGGAAGGTGTTAGGCACCCCACTCGCCCGTTCCAAAGAACGGTACCCTTAAACTGAGTGTGCGATTATTGAAAAATGTTTGATCCCTTAGTTAATTTTGAAAATAAATAACTTAATGGAGGTTAGCCTGACAGGACTTGATCCTGCTCCTACGTATTCCCCGGTGTAATGGGAAACTCAAGGCTTACGTAGTTCTGGTTTGTGAAGGCTTGACCTTCAGAGGTGTTTAAAGGAAAATGACATTTTAAAAATATTTTCATTTTTGGAGAGACCTTTAGCCCATTCATGCACAAGACCCGAGGCGGCTACGGCAGCACGGGGGCCTATATAGACTACTAAGTGTTGGACAGCAGGTGAACCGCCAGCCCCCCATTTAGAGCCCATTGCGTGAGACCAAGAATCCCAAAATATTTTAAAAAGAGCTTTTATTTCTTGGGGGATCTATAGTCCACTCATGCACAAGACCCAAGGCAGCTACGGTAGCATGCGGGCCTATACGGACTACTAAATGTTGGACAGCAGGTGAACCGCTAGCCCCCCATTTAGAGCCCATCGCATGAGATCAAGAATCCCAAAATATTTTAAAAAGAGCTTTTATTTCTTGGGAGGATCTATGGTCCACTTATGCACAAGACCCGAGGCGGCTACGGCAGCATGGGGGCCTATACGGACTACTAAATGTTGGACAGTAGGTGAACCGCCAGCCCCCCATTTAGAGCCCATTGCGTGAGACAGAAGATACCAAAATATTTTGAAAAATAATTTAATTAAAATATAAGAAATGAAGTTAATTCAATGTTGAAGAAAAGAATAAAGCTTGATTGGAATGGAGCTAGATTTGACATGTGCTTGATAACGAATGGATTTGAACTAAGATGAATTTTATGGAATGAAAAGAATTAAATGGATTTGAGTAGATGAATTTTTGAATTTTGGATGAAAAGAGTTGAATGGATTTGAGGGAGAATTAAATGGATTTTTGGGAAGTTTGGGGGTTTAATTTTGATTTTAAGAGCTTGAGGGGTAGTTTTGTAATTTTGAGGATGTAGGGGCTGATTTGGTATTTTGGGAAATGTTGGGGGTTAATTTGGTAATTTGGGCATGTAGGGACTGATTTGGTATTTTGGGAAATATTGGGGGTGATTTGGTAATTTGGTCATGTAGGGACTGATTTGATATTTTGGGAAATGTTGGGGGCATTTTGGTAATTTGGACATGTAGGGACTCATTTGGTATTTTGGGAAATGTTGGGGGCATTTTGGTAATTTGGAAGCTGAAGGGACGATTTGGGCATTTTTGAAATCTGAAGGGGCAGTATGGTCATTTATGGGTTGCAACTGAAATGGGAAATAATCCCAAAAAGTAATATACGGGGCTCGAAGGCAGAACCGGGGGCTTGAGAGGCGAGGCAACAGTCACTGAGCCAAGCGCTTTTTTGGGATTTATGGGACCTAAATTTGGACTTAAGGTAAATGAAGAGGCATGAGATTTAATGTGAAATAGCAAAATGTGCTGGAGCTGGGAATCGAACGAAGGATTTGGAAATTAGTGAGCAACCACTTTTCCATTTAGGTTGGGCTCTTGAACTGAACATTACATTTATGAAGATTGATTTATTTGGATTTGTTATGATTGTAAAGGAACTGTGGGGTCAACTGTATTGAAGTTTCTCCAGACAAAATTCCCTTTATCTTGCTTAATCTCTCAGCATACATTGTTTCAATTGGATCCTCGGGCACACTGACAGTAGAAGTCGAGCCACCCTCTGTCAATTGAACATCGTCTGGTCCATTTGCATTAGCATTTTCAGTAGAAGCTGTGTCACTGGGTTTGGGCTGCGCAATTCTGGAGGCTGAGACTTCAATGATGCAAGACGATCCTTAACATTTAGAAGAAAATCTTGATGCTCATTCCCTACCAAATCAAAAGCTATTTGAAGTGCCAAGAAGGCGTCATCTTTGTTCTCCGAACGTAAAAGCTTCTCTAGTATGCTTGCAACACCCCATGGACCATCCAAGGACATAAAACACTGGCCAATGCTCAGATAATCGGGTGAAGGTAGTTTTTGAAATACTTTAACAAGGATACGGAGAACCTCTTGTCTGTATTCCTTAAGATTCACAAAGGAATGAGGGACATAAATGCAATATGATGGAGTTCCTTGAACATTGTCACTCCTTGTAATTGCTTCCAACCTTGAGTCCACCTTGATAGATTCATCACTTGATTTTGCTGCCTTGGACTTCGAACTAGCATATTCATCTATGGCTTTAGCAAGAAGAGTATGCACATAGTCAGAAACCCCTGAAACATCAAACAGAGGACTAGCTCCAAGGGCATAAGATACTGAGTCATTAAGTTCACCCAGGTAATGAAAGATCTTTGATACGAGAAGAGCAGCAAGTTGCCTTTGATGCTGATCGAACTATACTTAAGCATTGGACATCTTACTGAATCAGACACTCTAGGTTCTTCTTAACTTGAGGTTACTAACCTTCTAACTAGACTCCAACCAGTAGCATACCCATTATGTGCCCCCGTATCACATCCATTCTGTTCAGTACCATAAGCGCACCCCCTTAGGACTACCCTTGACAAACTCAGACTACAACAAGCATAGGGTAAGTGTGATGATTTGGAGCATTCCTAGTTGACATGGGCCAACTAATAGGGGTTACCACGGGGACATCAAGTTCCTGTTTATTGCATAATTCTATCCTAGACATGAATATGCAAATTTGTCCAATTATGCAGAGTAAAAGAGCAGAGACAGGCCATAAGATTGCTAGGATAGGCCCCTCCTCCCTAAACTGATTTGGTTCCTGGCTATCACTGAATGTGGACCTATGAAGGCCCTGATAAAACTGACATTCATCACTCTCGGCCTAAGTTTTGTTCAGGTTCATCTAGTTCCTTATCAAGCTATCAGCCTTTCCCTATTAATTCTTATCCTTAGAGACTTTAATTTGCGAGTTCAGGGTCTGAATTTTTTTGCCTTCTACAGGTTCCTTCAATTTCAAGATTTCTAGCAGATTCCAAATTTTCTCACAGCTAGTTTTTATTGCCTTCTTGACTATGCTCTATGGTTTGAAATCCTATCTCAACATCATCTAAGCTTGACACTTACTGGTTCTAACAGGGGTTAAGGTGGGAGAACCATATTTTTTGAAGTTATATCTCTTAGCCATAAAGCCAAAACACAGAAACTCCTCCTACCACATTATGATATATAACCAAAGAATACGGAACTGGACGCACATTTAGCTACTGACTGGGATAATCATATGCATAAATTCAATGGTTCAAAAGGCGAGATTATGGCAGTGATGACCAGATCTACTCTTAGCAGGATCCAAAAATTCTATTCAAACTTTAAGTTCATTATTAAGTTTACTTAAACTGTTTATCATCTGATGGAGACTAGAGGAATAGGATCTACTCATAGAAATAGCAATGACTATTCAGAGCTTAGTTTAACGTATTTTCGTTGAATCCTTCATGCACAATTTTTGATCATATTGATTCAAATGGCTGCACAAGTATTTCATTTAAAGATTTCAATCAAAACTTAAGCATGCCATCAGCATTATCCATACATTCAGATCTGCCTCATCATAAGACTGCACTCATTGTAAAACTTGCATTCATTACAACTATGAAGTGAGCAAAATCACTTTGCTAGAGGAAGTATAATGATTTCAAGTGCACGGATAGAAGGAATTTTTAGGAAACACTGACCTGGATGAAGCCTAAATTCCAAGGTGCAGAACTGACTTGCCAAAGTCTTTGAGCATTGATTTGCCAAAATCCTTGAGCTAAAGAAGATCAAGCGAGTCTAGAGGTACTATTCCTAAGTCTCTTTCAAGGATGAATAGTGCAGGATTCCCTTCCTTAAAGATAGCTTTGAGGAAACTTATATGAATGAGGTACGCGCGCAAAGAATTTCTATGCTAGACTGCAGGGAGGTTTCCTTCTTCCAAATCTGTATGGAACCGATTGGTGAACCAAAGATAAGGTGAGGCTCCAGAATGTCCTTCAACAAGAACCAGTCATGGAGGCAGAGAGAAAACTTCTTCAAAATCTGGAAGTTTTGAAACTGAATTTCCTCTTCAAGCTTTCGTGATCGTTCAAAAATTTGCTAAGAAAAGCTAGGAATTATCTAATCTCCGTCTTCGTTCTTGATTCTCCCTAACTAGCCAAAGACTTCTTTCTCTACTCTTGATTCTCCAATTGACCAAAAAAAAAATCCACCTAACAAAGGAACCCCTGATAATTTATATAGGATTTTGCAAGAGACCCTTCCCGCCTTTTTTAATTTTTTTTTTAATCCTCATTTTCAAATTTTTCTTTCTTTTTCTTTTCATTCTTTTTTCTTTTTTTTTATTTTATATCTTCTGTTTTTACATTTTATATCTTTTTTTTTTTTTATTTTGTCTTTTCATATTTATTATTTTGTTTTCAGATTTTATTTTTTATTTTTTGCTTTTTTAATTTTTTGATTTTTTAATTCTTTAATTTCCAGATTTCCATTTTTCCTTTAATTTTTCATATTTTTCTTTTTCTTTAATTTTTCCAGTTTTTATTTTTCTTTAATTTTTCATATTTAAATCTTTTTAATTTTTACTTTTCCTTTTCTTTTTTGTCAGATTTTGTTTTTCTTCTCTTTCATTTTTATTTACCCTTTTGTTTTTATTTTTGGATTTTCTAAATTTCTTCTTCTTTTTTCTTTTTGCTTATTTATTTTTTTTTCATCATTTTTATTCTATTTTTGTTTATTATTTTTATTTTTCTATTTTTCCTATTACTATTTTTTAGTGTTATTATTATTTTTTATTTATCTTCTTTTTGTTGTTTTTTCCTAATTTATTTGTTGTTTTATTTATTTATTCTAATTTTCTTTACTTATTTTTCTTCTATTTTTCCCTTTTTTATTCCTTCTTTTCTTTAATTTATTACTTAAATTAATTAAATTTGAAATAGGGGCCTCGGACATAATTGAGTGTTTACAGTCGCAACCGTAATTACGACGAGACGACGAACTCGTTACGATTTTAAAATGGAATTTTATTTGATTAAAGTGGAGTCGCCACCAAATTTTTATTTAAGGGAAAAAGATTTGAAAAAACCTTGACTCGAAGATGAGATTTAGGCTTGGAAGTCGGTTACGAATGGGGAAGGTGTTAGGCATTCCGAAAAATAGTACTCTTAAATAATCTTGAACGTCTGATTAATCAAGCTCAAAGAAAAACCAAATGAGGAAGCAAAATAAGCAACTAGGGATTCCAAATAGACCATTCATGGTGATCCTAAAATCAAGAAAAAGTCTTGTCAAGTAAAAATATCCCGCTGGAACAAAGTTCAAATCTAGGAAAATGTAGGGATGCAAAATAAGATCCGTTGAATCGAAGATCAAAATAATCCAGGCAAGATCAATATCTGACCACACAAAATTCAAGAAAAAGAAGAAAAACCCGTTGGATTAAAATAAAAAATGGTCCAGGAAAAATCAGGGTCAAAATTCAAAATTCAAGAAGAAGAAAAACCTGCTGGATTAAAAGCCAAAAATAATCCAGGCAAAAGTAGGGTTAAAGTTCAAAAGATTAAATTGACAAAGGCATGATCAGAAAAGGTCTTGTTGGATTCCCAAAAAAAATCAAGCAAAATTAGGATCAAAGCAAAAGCACGCTAAGTCGAAAACCCTCAGAGGACGGCCTAGGCAAAAGTTAGGGCACAATCAAATAAAAGCCCGCTAGGTCGACAATCCTAAAAAATGACCTAGGCAAAAGTTAGGTCACAATCAAACAGAAGGCCCGCTAAGTCGACAATCCTCAAAAACGACCTAGGCAAAAGTTAGGGCACAACCAAACAGAAGCCCACTAGGTCGACAATCCTCAAAAACGACCTAGGCAAAAGTTAGGGCACAATCAAACAGAAGCTCGCTAGGTCGAAAATCCTCAAAAACGACCTAGGAAAAAGTTAGGGCATAATCAAATAGAAGCTCGCTAGGATGACAATCCTAAAAAGACCTATGCAAAAGTTAGGGCACAATCAAATTAGAAGCCCGCTAGGTTGACAACCCTAAAAAACGACCTAGGAAAAAGTTAGGGCACACAAACAAAAGCCCGCTAGGTCGATAATCCTAAAAAACGACCTAGGAAAAAGTTAGGGCACAATCAAAACAGAAGGCCCGCTAGGTCGAAAACCCTCAAAGGGCGGCCTAGTTAGGGCACGATCAAACAAAATCCCGCTAGGTCGGAAACCCTAAAAACGACCTAGGCAAAAGTTTGGGCACAATCAAAATAGAAGGTCCGCTAGGTCGAAAACCCTGAAAAGGCGGCCTAGGAAAAAGTTAGGGCAGATAATTAAGAGCCCGCTAGGTTAAAAACCCGTAAGGGAAACATAGGCAAAAGTTAGGGAAATACGAAAGACCTGCTGGGTTGAAAACTCAAAAGAATAACCTAGGAAAAAGTTAAGATCAATCCAGGAGTCCCAGGACAACATGACATTCTGCACCTCATCTTTCCTAAAACTGGGGCAAGATTTTGTCATTTCTCAAGTTTGATTAATTTTATAATCAAGATTATGAAAAGAAACATTGGCATTTTTCATCAAAGGTGCCATTTGGACAATCAAACCCACATCTTTCGTCATCCTTTCCTTTCAAATACACTATCCTAAAACCACACATGAAAAACTCTACATTTCCTTCCTTTAAATAGCCAAGATCATTTTGCACACCTTAACAGTGCACATGCCAAAAGAAATGTGAAAGATGTAAAAATAAAAAAAGGGATTAATGTTGAAAAGTCATGAAAAATCATATGAGTACTCAATGCGGCATGACTATTTCCCAAAAGATCATCCTCCTACCAGCCATAATGCCACCGCAAAAAAGGAGTGTGTCTAATTCGATAATGCTGACCACTATTGGGTCTCAAAGATCCTGGAAAAGAAGGTTCCAATATTGACCAAGAATCTAAGGGATAGAGTCGATCCAGTTCGTCCCGATTCTTGATTCCTTTCACACCCACTATGAGATTGTCGAGGAAGGATATGTCAAAAACAGTCAAGAATCAAGAGAAACAAAAGCTTTTCTACACCATCTCATTGCATGCATCCCATAGCATTCATTTCATAGTATTTGATCAAGGGATCACTCCAAGCATCAAGAAGAAATAATTAAGTTAAAACATCGCATCCTTTTTCATTCATTCAAGCACCACACAAGCATTGTGTCATTCGATTATTGCATAATTTATTTTTCAAAACTAATTAAGATCAAGGCAAAGTGCCCAAACCAATCATAATTAAAAAGAGTTGTCAAGATTCAAAACTAGGGCAAATGCTTGCCTACAAAAATTCAATTTGAGGTCATCCCCAAATTCTGAATCAAGTTTTAACTGGGACAAACGTGTGCCCACAAAAATTCAAATCCCTAAAAAAATCAAGATCAAAACTAGGGCAAGCGCTCACCTAGAAAAATTCAATTTGAGGGCAGCCTCAAATTCTGGATCAAGTCCAAACTGGGGCAGACATTGGCCCACAAAAAATTCAATTTGAGGTAATCCTCAAATTCTGGGTCAAGTTCCAACTGGGGCAAACATCTGCCCACAAAAATTCAATTTGAGGTCATCCTCAAATTTTGAATCAAGTTCAAACTGGGGCAAACGCTTGCCCACAAAAATTCAATTTGAGATCATCCTCAAATTTTGAATCAAGTTCAAACTGGAGCAAAGGTTTGCCCAAGAAAGATTTGAATTCAAGAACGAGATCAAAATTGGGGAAAACTTTTGCCCAGAAATTCAAGTTGAGGCAATCCTTAATTCCTTAACTCTAGAAGATTTCAAAACTATATGATCCTCTTTGTGAAACTCCAACGATTTTCTCTTCTTATCAAATTAACTTTTTGGTCGGTCTTGAGAAATCTTCTTTCTCTCCCAAATTATCTTAACTTGTTTCATCATTTGTTGCATTAATTTTGGTTGTAATATCAAATTCTCTATAGTCTTGTGTCAACATAATAGAGTTTTACACTTCCTTTTGTAAAGAGATTCGTAAGGAGCCTATGATGAAGTAAAAGTTGTTACTGTAGGTAAATTTAATCAACAACAAAAGTTAATCCCTATTTCCTTTATATTTTAAGACACATGCACGCAACATATCTTCCAATGCCTCAATGGTCTTTTTTAGTTGTTCATCTGTTTATGGGTGATATGCAAAGTTAAGTTTGAGTTTTGTGCCTAAAACTTGGTATTCTCCAAAACTTTTGCGGTAAACCTAAAATCTTTGCGAATACTAGATTTTGTCTATCGCATTTTATCTTTATTTATTTTAATTTTAATTTTATTATTTTATTTTTTATTTTGTTAATTATTAGTTGAAATATTTCATAAATAATAAAAATTAAAATATTAAAAAAATTATACAGAAAATAAAAACTATAAAATGCAAAACTGAAATATTAAATTTTACTTATCCCTCAAATCCTCTATTACAAAAATATTTTCTTAATCTACTTCAATCTAAATAAATTTTATTCTATTAATTTATTTTTTTAGTTTTAATTAATTTTTTTAGCTACTAAATTGAAACTAATTTTTTTAATTGTTATTATATTTTATTTTCCTAGAATTTAATTCTTATCTTATTATGATCATTAATTCTAATTAAATTTTAAATATTATATTTCTTTACTATATTTTATTTACTTTGATTAATTTATTTAGCTTTTATTAATTTTAATTTATTTTAAATTCATATTTATATTTATTATATTATATTTATTTAAATTTAGTTCTTATTTTATTTATTACTATTATTAATTTTAAAATAATTTTAAATCTTAATTTATTTTTGTTATATTTTATTTATTTTGAATTAATTCTTGTTTTGTTATTAATTCAATTTTCAATTTTTATTTATCTACAATTGTTTTATTGTATTTATTTTAAATCTTTTTTTATTTTTATCTTTTATCAAATAAATCATAAAAAATCAAAATATTGAAATTTAAATTAAATTTTTTATTATATTAATACAGTATTTTTTGTCTATATATTTTATATTATATTTTTACTCTCATTATATAATTTTTTGAAGCAACTTTTCATTTAAATTGATTCATTCTATATTATTATTATCATTATTATTATTGCATCTTATTAATTTCTCTAAATCAAATACTAAATTTTTACTTTATTTTATTTTCTTCATTTAATTTAATTATTATATATAAAATAAAAATAAAAATTTTAAAAATCAAATAAAAGAATGAATAAAAGATTTAAACACTAAATTTAATTATCTTTTGATTATATTTTAATCTTTATTTAATATATAAATATTTTACAATATTTTATTTTTATCACAATTATCATTATCATGTTATTATTAGTATCATCATATATTTATAAATGTATTCTTGATTTTTGCGACAATTTTCTATACTTTCTTTTCATAATTAATTTATCTATATTTTCATTATTAATGTATTTGTATCATTGGTAATAATTTGCCTATATTTATTTTATTATCATCATATTTAGTTGATTTATATTGATTTTTTCCTTTAAATTTTCTTTATATATATATACATTATTTCCTTTTTTACTATTTATTTATTTTATTATTATGGATAATATTGTTACCATTGTTTAATAATTCATTTATATTTAATTTCAATTTATTTTATTATTTTATTTAAGTTTTTTTTATAATTATTACAAATTTAAATTTTATTTTTAACGAAGGGCAAAGTAACAACATATAGATTAAGAAAAGTCAAAAATTGTAAATTATGTAAAATAGGATTTGAACAGCTATTCGACAACATAATTTGTGTCGGTGCTAGCCATTTTTCAAAGTTAATAACAATAGTGCGGGATAAGAAACTTGAAATAGAATGGTGCAGAAAATTAATCAACTTTATTCGTTGGACAATCACATAAACATGCTAATGTGACAAAAGATAGGATTGATACATTGGATTTTGATAAGAATAAAAAAGTAAAACTTAGAATTTCTCTTAATAATCATGTAACTTTGAATATGTAAAAAGAAAGGGAAGGTTAGAAAAGGGAGAACACCGCAGCAAGAGAAGGAAAAAAAACGAGGAGCAAACATAGCTAAGAAAAAGAAGATAGCTTGAGAAAATCCAAGAGAGAAAAAACGTAGTAAAATAATATGAAAAGAGAATTTGAGAGAGTTCAGAGAAAAATAACAAAGGAGATAAAGAAATCCAAACATACACAAGTAAGCAACCTCTTAACTATCTTGTTCAACTACATGTATATATTCCAAATACAACCGCAACCATGTCCTTTATCCTTTTTTTCCCCTGATTCTTTTTATCATGGTTTTTACCTCTATTCCTCTTTGCATTGAAAGGTTAGGATTATACTGCTAATTTTCTACATAAATTGTTAACTTTGCTAACATTTTTGCTACAATATTATTTACATAAAAGTTTATATTTAGATATTACTATTGTTATTGATATATTGAGATGCTAACGTGATACTCTTGTCCTTGAGCAGATCTAAAAATTTGTTACTGAACTTGCTATACAAACTGAGTCTATAAAGAAAAAAGTATATATCATGCTATCTTAAAATGTTACAAGTACTTTTGTTGGTTGACGAAATATGTTATGTTGTGAATCTAAAAACCTATTCACATGCTTGCTGTTGTTTTTAAAGAGGAAGAATCTGGTGTAATTCCTTGTATATTTTCACTAGACAAGTTGTCACAAATATATACAAGTCGTCACATGATGACTATATTTACAAAAACAATCTTTGCAGATCATCTATTACTAATATTATGCTAACTAACTATTCCTAAAATTAGGCCATGATAGTTACAATAATATCTCAACAAATATTTACAAAATAATTTACCTAAAAATACCAAATCGAATAATAACAAGAAAAGATCTTCCACATATCTCAATATCTCAATACCCTCCCTCAAGTTGGAGTAGATGGGTTACAAATGTCCAACTTGGAAAGCATGCAATCAAATTGGGTTTTTCCTAAAGCCTTGGTCAAGCTGTCTGCCAACTGCGCATATGATGACACATGACATGTAGCAATAGTTTCTTGTAGCAGCTCATCACAAACAAAGTGGCAATCTACTTCGATATGTTTCGTACACTCATGGAATACTGGATTAGCAGCAATGTGCAAGGCAACTTGATTATCACAGTAGAGTTTAATAGGTTAAGAATGAGAATGCCAAAACATGATAAAAGTTCCTTTAGCCATTTAAGCTCACAAACAGCAGAAGCCATAGAGCGATATTCCGCCTCTACGGATGAACGAGACACTGCAGATTATTTCTTAATTTTCCGAGAAATAGGAGAATCACCAAGAAGAATAAACCAGCCAGTCAAAGATCTCCTGGTCAAAGGACAACCAGCCCAATCTGAATCACACCAAGTAGAAAGTTGCAAATTACAGTTTCTTTGCAACACAATTCCTTGGCCAGGATTACCTTTCAAATAACGCACAGCACAAAGAGCAGCATCCCATTTTTCTTGTCTTGGTTGCTGCATGAACTGGGAAAGTGTACGTAGACAATAAGACATGCCTGGCCTGGTAACAGATAGGTAGATTAATTTGCCTACTAACCGTCGATAGCGTTCCGGATCTGTAAGGATATTATCGTTCGCTAGAGACAGACAATGATTGGGATCCATGGGAATACTAGTAGGCTTAGCTCCCAACAATCCTACTTCAAATATGATATCCAATGCATATTTGCGCGTTGACATACAAAAATTCCAGCTAAGTTTCCCAAAAAATATTTCATCATTCCAAGATCTTTCATATGAAAACATTCGCTCAAGTATGCTTTGAAGATTCTGATGGGATCACTATCATTTCCTGAAATCACAAGATCATCCACATAAATCAACACATGAAGCTCCACATATGCATATTCGTAGGACAAATAGTGAATCATCAGAGGAGGATTGTGCAAATCCATACTATTTCAAAGCACTTGCTAATTTGGCAAACCATTATCGTGGAACCTGTTTCAATCCATACAATGACTTGCGTAATCTGCACACTTTGTCGGTTTGTGACCGAAATCTTGGAGGAGGTTTCATATACACCTCTTCTTCAAGATCCCCATGCAAAAAGGCCTTATGAACGTCCATTTGATGAAACTCCCAAATTTTAGCAGCGGCTACAGCAAGAAATATCCGCACAGTCACCATTTTAACTACAGGAGAAAAAGTTTCATTGTATTCAACACCTTCAACTTGATGATTTCCCAAGATCACAAGTCGAGCTTTAAAACATTCAACAGAACCATCAGAATTATACTTGATTCGATAAACCCATTTGCACCTGATAACTTTCTTTCCAAGTGGCAATGACTCCCAAGTCCAAGTCCCACTATTTTCCAACACCTTTATTTCAGTTTGCATGGCTTGACGCCATCTTTCATCTGTCATGGCTTGAGCAAAGGATCATGGTTCAGTACCTGCATTAACAGCTTCCAAAAAAGGTCAATGTTGCATGGAGAAGTTATCATAATTCACGTAATGTGTTACAAAGTAGGGTGTACCTAAGGAGTGAGAGGCAACAGGAGAACTTGGAGAGGGGTCTATTTTGCAGATGGTGTTCGTCACAAAATCTTTCAGCCCGGTGGATGGCTGCTTAGCACGATGTCCACGTCCCAAGGGCTCCCTATCAACATTAGAGTCCTCCCTTTTGTCTACAGTAATCCCAGGCAAAGAAACATCACTCTCCACATGTTCAAAATTACCCATATTTTCAGTGTTGGCTTCACTCTCTGAATCTGATTGTGCAATCTTTATTTCAGGATCATCATCAATACTGCCCAAAGGCGAAAGATTACTGGAATCCACATGCTCAGGTGCCAAAAATCGAGGTTAAGTATAGGGAAATTCATTTTCTCAAAACACCACATCTCTTGACACCATGAACTTTTCTGATTCCAAATCATATACTCGCCAACGCTTTTTACCATAGGGATATCCCAAGAAAACACATCGTCTACTATGACTTACAAATTTATCCCCTTTGGTGTCTTGATTATGAGCATAACACAAGCTCCCAAAAACACGAAGATGATTGAGAGGCGGCGGCTTGTTGTAGAGCATCTCATATGGAGTTTTCCCATTCAACATAATTGAAGGTGTACGATTGATTAAGAATCCAGTAGTTAAGATGCATTCCCCCCAAAATTCAATAGGCAGATGTGATTCAAAATGCAGTGCATGAGCAACATTAAGAATATGCTTGTATTTCCGCCCTACTCTCCCATTTTGCTAAGAAGTCCCTCTACAAGAAGTTTCATGAACAATCTCATGATTTTGAAAATAGTCACTCATGCATGTGAATTTTGTACCATTGTCACTATGTACTACTTTTACTTGTTTCCCAAATTTACGCTCCATAAATTTATTTTGATTTATATATTTTGTTTTTCTTTCTTTGGCCCTCTCGATTTTATCTCCCCAACTTTCACATTTCATTTCCCCTCTGCCATCTTGGATCATTCTGTTCAAATAAATGCATGTGAGCAGCATATAAACCCTATATCATGAAAGGGGTGTGTGTGCCCTCTTTGCATCCTATGTGGGTAACCTGTCCTAAGGGTCTATGGCTTATAATGAATGAACATCTCTGAAGGTGGTCAGTAATCCTGAGGTGTAAAAGGTTACTAGAGCCAAGTTCCAGTCCATAATGCTTGCTACAACAGGAGAAAAAGCTACTAGTTGCAGGGCATTATGAATAGTACACACTCTAGCTAGGGTTTTCGTGATTGTCAAACAGGACGTACATCCAAAGTGACACCACTAGACCCCTCTATCCTAGGATTCATTCAGACCCAGGTACAGGGCTCCACTCATGAGATGAATGTATCAGTGTAATGTGTGGAGGGGACAGAGATAATTGGCATACCCGCAATTGGGGAAATCGCAAGAAGTAAATATAAAAAAAATTTAAATTCGTCTATCCTAGGGTTATGTAGACAACAAATAGATATACAGATAAATAAACAGAAAATGGATCAATAGAATACACACTCAATTGTAAGCGGGCTTGACTCTCTAAAGTTCTAGTGAAGTCGCCATCTCTCGCAACCGTAAGTACAACGAGACAACGAACTCGCTAAAATAATTTTAGAAAGAATTTTTAATTGGTTATGGAGCTACCACCAAACTTTATTTTAAGGAAAAATATTTTGAAGAACCCTAACTTGAGGAAAAAATCTAGGTTCGGGAGTCAGTTACGAATAGGGAAGGTATTGGGCACCTACTCGTCCGTCCGAAGAACGGTACCCCTTAAAGTTAGTGTGCGATTTTGATGTTTTTGAAAAACTGTTTGATCCCTTTAAGTAAAATAGAAATAAATAGGTTTATATTAAAATAGCCTGATAGGACTTGATCCTGCTCCTACTCCTACGTATTCCCTGGTGCAATGGAAAACTCAAGGCTACATAGTTCTGGTTGTGAAAACTTGATCTTCAGTAAAAGAGATTGAAAGACGATTTTCAAAGAAATGTAGATATCTTGAATAATTCTTAGTCCACATATGCACAGGATCCAAGACAACTACGGCTGCACTGGGACCCATATGAATCTCTAAATATCAAATAGTAGAAAAAGCTACAAGTTCGTATTTAGAGCTCATTGCGTGAGACTTTAGAATTATTAAAATGTGGTTTTCTGGAATCCTTTATTCTTAAAAGCCTTTAGGTTCTACATATGCACAGGGTCCAAGACAACTACGGTTGTACTGGGACCCATATAAATCTTTAAATATCAAACAACAGAAAAAGCTACCAGTTCGTATTTAGAGCTAATGGCATGAGACCAAAAATTTATAAAACGAGCCTTTGAATTGTAACAACTTATTTGAAGGCCTTTGAGTTGATTCCATATGAATGGGTTGAGCCCCAAATTAAGCAGAAAAAGTAGGCTTGATATAAATTAAATTTATATTGTGAAGAGAATATTTTGCTCTTAGGAAGCATGTCGGGCTTGACCCAAATGGAAAAGAAAGAATTGGGCTTGACCCAAATTAACAATGGACTTAGTTTAAAATTGAAGGGAAGGATTAGACTTGATTTTGAATAAGGAGGAAAATTTGCCTTGACCCAAGCTAAAAAGGAATTTAATTTCAAATATGAAAAGAAAATTATGTTTGACCCAAAATAAAATAAAAACTTATCTAGAACAAAATAAATAAAAAAAGAGAAATTGGGCTTGACCCAAATTAAAAAGGCATGATTTTGATTTAAAAAATAATCAAAATAAAATTTAAAAATTACGCTTGACCCATATTAAAAAACTTGATTTTAAAATAAAGATTTGATAAAGGATTGACAAATTGTAAAATTAACTGTTTAAATATTTTAAATTAATTAATGTGGCCCATTTGAATATGAAGCGGGCCTTTGGCCCATTTTGATGGGCAGCAGGTATGGCCCAACTTAGAATGACTTGGTTGGCTACCATGTACCTCGAATCTGCATGGTCCTAAATTGATGAGTTGCCCATGTGAGGCACTGCCACGTGAGATGCATATGAGGCACATAGGCTTCTTTTAATAGAAATAGCCACGCAGGGGATTGAACTTGGGGCCTGGAGGCTCTGGGCAAGCTTAATCAAATGGCCACAGGCCCTGCGTCACAGTGCATTTCCAGCCCATTATGTTCTAGGAGTTTATAGCCATCCATGTCCGACATCACTTAGTATAACATTAAAATCACCTTTCTCTTCCCATTGAAGATTCAAGGTTGTCATAGTTTCAATGCATGCAGAACCTACAGCCAGTAAACATTAGATGCGATACAATCCTTCATGGCAACTGTATCGTCCTTACTCTATCGCAGACTATAGCTCTTGTTGGCGCACAATTTTCTTAAGCTCCATCAAGTCTAGAGCACATAATGGATTAAATGTGGTACTCAGCTCCCAAACAGCTCCCTGACCTGTTGATCGTCATCATGTTCTGTAACTCCCAGGTATTAAGTGTCGCAACCGTAATTCCGACGAGACGACGAACTCGTTAAAATTTTGAAAATGAATGGTTTTGATCAATGTGGAGTCGCCACCAAATTTTTATTTGAGGGAAAAATATTTGGAAAAAACCATGACTCAAGGAAGAGATTTGGGTTTGGAGTGGGATTCTACAGTGAGGAAGGTGTTAAGCACCCCACTCGCCTGGTTCGAAGAATAGTACCCTTACTGAGTGTGTGATTATTTGAAAATGATTTGATCCCTTTTATTAGAGTGGAAATAAATAATTGATGGAGGTTAGCCTGACAGGACTTGATCCTGCTCCTACGTATTCCCCGGTGCAATGGGAAACTCAAGGCTTACGTAGTTCTAGTTTGTTTTGAAGGCTAAACCTTCGAAGAGGCTTGAAAAGAGTATTTGGTTTGTGAAGGCTCGACCTTCGAAAGTGCTTGAGAAAAGATTATTTTGTTTGTGAAGGCTTGACCTTCAAAAGTGCTTGAGAAAAGATCATTTTAAAGATCTTGTTTTCAGAAAGTTTTATCTTTGGGAGGGATTTTTGGCTCACTTATGCACAAGGCCCGAGGCGGCTAAGGCAGCACGAGGGCCTATACGAACTACTAAATGTTGAACAAGGGTAAACCGCGCAGTTCCCTATCTAGAGCCCATTGCGTGAGACCTAGAATCCCAAAAATATTTTAAAAAAGAGGTTTTTAGAATCTTGAAAGGACTTCTAGTCCACTCATGCACAAGGTCCGAGGCGGCTAAGGCAAAGACAGGGACTATACGAACTACAAATGTTGAACAATGGTAAACCGCCGCCCCATTTAGAGTCCATTGCGTGAGACTTGAAAAGTTCCAAAATATTTAGAAAAGATTTTAAAGTTTTGAAAAGATACGATTTGCAAATGATATTGATTCTTGAATAAGAGAAAACTTGAATTTGAGATAAGAATTTTATTTTTGAGTTTTGGGGTTTCAAATAAAGTTTTGGCGTAACTTTGCAATTATGGAAATTTAGGATAGTTTGGTAATTATTAGAAATTTTTTATGAATTTTCTAGATTTTGTATTTTTATGGATTTTTTGGGTCTTTTTTAATTTTTATTAATTTTTGGAATTTTTATTAATTTTTGAATTTTTGGAATTTTTTATTAATTTTTGAATTTCTGGAAATTTTTGTTATTTTTTGAATTTCTGGAATTTTTTATTATTTCTGGAATTTTTATTAATTTTTGAATTTCTGGAATTTTTTATTAATTTTTGAATTTCTGGAATTTTTTATTAATTTTTGAATTTCTGGAATTTTTTATTAATTTTTGAATTTCTGGAATTTTTTATTAATTCTGGAATTTTTTTAAATTTTTTATTATTTACTGGAATTATTTATTAATTTTTGAATTTCTGGAATTTTTTATTAATTTTTGAAATTTTTTATTAATTTCTGAAAATTTTTGGAACTTTTTATTAATTTTTGAATTTTTGAATTTTTTTATTATTTTCTGGAATTTTTGAATTTTTTATTATTTTTTGGAATTTTTTATTAATTTTTGAATTTCTGAATTTTTTATTATTTTCTGAAATTTTTGAATTTTTTATTATTTTCTGAAATTTTGGAAATTTTTGAATTTTTTATTATTTTCTGAAATTTTGTTTAACTTGAGGAATAGAAGTAAACATATTTGAATTTTGAATTTTGTTTAATAGAATTAGGTGACTTGACCAAAAATTTGCTTGATTTCGAAGGAGTTAAATTTGTATGGTCCCTTTACCAATTACCTCGCTTGATTTCACGAACAAATGGAATAGCATGTTGCCTTTACTTGGCCGTTAATCACGTGACACGCACATGACGTATGAAATAACTTTTGCAGCAAAATGGTGTCCTATGGGTTCAAACTTGGGGCCGCCCGGACAACATTCGCTTTAAGCAACCACTAGGCCGAGCCCCTACATTCAACAAATTCTGTTCTGATTGTGAGTAAAGGCGTAATAAATGGGATAATAATTATTTGTAGAGAAAAGGTCCCAGCAAGGCTTGAACTCGTGACAAAAGAGTTGTGGGTCATGGCTTGAGCCTAGTGAATAAGTCAAACTATTTCCTTCATTTTTACAAGACTTATTGGTGGGCCCTCCACTTTGCATGGAACTTTACGTTGGGAAATCACACGTGCATGGGGCACCTTCTGTTACTCCATAAATAAGCCTTGTACCTATTAACCGAACGATGGTTTCGTGAATAATACTAAGCATATAATGCCATATCAGACGCAGCTCTAACATACCCACAAAGTTTTAGGACTTGAAACTTTATTTACTGAAACAAGCCTCAGGGAATAGAATACTTGTGTCCAGGCTTATTGTGAATTACTCCCACTGTTCTTTTGCGGACTTCCTGGAGTATTTCATTGAGGGGAACTCACCAGTGCTTGTTGTTCAGTGAATGAGGGGTGTTGCTGGAGCATGGGCTGCATGAGGTCTATGCACGTGGGTACCAATTCAATGCTAAAGAAAACGAATGTGTCGTTTTATTAGCTTTTAACTTAAATGGAACCTGTAGCCTAACTAAACAACAAGACAAGCCGGGCAAGTTATCCACCACCTACAGATTTTAACTCTCAAACTTTTATTCGAATAGACCAGCTCCCTACACCCTTGCATGTTCTTTCGTTATTGACCAAGCAATACGAGCCTTTCCCAACACTGCACACGTTACTCATGGGTCTGCCTAAGTACCATAGCAGAAGTAAATTACCCGTACCGTGCCTATGGCATAGTGGACCTATATCATTCTAGTATTCAAGGTCATGCAGAGCGAACTCTCTAGCCGTAACAGGTACACTGCTCTTGTGCCAAAAATGGATATGCGAACGCCTTTATTTCAATTTCTAATACTTTTGATTCCATGATAATCCCATCTTTGGAATCTTTTAATGCTGCTTAGGGAGCCAAGAAGGCCAGCGTTGGTGGCTGCAAAGTTAGGCGCCTTCTCGACCTTGTATGGGCTAGCAACGTGGGTGGCAAGCCCTTGTGATGACACCTACCAAGCCTTCTTTTACACCATGCAAGACCTCTAAAGATGTGTCGAGCCCGCACCATTCTCTAAGGGTCTTCATTCCTATTGGTCCATACGACCGTCTACAAACTGAAATTCTTGATTCGGCCACGACCCTCAAACAAGGCACTCAACAGCACCCATAATCTTTATGCTTAACAGGTGTCCGTACACCTGCTAATAGGGTACCAGTAATATCCCTCCCTCCTCCAAGTAGAGGAAACCTGTCCAGGCGTACATTCACTTCTGCATGGATGCATGCATGGATGATCACGAATGGAAGAGGGTGTCTCTAGGGGCGACTGTGTATGAAAGAGAGAGGTCTATGGAAGTTATACTCATGGAGAGAGTTAGAAAAAAAAGGGAGGTGCATGGAAGCTATACTCGTGCAGAGAGTTAGAAGAAAAAAGGAGGGGAGGTGCATGCCCAAAGGCTGGGCCGGTTCGTTCAACATGTCTAAGAAGAATAGGTATCTTTTTGCACATCAAATTCTGATCGGAAATTCTTTGCCATGTTCGAACCCCACAGCCGAAGGCACGACAGCACATCATTTCAAGTGCAACCGTAGTAATCACTACATATCTTCCCTTATAGCCCTCGGGTCATGCAATCATGCAATCGTTTTAATATAGGTTCAAGTTATGCAATTCTCCATGGGAAGATCCGTTCATGCAAGCTTAATACAGAATTTTACTCATAGGCTACTTCTTCTTAGCATTATTACTACTCTTTTCATGTCATCAGCTTTTGAAATAACCATGACTATGTAAACAAGAAGACCTGAGCGTTGTGAAAGCTTACCTGTGCGGGGCGGGCTTTACGTAAGATTCGTCTTTTGGGAGTGCAAAACCTTTTCTTCTTTCTGCAGGGATGGATTGGATCTTTGAGATGGTGAGTCAACCTTGAACTTCCTGGGTTCCCGGTAATTGATGGATGGTCTCTTCCTCTTGAGGATACTCCTAGTGCCGATCTCCAGAACGCAACCCCACCCTCTCTTCTTTCTTCTTTTTCTTTTCTGTTGCTTTTTGTTACCCTCGTTCGTTAATCCGTTGATTCTGTTTTCTTGCCTTTTTCTCAAGCCCCCCAAAGAAACTCCGTTTCCATCCCCCTTTGGGTTTTTATTCATTCTCCTTTTTTAATTCTTCTTTTTCCCGATTTATTCTTGTTATTCTCTAAATTTTCTCTTTTTTATTTACATTGGTTTTCCTTTTTATATCTTTTGCTTATGCTTTTATTTTTTGTTATATATATATTTATTTCTCTATTTATTATATATGTTTTTTTTGTTTTCAGTTTTAAAATCTATTTTCTGTTATTACTATTTTCTTTTATTTATTTATTTATTCTGTTATTTCTTACTTTGTTTTTATTCTATATATTTTTTTAGTTTTACTTTTCGTTTATTTTATCTTTAAAAGAAATCGTTTTATTTTGTATTTTTATGTATATTTTTAGTTTATTTTCAGATTTTTAATTTTTTTAATTTTCTTTAATTCTTTTGATTTTTTATTTTTATTATTATTATATATTTTTCTTTTCCCCTTTTTTGATTTTTGATCTAAGTCTAGAATTAAAAACAGGTTTTATTTTTATTCCGTCGAAAATTTATTGTTTGTTTAAATGTTTGTCTATTTTCTGTTTGTCTATTTAATTGTTTGTCTATTTTCTGTTTGTCTGTTTAATTGTTTGTCTGTTTAATTGTTTGTTTTCTGTTTATATTTGTTTGTTTTCTGTTCGTCTGTTTTTTTCCTTCAGATTTTAATTTTGTATTGGTTTTGAATTTAAATCTTTTCTTTAATTATAATTCTAATTCATTTTGAATTTCTTTTATACATTAATCACCTTAAAATGGGTCTCGGACATAATTGAGTGTTTACAGTTTGCCCCTCTTTACCCATTTTCTTATCAGATAATACGAGAAATATTTTCTGTATTATCATGGTAAGAAATGGGGTAAAGACGTAAACGGATTATGTCCGAGGCGAGCGCCGTGATGACCTCAGAATCATCCTGTCCCTAGGGTTACAGGGCCTATGTGTGAGTCAGACAAGGTTTTGACTTTTTGTGATGCTGAAGTTATAAGAAGCTAAAGTATGGGGCCTAACAACATAGGCCTAAAAACAGTACCTCTAAACTATATGGCGGCCTGACAACATAGGCCTGAAAGTAGTAAATCTAAACTATATGGCGGCCTGACAACATAGGCCTAAAAGCAGTAAATCTAAACTACGGCGGCCTGACAACATAGGCCTAAAAGAAGTAAATCTAAACTATATGGCGGCCTGACAACATAGGCCAAAAACCAGTAAATCTAAACTACGGCGGCCTGACAACATAGGCCTAAAAGCGGTAAATTTAAATTATGGCGGCCCGACAACATAGGCCTGAAAGTAGTAAATCTAAGCTATGGCGGCCTGACAACATAGGCCTAAAAGCACTAAATCTAAACAAGGGTGGCCTGACAACATAGGCCTGAAAGCTGTAAATCTAAGCTATGGCGGCCTGACAACATAGGCCTAAAAGCAGTAAATCTAAACTAGGGTGGCCTGAAAACATAGGCCTGAAAGCAGTAAATCTAAACTATAGCGGCCTGACAACATAGGCTTGAAAGCAGTAAATCTAAGCTATGGCGGCCTGACAACATAGGCCTGAAAGCAGTAAATCTAAGCTATGGCGGCCTGACAACATAGGCCTAAAAGCAGTAAATCTAACCTAGGGTGGCCTGACAACATAGGCCTGAAAGCAGTAAATCTAAGCTATGGCGGCCTAACAACATAGGCCTAAAAGCACTAAATCTAAACTAGGGTGGCCTGACAACATAGGCCTAAAAGCAGTAAATCTAAACTAGGGTGGCTTGACAACAAAGGCCCTAAAGGTGAAATCTAAACTAGTGGTGGCTAACAACATAGGCCCAGAAAGCAAGAATCTAAACTATGGCGGCCTAACAACATAGGCACGAAGCGAAAATCTAAGCTATGGCGGCGACAACATAGGCCTAAAAGCGAAGAATCTAACCTAGGTGGCTCGACAACATAGGCCCGAACTTGATAAATCAAAGCTATGGTGACCGACAACATAGGCCTAAAAGCACTAAATCTAAACTAGGGTGGCCGACAACATAGGCCTAAAAGATAAATCTAAACTAGGGTGGCGTGACAACATAGGCCCTGGAAGCGATAAATCAAACTAGGTGGCTCCGACAACATAGGCCCGAAAGCAAAATCTAAACTATGGTGGCACGACAACATAGGCCTAAAACAAAATCTAAGCTATGGCGGGCACGACAACATAGGCTGAAAGATAAATCTAAACTAGGGTGGCCTCGACAACATAGGCCCGAAGCGAAGAAATCTAAACTAGGGTTGCTCGACAACATAGGCCCGAAAGAAAGAGATCTAACCTAGGGTGGCCCGACAACATGGCCCGGTTGATAAATCTAAGCTATGGCGGCCTGACAACATAGGCCTAAAAGCACTAAATCTAAACTAGGGTGGCCTGACAACATAGGCCTAAAAGCAATAAATCTAAACTAGGGTGGCGTGACAACATAGGCCTGAAAGCAGTAAATCTAAACTAGGGTGGCCTGACAACATAGGCCTAAAAGTCAGAAATCTAAGCTATGGCGTGACCGACAACATAGGCTCCGAAAGAAAATCTAAACTAGGGTGGCCTGACAACATAGGCCCGAAAGCAGTAAATCTAAACTAGGGTGGCCTGACAACATATGGCTGAAAGCAAGAGTGCAAAGATGTAATGCTATGGCACGACAACATAGGCTGATGAGCAAGAGTGCAAAGATCACAAGCTATGGCGACAACATAGGCGTTGAGCAAGAATGCAAAGATGTAATGCTATGGCTTGACAACATAGGGCGTTGAGCAAGAATGTAAAGATGCACGTCACTATGGCCCGACAACATAGGCGGTGAGCAAGAATGCAAAAGATGTATGCTACTACTGACAACATACGCGAGCAAGAATGCAAAAGATGCAATGCTATGGCCCCACAACATAGGCGGTGAGCAAGAATGTAAAGATGCAATGCTATGGCGACAACATAGGCCAATGAGCAAGACCGAAAGATGTAATGCTATAGCCCTGGACAACAAAGCCGGTGGAGCAAGAATGTAAGGATGCAATGCTATGGCCTGACAACATGGGCTAGTGAGCAGGAATGTAAGGATGCAACGCTTTAGCCTGACAACATAGGCCAGTGAGCAGAATGTAAGGATGCAATGCTTTAGCCTGACAACATAGGCCAGTGAGCAAGAATGTAAAGATGCAATGCTTTGGCCTGACAACATAGGCCAGTGAGCAAGAATGTAAAGATGCAATGCTATGGCCTAACAACATAGGCCAAGAGCAAGAGTGCAAAGATGTAATGCTATGGCCCACAACATAGGCTGTGCTGAGGCAGGAATGTAAGATCAATGCTTTAGCCAAACAACATAGGCCAGTGAGCAGAATGTAAGGATGCAATGCTTTAGCCTGACAACATAGGCCAGTGAGCAAGAATGTAAAGATGCAAAACTTTGGCTTGACAACATAGGCCAGTGAGAAAGAATGTAAAGATGCAATGCTTTGGCCTGACAACATAGGCCAGTGAGCAAGAGTGCAAAGATGTAATGCTATGGCCTGACAACATAGGCCAGTGAGCAAGAATGCAAGGATGCAATGCTATGGCCTGACAACATAGGCCAAAGGAGGAATGTAAAGATGCAATGCTATGGCGACAACATAGGCGGTGAGCAAGAATGCAAAGATGTAATGCTATAGTCGACAACATAGGCGGTGAGCAAGAATGTAAGGATACAATGCTATGGCCTGACAACATAGGCCAGTGAGCACGAATGTAAGGATGCAATGCTTTAGCCTGACAACATAGGCCGTGAGCGAATGTAGGATGCAATGCTTTAGCTTGACAACATAGGCGGTGAGCAAGAATGTAAAGATGCAATGCTTTGGCCTGACAACATAGGCCAGTGAGCAAGAATGTAAAGATGCAATGCTATGGCCTGACAACATAGGCGGTGAGCAAGAGTGCAAAGATGTAATGCTATGGCGACAACATAGGCGATGGCGAATGTAAGGATGCAATGCTTTACCACGACAACATAGGCAAGTGGCGAGAATGTAAGGATGCAATGCTTTAGCACGACAACATAGGCGAGTGAGCAAGAATGTAAAGATCTGATGCTTTGACGACAACATATGCGGTGAAAATGAATGTAAAGATGCAATGCTATGGCACGACAACCTAGGCGGTGAGCAAGAGTGCAAAGATGTAATGCTATGGCGACAACATCGACGGTGAGCAAGAATGCAAGGATGCAATGCTATGGCACGACAACATAGGCCATGAGGAATGTAAAGATGCAATGCTATGGCACGACAACATAGGCCAGTGAGCAAGAGTGCAAAGATGTAATGCTAGATCGCGACAACATAGGCCAGTTAGCAAGAATGTAAGGATGCAATGCTATGGCCTGACAACATAGGCCAGTTAGCAGGAATGTAAGGATGCATTGTTTTAGCCTGACAACATAGGCCAGTGAGCAGAATGTAAGGATGCAATGCTTTAGCCTGACAACATAGGCCAGTGAGCAAGAATGTAAAGATGCAATGCTTTGGCTTGACAACAGAGGCCAGTGAGCAAGAATGTAAAGATGCAATGCTATGGCCTGACAACATAGGCCAGTGAGCAAGAGTGCAAAGATGTAATTCTATGGCCTTACAACATAGGCCAGTGAGCAGGAATGTAAGGATGCAATGCTTTAGCCTGACAACATAGGCCAGTGAGCAGAATGTAAGGATGCAATGCTTTAGCCTGACAACATAGGCTAGTGAGCAAGAATGTAAAGATGCAATGCTTTGGCTTGACAACATAGGCCAGTGAGCAAGAATGTAAAGATGCAATGCTATGGCCTGACAACATAGGCCAGTGAGCAAGAGTGCAAAGATGTAATGCTATGGCCTGACAACATAGGCCAAATGAGCAAGAATGTAAAGATGCAATGCTATGGCCCGACAACATAGGCCAAGAGGCAAGAATGTAAAGATGCAATACTTTAGCCCGACAACATGACCGAGAATGTAAGGATGCAATGATACTTAGCACAACATAGGCCGGTGAGCAAGAATGTAAAAGATGCACAAGGCCTGACAACATAGGCCAGTGAGCAAGAATGTAAAGATGCAATGCTATGGCCTGACAACATTGGCCAGTGAGCAAGAGTGCAAAGATGTAATGCTATGGCATGACAACATAGGCCAGTGAGCAAGAAAGCAAGGATGTAATGCTATGGCCTTACTATATAGGCCAGTGAGCAAGAATGCAAAGATGCAATGCTATGGACTGACAACATAGGCTAGTGAGCAAGAATGCAAAGATATAATGCTATGGCCTGACAACATAGGCCAGTGAGCAAGAATGCAAAGATGTAATGCTATGGCCTGACAACATAGGCCAGTGAGCAAGAATGTAAAGATGTAATGCTATGGCCTGACAACATAGGCCAGTGAGCAAGAATAGAAAGATGTAATGCTATGGCCTGACAACATAGGCCAGTGAGCAAGAATGCAAAGATGTAATGCTATGGCCTGACAACATAGGCCGGTGATTAAGGATATAAAGATGCAATGCTATGGCCTGACAACATAGGCCAGTGAGCAAGAATGTAAAGATGCAATTCTATGGCCTGACAATATAGGCCAGTGAGTAGGAATGTATGGATACAATGGCCTAATAACATAGGCCACGAATGAATGATGCGTTCTACCTTGCGCTTGAAGGTTTTTTGGCACTTGATGATTATTTTTCAGGCGGCTTGCAACCATTTTGCCCTGGTTGGAAATTTCTTGATAATCGAGAGATGTCTTGCTTTGAAAGAATTTTGGGCCAACGTTTTGCCCCAGTTTGGAAGGTCTTTGGTAGTCGAGGAATGCCTTAACTTGAGGGGATTTTGAGCAAGCGTCTGCCTAACGTTTTGGAATTCTAGAATTGAGGATTGCCTCAACCTGAGTTTCCTTGGGCACCTGTTTGCCTTATCTTGAATTTGGAATTGAGGATTGCCTCATCCTGAGTTTTCTGGGCGCATGTTCGCCCTAGTTTGTTCAATGATCTTAAATTGTGTTTGAGGGTAACCTCAAATTAAATCTTTTGTGGGCAAGCTTTTGCCCCAGCATGAGCTTGACTCAGAATTTGAGGATAACCCCCAATTGAATTCGTGTGGGCAAGCATTTGCCCCAGTTTGAACTTGTTTTAGAATCCGAGGATGGCCTCAAATTGAATTTTCTGGGCGCATGTTCGCCCTAGTTTGTTCCATGATCTTAAATTGTGTTTGAGGGTGACCTCAAATTGAATTGTGTAGGCAAGCATTTGCCCCCAGTTTGGGCTTGACCGAGAGTTTGAGGATGCCCTCAAATTGAATGTGTGGGCAAGTATTTGCCCCGGGCCATTTGATTCTCGACGTTGAGGAATTGAGGATAGCCTCAACTTGAATTTTCTAGGCAAGTGTTTGCCCCCGATCTTGTTCTTGGTTGAGAATTTGAGGATGGCCTCAAATTAAAATTTTTGTGAGGCGTTGCCCCGTTTGGACTTGATCCATAATCTCAAATCATTTTTGTGTAGGCAAGCATTTGCCCCAGTTTGAACTTAATTTGGTTTCAAATTATGATTGATTCAGAAAATTTAGTTTTGAAAAAATGGGCTATGCAATGCTTGAATAAAGATGCTTTTGTGCTGTTTGAGTAAATGACAAGAATGCAATAATGATGTGGGGTTCTTGTTTTCGTGCTTGAAATATGTAAAATGATGCAGATTTTATTTTGATGCTTGAAATCCTTATTTGATGAAACAGATTATTGAATGCAAACCACGAAATGGTGTAAAATTTTTGTTTCTCTTGATTTTTTGATTTTTCTCTCGACACATCCTTCCTACAACTCCATAGTGGGTGTGAAAAGAATCAAGAATCGAGACGAGTTGGATTGACTCAATTTCGGAGTTTTCTTGATCAATTCTAGAATTTGCTTTTGTCGGGATCTTTGAGATTCCACAATGGTCGGTATTATTGAATAAGACATATTCCTTACGTCTTAATGGCGTTGTGGCTGGTAGGAAGATGAATCTTTGGGAAACAATCTGCAAATCGTCTTGCAATTAACGGTCGAGATTCATCCGACTTGTCATGACTTTTCAAAATCAATCCTTTTTATTTTTTACATTTTTCACATCTCTTTTGGCATGTGCTTCTATTGAGGTGTGCAAGTGATTCTGGATGGTTAATGAAAAAATATAGAGAAGGTTTGCAAAGGATGTTTGAGTGGTGTACTTAAAAGGAAAAGATGACGAAAGATATGGGTTCGAACGCCAAATGGCACCTTTTGGTGAAAAATGCAAGATCTTTGCTTTAAACTTGATTGTCGATTAGGAAAACTTTGAGAAATGGAAAAATTTGACCCAGGTTTAAAAGATATAAGGTGCGGAATATCATGTTGTCCTGGAATTCTGGTTTGACCTTAATTTTTTACAGGTTGTTCTTTTTTGAGTTTTTAACCCAATGGGTCTTTTGTATTGCCTTAACTTTTGCCAAGGTCGCCCTTACGGGTTTTTGACCCAGCGGGCTCTTGATTGTGTGCCCTAACTTTTGCCTAGGTCTTCTTTGAGGATTTGACCTAGCGGGCCTTCTCGCTTGATTGTGCCTAACTTTTTCCTAGGTCGTTCTTGATTGTTGACCTAGCGGGCTTCTATTTGATTATGCCCTAACTTTTGCCTAGGTCGTCTTCGATTGTTTTATCGACCTAGCGGGCTTCTGCTTGATTATGCCCTAACTTTTGCCTAAGTCGTTCTTGATTGTTGACCTAGCGGGCTCTTGCTTGATTGTGCCCTAACTTTTGCCTAGGTCGTTCTTGATTGTTGACTTAGCGGGATTTTTCTTGATTGTGCCCTAACTTTTGCCTAGGTCGTTCTTGATTGTTGACCTAGCGAGCTTTTGCTTGATTGTGCCCTAACTTTTGCCTAGGTCGTTCTTGATTGTTGACCTAGCGGGCTTTTGCTTGATCTTAATTTTGCCTGAATTGTTGTTGGAAACCGACAAGACCTTTTTTGATCATGACTTTTGTTGATATAATCTTGAATTTTAACCCTACTTTTGCCGTGATCATTTTGGCTTAATCCAGCGGGCTTTCTTCTTTTCCTTGAATAGTTGTATTTTGACCTTGATTTTGCCTGGATCATTTTGATTCAATCCAGCGGGCTTTCCTCTTTTTCTTGAGTAGTTGTACGTTGATCTTGCCGGGATCTTTTGATTCCTAATTCAGCGGATCTTATCGTGTATCCCTAATTTTGCCTGGATGTGAACTTGATTCCAACGGGATGTTTTTGTTTGACAAGACACTTTGATTAGGGATCTAGAATCCCTGGTTGTTATTCTACTTCCTCATTGGGATTTTTCTCTTTGAGCTTGATTAACTAGACGTTCAAGATTATTTATTACAGTACTGACATTATCATCAATCAGTATTTACTATTTGGGTATAGGAATAAGGAGTGGGCTGAATGGATAAAAAGAATGGTAAATTTTAAAGTAAGGCCAATGATGTAAAGCACGTGCTCAAGAAACCTGAAAAATGTTCATTAAGATTTATTTACAAAAGAGTGATTTTGAAAAGTATGACAAATCTTGGATGATTTTCCTCGATAGCTTGATTTGCACAAAGCAACTGGTCGTGTTGTTCTCATTTCTTAGCCAGCGGATGAGCTCTCATGATTCAGCACTTGGATTAGGAGTGATTTTCCCAAAGTCTAGCCGTTTGGCATCAATCAGGCCTTGCACCTTATGCTTCAGAACCTGGCAGTTTTCGGTAGAATGACCGATGTATCCCGCATGGTAGCCACATATGGCATTGGCATCGTACCATTTAGGGTATGGTGGTTCTTGAGGTTTCAGAGAGTAAGGAACCACCAAGGAGCTCTGGATTAACTGAGGTAGCAGCTCAGTGTAGGTCATTGGAATTGGATCAAACTGGATAGGATCTTTCTCCTTTTTCTGATTTTGGCTAGAATTTGAGCTCATGGCTTGTATTTGGACCGTGTATGGTGTGGGCGGTCGGGTTTGCGTTGAGTAATTGTAAGCTGGATGGTAGGGTGTTTGGTAGGTGGTGGCGACGTAAGGTATGGTGTGTAAGGTGTGTATGGTTTATATGGCGGTGGTCGGAAGCCAGCTGGACCATACTGTGCCATTTGAGGAATGTATTGGCCTTGATTAGAAGCCACATTATAAGTCTCTCTTGTCTTTTTCTTTTTTCGTAGAGCGTCAACCTCGTTGTGGCGTTGTGCGTGATTCTTCCTCGACGCATGCCACCCTCGATCCTTTCTCCAATGATGACGACATCAGAGAAGCTAAGAGTCACACTATCAATCATCTTGTCATAGAAAGGATCTTGGAGTGTGTCAATGAATGTGCTGACCAGCTCTTTCTCGGATAATGAAGGTTGTACTTGAGCGGCTAATTCCCTCCATCTTTGAGCATACTGCTTGAAGGTCTCATCCCCTTTCTTGGCCATATTCTGGAGTTGGGTTCGATCGGGAGCCATCTCCACGTTGTACTGGTATTGTTTAAGGAAGGCCTCAGCCAGATCCCTCCATGAACGGATGTGTGTCCGCTCAGTTGAAAGTGTACTTCCAGCTGGCAAGAACCGGCTTAAGTTTGTCTTGGAAGAAATGGACAAGAAGCTTATCATCATGCATGCAAGGAGACATCTTCCCGCAGACATGGTCAGGTGTTTATTTGGGACACTAGTTCCTTGATACTTTCGAATTCAGGAACCTTAAATTTTGGGAGGGATGACACGTCGGGAACCAAGCATGATCAGATGCATCTTTGGCTTCATAAGCGTTTCCCTCAATTGCCCGGATCCCGTCCTCTAGACCTTCCATTTTTCTGTATCTTCACTAAGGATGGTTTGGGTTTCCCTGGCATGTGGTGATGATGAGAAGATGGTATGTATATAGGGTGCGGCCCTTGTGAACATAGAATGCGTTCCTCCAACCCGTTTGGTAAGCTCGTGAAGTGGTGTTTGAGGTAGGTTATGTGTTTGGGTTTGTGTTTGGGCTTGTTGTGTTTGGGTTTGTGTTTGGATGGGTGCATGCCCATGAGGAAACCCATAATGAACCCTTCGATTGGCGAAAGTATGTTTAATCGTGGAGTGAAGCCAGGAGGGTGTGTTGGGTCGGTTGGTTCTCTTGGCAAGGGTTCCGTCGCCTCTTTCTGTTTAGACTGCTGGATGGCCTCTATTAGCTTGGCCATCTGTTCCTTCAGTGATTTGACCTTATTTCTTAGCTCCTCATTTTGTCTCTCCAGCTTATCCATGATTCTTGATTGTGCTCGAGTTTTATAAGGATGTCGAGGAAGTTGTGTTTCTCCAATTTTCTGGTGAGGTTAAAAATTAATTTTTGTGAAATAATTTGAATGCAGAAATCATGAATGATAAAGATGTTAATGTAGTGAGTATGAAAAAAAAAAGGTATGGAAATAATTCTTCTTGAAATTTTTCTCTTTTTTTTTTTTTTACGATAAATTTATGACTGGATGAATGAATGAATATCATGCACAAATAAGTTTTAGAGATTTGAAGTTTGACTATTTTGAAAATAAATCAGAGTTTCTTTATTTATTCATTCTTGATTTTTAAGGAATTTGTTTTTTTTAGGAGTTTCGGTATTTTTTTATTTTACTAAAAAGCCCTTAGTTTTGTTTTGAAAATCTTTTATCTTTACGGAAATCTTTCTAGAAAGCGTTCTTTAGGTTTTTAAAATTTCGTTTTCTCTCTTATTAAATCTTTTTATATTTTCAGTATTTTCAAAAGATTATTTTCCTAATTTTCTATTTCTAAAACGTCTTTTTAAGCCCTTTTTTTTCAATATTTTCAAAATATTTTTTTTTCTAATTCTTCCTAGGATATTTTGGTTTCCTTGATTTTTTATCTTGATTTGATTTTTGTATCCCCAATTATAGCCTTCAAATCCCTTGTATCTTGAAAGGGGTGTGTGTGCCCTCTTTGCTTCTTATGCGGGTTACCTGTCCTAAGGATCTATGGCCTTTCATATGAACATCTCGAGGGTGGTTTGTAATCCTGGGGTGTAGAGGTCACTAGAGAGCCAAGTTCCGTCCATAATGCTTGCCACAACAAGTAGAAGTAGCCACTAGTTGTGGGACATGAATAGGGGACACTCTAGTTGGGAGTTTCATGATAGCCACACAGGACGTAGGCCCCGGGCCAAGTGACACCATTAGATCCCTGTCCTAAGTAGCACTCGAGACCGTTATAGGCCCCACTCATGATGGAATGCATATGCAAAGTGTGAAAGGCACACAATATTATTGGGATACCTCGCAATTGGGGAACTTGCAGATATATAGCAATTTATTGTTTGTCTATCCTAGGGTGTGCAGAGTAAACAAACAATAAAACAAGAATAAATCAACAAATAAATAACATGCAATAATTAAATCATGCACATAAATAGCGAAGGATCAATTATAATGCACACTCAAATAAAATGGGCTTGACTCTCTAGGATCCCAATGAAGTCGCCATCCTGCCGCAACCGTAATTCGGACAGACGACGAACTTCGGCAAAATTTTGAAAAATGAATGGTTTGATCAATGTGGAGTCGCCACCAAATTTTTATTTGAGGGAAAAATATTTGGAAAAACCATGACTCAAGGAAGAGATTTCGGTTGCCTCTAGAGTCGGTTGCGAGTGGGGAAGGTGTTAAGCACCCCCACTGGCATTCAGCGAAGAATGCCCTTACCGAGTGTGTGATTGTTGAAAATGATTTGATCCCTTTTTATTAGAGTGGAAATAAATAATTGATGGAGGTTAACCTGACAGGACTTGATCCTGCTCCTACGTATTCCACCTTCGGTCAATGGGAAACTGCGAGCTTCGTAGTTCTAGTTTGTTTTGAAGGCTAAACCTTCAAGAGACTTGAAAAGAGTATTTGGTTTGTGAAGGCTCGACCTTGAAAGTGCTTGAGAAAAGATTATTTTGTTTGTGAAGGGCTTGACCAAAAGTGCTTGAGAAAAGATCATTTTAAAGATCTTGTTTTGAAAGTTTTATCTTTGGAAGGGATTTTGGCTCACTTATGCACAAGGCCCGGCGGCTAAAAGATGAGGGCCTATACGAACTACTAAATGTTGAGCAATTAAAAACCACCGCTTCCTATCTAGAGCCCATTGCGTGAGACCTAGAATCCCAAAAATTTTTAAAAAATAGAGGTTTTTAGAATCTTGAAAAGGACTTCTAGTTCACTCATGCACAAGGTCCGAGGCGGCTAAGGCGGCACGAGGGACCTATACGAACTACTAAATGTTGAGCTGGGTAAACCGCCGGTTCCCCATTTGTTCCATTGCGTGAGACTTGAAAAGTTCCAAAATATTTAGAAAAGATTTTAAAGTTTTGAAAAGATATGATTTGCAAATGATATTGATTCTTGAATAAGAGAAAACTTGAATTTGAGATAAAAATTTTATTTTTGAGTTTTGGGGTTTCAAATAAAGTTTTGGCGTAACTTTCCAATTATGGAAATTTAGGATAGTTTGGTAATATTAGAAATTTTTTATGAATTTTCTAGATTTTGTATTTTTATGGATTTTTTGGGTCTTTATTAATTTTTATTAATTTTTGGATTTTTTTTTTATTAATTTTTGAATTTCTAGAAATTTTTGTTATTTTTTGAATTTTGGAATTTTTATTATTTTTGGAATTTTTATTAATTTTTGAATTTCTGGAATTTTTTTGAATTTTTTATTATTTACTGGGAATTATTCATTTTTTATTAATTTTCTAAATTTCTTATAAATTTTTGAATTTCTCCGTAAACTGCAATATAGAGTCTGGGCAGATTTGGCATTTTTTGAAAAGTTTAGGGGGTTAAATAGAAATTAAGAAGAGGAGGCTAAATAGCAATTATGAGGAGTTAAGGAGCTAAATAGAAATTATGGGAAGTGGAGGAGCTAACAGAAATTATGAGAGACCCATGATTTGTATTCACTACGCACGCGGTTTCCGTTTTTGGGTATGATTTATTAAAGGGTCCCACCATTGTCCTTTTCCCCATGGATGCACTCTCTCTCCCTCATTGGACACCCCTGTTCATGCAAATATGGTTTGGTGTACGCGGGGCGCTTTGGTATTTATCATTCCTTCTTTGATGCTTTCCTACCTGACTCCTATGCATCTTTCTCGTCACTTTGCATTGAGGAGCTACCCACTCAATTGGCCTTCTATTCATACTCGCCTGATGCGTTTGTCAAAGCTGTGGTCATTACTCAGAAGCGTGCACTGCTAGACCGTGCTTGTAGAACAGTACCCGTCACGTCCGAATCTGAACGCGTTTGCCCTTTTCATCTAGCCTGGCGACTCGGTCGATTGCCTGGAGATTCTCCATATTCGCTTCACACTAAGTCTCGAAGTTGGATTCTCCTTCGTAGCCATACCGTTGGTCCCCAGTTAATGTTTACTTGCAGATTTTCTTTGAGGTTCATCTTTTGGATTTCCTTGTTTTATATTCGCAAACCCTACTCTACCATCTAATTCATGCATTTGAGTCAGAGTGAAGGGGTGCTATTATAAAGCGTATTGTTATCACAAACACCATGTGGGCTGTTACTGATTCATGCAAGAAGTCGGAACCTTAACAAGAACCATCCAAGATCTTTCACTCAGACCCATTCTTAATTATGCAAGAAAGAAACAGCATCATCGTGCATGTGGCACACATACCAGCGATCTTAATTATGATATTCTAAGCTTCACAGGGTTTTTGGTGTAAAAAGAATGAAGAACTAACCTATCGGGAAGTCGAAGCAGAGACCAACGACGGAGCTGACCAGCAACTCCTTCCTTCTCCTCCTGGATCTTCTGCGAGAAATCCCCAGAAAAGCCCTCTCCACCAGAAACGCTTTGCTTTTTGAAAGAAAAAGTGAAAATCCCTCTCTCCATTTCAGTCACAGAAAACAGGAACCCCCTAAAACCCCTCACTGCCTTGCTTTTATATCTCTTCAGAAATTTCCTTTTTTGATTTCTTCTTTTTCTTTATTTCAAATTTTATTTTTATTTTTGCATTGTTTGAATTATTTCCAGATTTTTATTTTTAATTATATATTCTTTTAATTCCAGATTTTTTTATTTTTGATTATATATTATATATTTTCTTTTTCTTCTTTTTTTTATTTTTATTTTTAGAAATTTATTGTCTGTTTACTTGTTTGTCTGTTTTTCGATTACTGCATTTCTGTCTTTCTTTGTTTTTCTTTTTTGTATTAGTTTCGAATTTGAATCTTTTCTTTAATTATAATCTAATTCATTTTGAATTTCTTTTATACATTAATCACCTTAAAATTGGTCTCGGACATAATTGGGTGTTTACAATGATAAAGAGATGTTTTATATCATATATATTTTGAAATTTTTTATACAAGTCTCAGAAGAAAATTAATCCCATAAAGTTAGGATTATATTATGTAAGTTACTTCTTCCTTTACAAAGAATCATATATTTTCTATTTTTGATATTTCAATTTGGGATGGTCCCTAAAAATTATTTGGACCTCTTAATTAATAAGGTAGAGCTAAGTGCTTAACTTTTTATTGGATTAAAGAATCATTGCAAAAATATAAAGTTGAAAAGAAACTTTCTTAAATTAGGTTAAAAAAGAAAAATATTGATTAAAGTTGCCATCCAAGTCATTCCAACCTATGCTATTGGATTGTAAGATTCCTAAAGTAAGTTATCGACATTCTATGCTTCTAGGTAGACAAATTTTGGTGAAGAAAATATGATAAGGAATATGATATTCATTGGAAGAGTTTGTAGTTGTTTACCTTAAGCAAGTAGAGTGGTATGAGTTTTAGGGATTTGTACTACGCTGAACTTAGGCCATCATCTTGAAAACCAACCTTGGAGAATGATTAAACACTTTGAGGCTTTATGAGTTCAAACTCTTGAGAGTATATACTTCCTAATAAATAGTTTTCCTTAGTAAATAAGAATGCATCTAGGTGTGGTCCAACTTAATTTAAGGTAAAAATTTCTTAAGGAAGAGAGAGCCATTTGGGTAATAGGAGATGGATCCAACATTGATTTTTTCAAGAATAAATGTCACTAAAATAAGGATACATTTTAGAGATACCAAATGGATATGTTTTTGAGAGTTAATTTCCTTGTGGAGAAAAAAAAGGAAAGAAGTTGGAATTTATAAATAATTAGAGAATTCATCCGTAATCATTAATCATTAGTCCATGGTTGTGATTAATAACCTTATCACTACTTTGGCAAGATAATTTTTCTACCCTTATTTTAATCAAGATAAAATATAGTGAAATCAACCAATCGTTAGGCCAATGAGAATTTCTCCTTCCAACCAAATGATAACCTTATCTTTTGTAAATATTCTAAATCATCTTTGAAATCTCATTTAGGAAGCTTAACTCTTTTAAAAAAAATAATGTGAAAAGCTTGCTATAATACTTTTGAGGTTTAGGATAATCTTGCCAGTAAAATAACCACCTGTGACACAACCTTCTTATATGTGTGATGCATGCAAAACGTGTCTGTAAAAATCGTATGTAAATTTTTATCTACATATAAGTATATCCATCAATGTAGAAAGGAAGTATTTTAAATCCTAGTATCAATCTTATGGAGAGTATGCCAACAATATATAGATGAAGTTTAAATCTTGACTTTTAAACTCTTTAAAAATAGGTTTTATTGCAAGTGTAAGAAATGATAACATAAAAGAAGTTAAAGAAAGACGTAAACAAAAAAAATACTTGTGCTAATTTATGAATAAGTACTGAAATTTTGGATCCCTTTATAAATTTACTTACTTTTTACCTATAATTCTCCTTATGAATTATTTAAACATCAATTGGTAACCACTTGTTCTAATTCTATTACTACCTAATTAATCATACAATAGTAATAATATTTTAATATATTAATCTTAAAAATATTTTCAAGTTTATTATAATGTATTAATAATTAAATTTTAAATCAAATTAATATTAAAAAATAAAAATTATAAATAAAAAATAGTGCTTAATGAAAAAAAGTTAGCGTAGCTTAATAAGGATGTGCTTAGGTCTTAACCACGTTCTTGTTGAATAATGTGAACTCTTAATTTGATATATAAAGGTAGATTATTGCCGATGCTAATATAAATCTAAAATTAAAATTTTTCTTAAAACTTAGTTACACATTTTCATTAAGCCGTGTGGTTTGTCTTATTTTTTTAGTTTAAAAAAAATAATCAAAAAATTATAAACAATCTTTAAGGATAAACAAATGTATTTTAATAATAGATAAAAATCAAATTTATATTATATATATTAAGTTTATTTTTAATCAAATCATCTGTCACCTTAATTGTATTTTTAAAAATATGGAAGAGGTTGATGTCTTAATTTTTATAAAATTAATTAATAATGTCAATAATAATATTTTAAATAAATATAAAATATCAGAGTCAATAAAAATTATTGAGCACCTTTTAACCATCACTTTCACAACCATATGTTTATAACTATAAACCAAAATATTATATAACTTTATTTCAAGAGCGATGGAAGATAATCTCTCATACTTGTAAAATGAAAAAAAATTAAAAGTCATCTTCTTCATAAATATCTAAAGATTATACTAACTTTCATGCCGTCATTAGCGAAGAAGAAACTTCCATTAATATTCAACTTAATAAAAAAAGGGATAGAGGGATTTAAAAGTTGTTAGTGGTTTGATTAGATAAAAAATAGAAAACTTAGTCTATGATACATGGATTTGTGGAAGGATATTACAAGTTCAAGGTTTATCACCTTATGCTATTTGCAAGACCATAAAAAACTGTTAACATTTAAGTATGCATTATTATGAGATATCTTGCAAATCTAAATCTTCAGATCCTTTCAATAGAAATAAAAAATGCTATAAGATTTATCATACATAACCACAACATTTTAACTTCTGTCACATGAAAAAAAACATTTTAAGTAAGCAGGTGGTAATATATGTTGTATATAAAATGTTTGTGATCTGTGGGTATAATGTTGTGTAAGGTTAACCACACAAATATATAAATCTTAGGAACAGAACTATGTCAAATATGAAATCAATGTGTGTTGTATTATGTGATGATTCCTTATATCCTTTGCAACAAATTATAAGTATAATTGGTGTTGTATTTTCCTTCTATGTTTGGAATCCATATAAAGATATTATTTTCGAAAGGATAATATGTTGAGTTATACATCTAAAAGCCTAAGTAAAAAGTCAGAAATATGCATATAGGATACTTGAAAATAGAGGATGCAGATTTAGCTAATTATTGTAATAAAATGAAGTAACTTCTAATCTAATACGAATATTAAATCTATAACAAATCTTGTTAGTAGCTCTAAGGCCATAATGACATACCCTGAAATTCCTTGATGGTATATAACTTCTAATTCTTTATTTGCATGACCATTTATGCAAAAATAAGAGATATTAAGTAGAATTACATTTGAATATTCATTAATCCTATATTTTTATAATTAATTTATTGTAGATAAAGAAACAGAATGATAATTTATCAATGTCATTTTTTAAAATTTGAGATTAAATATTGATTAAAACCTAACCATAATAGATTATGTTTTGCATAACTCATTTTTAGAAAGTTGTTGGACCAATTAATCAATTATCCAATGCCTTAATTGATTAAAATATCTTCAGAATACTCATTTTAATTAATTAATACACATTTTAACAAATTAAAATCACTTAAATTTTATAACATAATTGACAACATATTGTTTCTTTGCATTTTTAAATCGGATCTTTCTAAAAAATTATTATTTACACATCATAAAAAAAAAATTAATGAGATATCATATCATTACATATAAGAAAACCAAAAGTTAAATATCTTTATAAGAATTGTTTTGTTCACTACCTTTCTTGAGTTTTTTTCTTTTTTTTACTGGATAGTTAAGTTTCCTAAACTTAACTTGTCATATTTTCACATTGAGTGTAAGATTCTATATTTTCTTTCTATAGATATCGGATTTTTAAAGAGAGCGGTAATTATTTTAGATATTTTGGGTTAAGTGATAGGTTGCTAAGAACCTATTATGGGTTTTTGAGTGAGCTTGTCAAGAAGTTGATATTGGTGATGTATAGCCTTATGAAAGTTAGAGTTTATGAGAAAAGAATAATATTCTAGTGAAAATATCAAGTTGGTTGGCTTAAGAAATAGATATATCCTTCATATGAAGAAAATGAATCGATATAAATATTAGTTTTATCTTCTTATCCCTTGTTTCTTTAGTTTATGCAAAATACTTATTATTGCATGATCTATATACACGTTTGTTTATGATCTTATATTTGTTTTCTTTGTTATCCTAAAATTAATTATCACATCAATAATTATTATTTTAATATTTTCAATCTTATATTTCAAAATTTTATAAAGGTGTATTACTTCACAACAATGTTTTGCACAATTTTTTTTAAAGAAGTTTATGATTACTTAATTCATCCCTCTTATCTATAGGTGGTTACTAACCTTACCCATCTTACAAGATTTGATACTTGATTATATAACATCCTATCCAAGGTAATACAACATAAGAAGATTGCAGAGCACATCTCTATCTATAGAATATATATTCTATGATTCATTTGGAAAGGAAAAGACAAGATCATTTATAATTCCATCCTTAATCTCTATTTTACTCTTAATTACACCAATATTTTCAAGTATAAATAAGATTTAGTTAGGAACAATTTTTCACAAAATGGCTCACTACCTAATCTTAATACAACTTCTTATTGGTGCCCATCCACTTAACCATATTAAATGCAACATAAGTGCAATCTTCATAAGGAGAAGGTGAAGATGTAACTTGGTGGTGATGGAAAATGAGAGGGTGGGCAATATTTTCTAAGGAGTATCTTTGAGATCAATTCCTTCACATCCTTAGTTGCAAAAATCACTGTTATATTCTGGCTTCCAATTGTTTTGGACCAAAGTTATCTTTACATTTGACAATTCAAAACTTATTCAAGCTTGTAAGAATGAATCTAAATAGTAGAGATTAGTACTATCATTGGCAACATACATATCTTGAAATTCAACTTTAGAGATATATGAATTCATTTGAAAAGTAGAGTCTATAATGGATTAACCTATATTACTACAAATCAACTAACGATGAACACATTTAGTCAATCTTAGGTCTCTTTTCATGCTTGAATTAACCAAGTCCCTTTGAGAGGATGAAACTTCATTGAGATATTGTTCTTATTTCTCCAATCATAGAGTTCCCAAAGTCATTTTTTCCAATAATTTGAATAATTGTCGTGGTTAGGGTTTCTCTCTTTATGTTGTACTTAGATTATATTTATACATTTTCAGTACTTTATATATCTATCCTAGATATGAGACACTCATGTTGTTCTCCTTTGTTGTCTTAATGTCAATTTTTTTTTGTTCTTTTTAGGTCTTGACATTTTGGAACTTTATCTATAATTTGATTACCCGCAATAAAAAAAAGTACCATATTTCTAACTAATGTATGATATGTTAACACATCTCCTTTATATTTAAAACTAGATATCAAATAAATGAAGTAGGTAAGCTTAGATATTTGCAAATGATTCAATATTAAAATTAGATAAATTTTAATTTTATATTATGATCGAATTGAGCCTAATTTATTTTTAAAACCTAACTCAAGAAAAATGATTGTTAAAATCTTAAAATAAATATTTTTGGTCATATTTATAAATGTAATATTAAGAATAGTCATATACAAGATTTTGTAGAGATATCCTATCCATACAAAAAGTAAAAAGATGAAGGTATTTACAGTTCAATTTAATTAAGCTTTATTAAAAAATCATTTAGATTAAATATAAAAATAATATGTGATTTAATTTTAATATAATATTAAAATAAAATCAAACTAAAATAATCTTTTACAATTTAATTTGAGTTAATTTTTTTAAAATTTTTATTGTATGCAATTATCTTTTGTATGACTTTTATTTTGTATTAGAGATAAAGGATTTTGTAAAACTAAAAATTAAAATGACTTTGTTGAAAGAATAAATAGAAAAAAGAAGATATGTTAATTAGATGGATTTGAAATTATGTAGAACAGAGTTAATTTCGTTGAGATAGAGGGAAAAATTAACGAGAAAAAGAAAAAAATATGAAAGTAGATAAAAAGTAGTTTTATATGAAAATATAATAAAAATATATTATAAATATGATTTATTTTAGTTTAATTTTAATAATAAAAATTAAAAAATAACTAAGTGTTCGAACCACCACCTTTAACTTGCGACAACTTACCTTATGCATCCTTGCTCAAGCCAGCAATTAAATGACCCTCAAGTTATCATAGAACGACAACCAAATACATTCATCCAATGTTCCAAAGAAACGAAACTATTTTTGGGTCTGAGAGGAGCCCTGGCGAGTCAATGACACTGGCGTAACCCATCTATCAAGTGATGTATTAAATACAAATTAATTTAGTTTCTAAAATTATATAAACATTATTTTTATTTTTAAAGTTATTAAATATACGTTATTTTAATTTTTATTATTATAATTTTAGGATTTTGATTCCTAAAATTATAATAATAAAAATTTAAATTTGTGGTTATATAAATTTAAATTTTATATAACCCTAAACACTAGCAATATAAAATTTTTAATTTCAAAGAGGACTGAGAATCAAATTCAAACTTTATTTTTATTACTGGTTATAAAATACAAATCGGTAATTTATATTTTTTTATAACATTACATCTAATGTTTTTGCATTCTATACTTTTTTTTAATTTTTACCAATTTTTAGTGATTTTAATTTTCATTGTTGTAATTTTCTATTAAGTATTATTGTTACGTAAGTAAATATTTTGTTTAATATTTTAGAGCTGTATTTTTGTATTTTTAATTTTAAAAAATATTAATAGGTACAATTTAATTTTAATTTTTGATAATATTTTAATTATTTTTGTAAAAATATGAAAAAGTTAACATATTTTAGCACTAGGCCAAAATACTAGTAAAGAAAAAAAAATTAAAAATCTAACTGTATATATCAAAATTTTGAAGGATTAAAAATATAGAAAATTTTAGTAACAAAAAATTTAAATTTAAATATTTTTATAAAATAAAATATTAAAATTATGAAGATAAGATGATAAGATGATAGAGACTAAAACTAAAATTTATATAAAATTAAAATTAAAAATTTGACCGAACTTAATTTTGTTATTAATTTAATGAAAATATATTTATAATATAAATTTTATATGCCATTAAATTATAAGTTTTTTATTATTAAAAATTATTAAATTTTAAAATAATTATTTTAAAAAATATATTTATGCTGATTTTAATTAATTGACATCATAAAAAATTTTACATTGATCTTGTATTAAATATTAAAAAAATTATTTAATTAATAAAATATAATTTTATCTAATGGATGATAATATCATAATTATTTAAGCTACTAATTCAATTAAAAATATTTAGTAAAATTAGTTATTAAACTAATAAATATAAAATAATAAGTAAAAATATAATTAAATAATAGATTAAAACATAATTAGTTTGATATATTTTTTAATAATAAATATATTAAAATTAATTAAAATAAAAATATTTTTAAATTTTTACATAAATAAATTTTAAATATTTTTTAAAAATTAATTATTTTTATAATTTTATTTTTATCAAACAGTTTAATATTTTTTAATAAAATAAAATAAATAATATAATAATTAAATTAAAAAATATATGAAAATAATAATTTAAAATATATAATTGATAATAATATAAAAATTAATTAATTAAAATTAATAATATTATTATAAAAGAATAAAATAATATTAAATTTATAAATAAAATATCATATTATAAAAACATATTAAAAATAAAAAAATCCAGCTAAAATATATAAAAATTAGTTAAAATAACTTTTTAAAAAAATTTAGTAACCATCTAAAATAATTAATAATTATTAAAATAAACTACTTTATCATATATAGAACTTAAATATTTTAACAAGTTTATTATCTTATAATTTCAACTTGAAATAATTTTCCAACGCACTCAATAAGTTGAAACGTGATTTTGCTAGTAACATATGTGTTTCCCCGGAAGTTAAGAAGGTATAGCTTAGATGGGCATATAAACTTCAAATTGTAAAGTCTTACATAATTTATCTTTGAAAATAATTGTTTTGACAAAATAGATAGATTAGAGTGATTAGAATGAATACACCACTTTTGGTAAGTAGAAAATGTAATGGAATCATGCTGTTTTTGTCTTGTCAATGCACTGGACACCATATATATGTAGATAGATAACTAAGAGATATCACATATCCAGCTAGCTAGCTGTGAAATAAAAAGAGATGAGTATGCATAATGTGTGGTACGTTTTTCACAACTTGTATAATCAATCATCTACTTTCATTTTTTAGTTCACTTTTCATCTTTCATCAGTTGCAGTACAGGATTTTCACTTTACCTCTACTTACCATATGGCATCTCCCCCGGCTTTGAACGTCATCTCACACCAATATTCATATTCAAAAAATAAAAAGTGTCTTTCAATCCAATGGGAATCATTTTATCTAAAGGGATAAATATTTTGGGATTGGATACTTCACTAACAAGTAATAGATTTTAAATTCTATTATAAATAAATAAATTATAATTTGTAGGGAAAATATGATGAGTAATCTTTATTACGTAATTTACTCTTTATTGTGTAATATTTAAATGTTTTAAAATGATTTTGTTATCCATAAGGATGGAGTCACGGTAGAAAATATTACTAATAATAAATTTTTTATTAAAAATTGATATATATATATATATATATATTATTTTTAATAAATTTTTATCTAAAAAATATAATTAAATATGAATAAATAATAGTTCTGAATCTCTTTCTTTCTCTTTCCTGTGTAAAAAAATCACAATATACGTATGTAAAACTCAGTCATTTTTAATATGATTAACGAGTTAGAAAAATTAATTTTTTATTTCGAAATTATTTTATGATTGCAATATAATAAATTTTTAAATAATAATTTTTTACTCTTTCATTAACTTATGTACTGAATCAGTGCTTAATTTAATTATGTGATCACTAATTTATTAATTTTTAATCTTAATTATTTATATATAATCATATCTTCCAAATTTATTATTTTTATATTTTACGTTTTTATTTGATATCTTTTATATCTATATATATATATATATATATATATATATATATATATATATATATATATATATATATTTGAGAGAAAAACCCTTTCACTTATTTTTATTTGAAGTATGTTAATAAATTATAATTATAATTTTATATTAAAAATACACTTAAAAGTGTAAATTGTTAATATATATATATATATATATATATATATATATATATATATATATATAGAGCTGTCAAACTGAAATTTATAATATTTAATAAATTTTTTGAATACTAATTTTAATAATTTTAATCATATTAAATCATATATGATATTATTTTATGGTTTTATATATATATATATATATATATATATATATATATCAAAATTTTATATAATTTAAATATTTGTAAAAATATTATTTAACAAGTGATTATATATTCTACTTATATTTCTCATACTATATTATATATAGATATATATTAAAATAATATAATAAAATATCAATAAATTTTTAATTTAATAAACTTGATTTATTTTTTAAAATACTTTTGATTCAACCATTAAATTATCTAAATTTATATCTTAAAATATTAAGTGATATGATGGACCACTACAGAAGTCTTTTGTTAGATAGTCAATGTTATCTTTTTTTCCCCTTTATGTATCCAATGGGATATGATGAATCTGTATGAGAGAGAAATTTCATAAAGAGATTTTTGTGAAGAAATGCTTTTGTTAAAGGAAGCATCGGTGAAAGTTGTATGAGGTGTGCATGTCTCAGAGGTAAAAAGGAACTTCAACAGCACATGTATATGTTCGCACAAAGACATTCTTCTTTTTAGGTAGTATCCTAAATCAATCATCGTTATCATATATTTCAGCAATTTTTCATTTTAATATATTTTATTTTTTTAGTTTTTTATTATATCATATTTTTTTATATTTCTTTTTTTCTTCATATCCAACACAACGAACATGATCTTAAATTGCGTAAATAAGATGTAAGACGAACATCGTCCATCTTAAATTGTGCATAAAAGCAGTGTAACCTTTAAAACCCATTGTCGAGGAAATTAAATCGGAGCCTTTGGTGAGTTTTATATTATCAATGAAAATGAAGACGGTTATTGGGCTAAAGAGGTTGAGCTTTCAGTTTTTGAAAGGTTTTTTAATATTTAACAATCCAACATCTTAATTAATTAATTATATGGAATGCTACCAACATAATTTTGTAAATACTTTAACACTCTCTATTCCTAGCCAATTATTCTACATTCGTTTAGTACTTCCTCTAATTCTTTTCTGTAAGACTTCTTTAAAAGATTGTTTGTAGTTCTTAACATAAAATCATCTGTATTTATTAATTTATAGTATTTTTTATATTTTTCTCAAAATTTTAATAATTTTAAAATGTTAGATAATTAATATATAATAAAAAATTGTTTAATTAGGAACAATATATTACTTTTTAAAATTAATATTGATTAGTATTATTATATATTGTTAATATTATAACTTCATAATGAAAATCTTATAAAAAGGATTAAAGAAATAATTAACAAAAATCTAAAACAAGTAAAGAAACATGACATGAATATATAATAAAGAGTGAGGAGAAAATAATAGTTTTCCTATATCTCTAAGTAGAATTTTGTTTTAGGTGTTGAATATTGTACCACTAGTCCATTACCAATTTGAGGTAAGCAATAACACATAGACCTTTTTGGCTCCTCCATTCCGCAGGACCACGAAACTCTAGCATGTGGTCTACTTGCACAAGTTCCAATCTTTAATGTAAGTTATGCAACTTACCCTTTTGCTTGAAGTACTCTTCCAAGATTTGGGCACATGCTTCAAGTAATTAAACAAAAGCCAAACATGCCGCAAAAGAAAAACCTTATTCTCCAACCCACAAAACTTTCACTTAGTTCACAAGTACACTTCATATATGCTCTTAGAGTACATAGGAGCCATATACTATTTACATATTATATTTTTTATGATATATATCTGATGTAAATTTTTTAAAAATATTATTAAAATTAATAGATAATATTTTTTTATATTTTTATAATATTTTAAATATTATTAATAATATTTTTTAACATGAATCAGATGTAATATTTTTTAAAATATTACTAAAATTAATAAATAATATTTTTATATTTTTATAATATTTTTTTAAATATTAAAAATGTAATATCGCATAGTAATACTATACTGGAGAATTTGAAGTGAGAAGTTCTAATGTTATATATAATTTACTTTCATTATGAGAAGTTTTGAAATAATATTATTTTTCTTGCCTTAGGCTATATGGGAAAAAAGAGATCCTGCTAAGTTAAGAAATGGCAATGATGTTAGTGGTGAGAGATGATCATTCAAGTATCCATAATGAAGGTAAATGTTGAGAGATAAGTGGTGCCAGACAAAGCTTTTTTGGGGTGATCAAATATAAAAGTTAAACTTAAAATATGAGGGTTTTTAATTTGTATATGCAAGCTAAAAAAAGCTTCCAAATAGTAATTCGGTTACCTTGTGTCTACTGTTATCGAAACCACGTATTTGAGTTTTTTTAATTTTTAGAAACAAATTTGAGTCCGTAAGAGAGTTAATTAAAAGAGAGAATTGTTTTTATGGAGAAGAAGATTAAGAATGGTAGACAAAAAAGTAGAGAGAAGTTAAAAGGCTTCTCGAAAAACAAAATTTAGAAAGAATGTAGTGTCAAAAGTGAAATCTATAAGAAAAAAAGGAAACATCTATCTTTTCTATTTTTTTAATTTATTAAATAATATTTTTTTAAAATTTTGGGATAAGATCATACAATATATATATATATATATATATATATATATATATATATATATATATATATATATATATATATATATATATATTAATGTTTATTTTTTGAGAATAACCATGACTATCCCATTTTAACAAAAGAAGCCGTCCTTCATTATTGAGAGAGATTAATAAAAAGAATAAAAAATAATATAAAATTTTATGGTGCAAGAATACTATAACTTAATAAAATATATCCTCTAATAAAATGTTCGTCAATGTAATGTCATGTGTGTTGTCGGGAAGAAAGCCAAACTGACGTCCCTTGAAGAGTTTTTGGTTTTATCTTTTTCTAATAATAATAATGATAATATTATTATTATTATTTTCAAAAGAGAAAAATGCATAAGTGATCTTGGTAAATAATTTCAAAGATTAAATGATTAAATAAGAATGTAATGACGTAAACATGAGTAGACTTAATTTTTTAAGATTTTTGTTTTGGTATTGCTATTACATTATTATTTATTATTTATTATTATTTTATTACATATTTTTTTATTTTATTATATTTTTTATATTTAACTATAAAATTTTATTTTAATATTAATTTTAAAAGATAAATAATAATAATTTTAATTTTTATAATTTTTATAAATTTATATTTGTAAAAAATTATTTATTAAAAAATATTTTAGTAAAGATTTAATAATATAATTACCATAATTAAATATATATTTTTATCAAATTATAAAACTATGAAAAATAACTTTTAAAAATTAGTATTTATTTTAATTTTTATTTGCATACATTATTTTCAATATATATTTTAATTTATATAGTAATTGATGAAATTGAATGATTGATACTTCAATGTCATTGTAATAATATAAATGTATGGTATACTCTCTATATCAACTTAAGAAAATATATTTAATTAAGTTTTATTTTTTTACATTGTTAATTTTTTGTTTAAAATATATATTAATAAAATAAATATATCTTTTAATTCAGGTAATAATTGATGATATGAATTGAATAGTAGTTATTATCTTGATTATTATTTAAATAATATAAATTTATTGAATAATTTTATATTAATTTAAACTTTTGTGAAGTGTTATCTTTTTGTTTCTTCTAGTTAATTTTCAAGTTTCTTTATTTTATATATTCTTTTTCAAACAAATATATAAATAAATGATATTATTCACGATGATTAACCGTGGCGATTAAATAATAAATACTACCTCTATTATTTTTAATTTGATACTTATTTTGTAACTTTATGTTATCCCCGTGAACGAATTTTTTCTTTGAAATAATAATAAATATTTTAATATTAAAATCAATTAAACCCTAATTATTTTATAAAAATATAATTTTAAATTCTTCATTACATACGAATACATATAAATAAGAATCATATCTTTAAATTAAATTAATTTTTATAATATTTTATATTATTTATTATTTATTTAAAAATAATAAAATAAACAATTTTTAAATTATTTTTTTAATCATTTAACTTAAGGCCTAAGGATGCAGTGAAATTAAGTTTTTATCCTTTTCTATATATAAATTAACTCAAACTTATTTTAATCTTTTGCAAATAATTTTTTTCTTAAAATAAAATATATTTTTCTTAATTTAAATAATTAATAGTAATTTCATTTTGAAATTTATTTTTTAAAATATCTTTCGCTTTCACGTCGCGATCTTAATCGTAAGAAAATGTCTATTATTGACAGCATCTTATTATTCATTTTACATATTTTGTAAGTTCATTGTTGTCTTTAAGAATGCTAGATTTAGGCTTATATTAACAAATTGAAAATTTTTAATTAAAAATCAAGTTAATCTATATAAATAAAGGGTAGAATATTTGTATAAAATTATTTCACAACAAAAGTATTTTTAATCACTTCTTAGTTCTTTTAAACTTTTTTAAAAATCAGAATTTGAAAACCAGATATTTGATTATATATTTGAGAAAATTGAATAACATTTTTAAAAACTGAAATTATAACTATCTATTAAAATAAAAAGTGCTTTTCATAATTGAAAGTGCACACAAAATATAATTTCTGTTTTCATAAACTGTCTAAAGCATAATAATTTTTTATATATCTTAGAAAAACTTTTTTGAAATGCCTAAAGAAGCTGGTCCTAAGGTATGGAAGGATGGGTCCTAAGTGACTAGTTTTGAACACACGTACTGTTTTAGTGTTTTGGATATAACTTTTATATGTAAAGAGAAAACGATCAATGGAAATGATCCAATGAGGCAATGAGGAGGAAGGTGGTATTCTTAACAACCCTTTACAAGGCTATATCCATATCTTATCTTTTATGTAGGTCAACCCACCCATCCTGTAATTTATCCACATTTATCTCCAATGAATTAGTCCAAGCTAGCCTGTGATGATTATTATAGTATATATCTAAAATGTAATTACAAAACTTGCATGCTGTAAATGAGTATAAGTAGTATTTTAAAATCTGAATTTGAGATCAAACTAATTCTAAATTATAATTTGTTTGATTGAATCAATTGTTTCTAATTGAGTTCAACCTAAATAATTAAAAAAGAAATATTTCACTATAACACAAATGGTAATTCAAAGGATAACCACACTGATCCAGTTCATTTTTTAACATTTATCTTACTCATTTTTATTCACATGATAGAAAAAATTACCAATAACAAGCTTAGAGTATTCGGAGAGAGCTGAACTACATTATTATTATTATTATGAGCATGACCTTGTGTGTTAGCTTAAAGGTGTTTAAAACTTCAGCATATCCTTGGTCTGCAATTTTTTCCTTCCTAAGTTTTCCTAAACCCTTAATTCATTTGTGAAGCAACCTTTTCACTTTGCACAGTCTATATGCAAAACCTAATTCCATTTTGGCCTATAATAGATCTATCCAAGATATCAACATGCAAACTCTAAACCCGCATGCACACATTATAAGGTGAAGAGGCACTAAAATCAAACTTTCCTAAAGTTCCATTGCCGATAAGGGAACTTTCTGAGGTAAGTAATATAGCTGTACGAACTTTTGTATTTTTTTTGAATTTTTATTTATTTATTTCGATTAAGGTATGTGTATGAGGTTTATGCTGTTTTGTGGTTACTTCTTGTGCTACTGAGCAAATCTATACTGTCCCTTGTGTCTCTAAGAAACTTTTCTATATTGGTGTACTTTGGAATTTTTTTAATGATAAGATCACCATTGTGATCTTTTGTGGCCATTTGCAAATATATGTGTGTGGTAACCCTTGTGGTCCACTATGTTTTGTCTCTCCCCTGTGGTCTCAAGTGTGAGTAAATGATTTTTGTTGTTTTTTATTAAAACACGTGCTTTTGGTTGTTTTCATAATTCTATAAACAATTGTTTTGCTAGTTGTATAGAAATCTTATAATGTATATTGTTTTTCATCATGGTGGAAGTTTTATAAGAAACAACCAACGGTTACTTGAATATTTAAGGGGTGGATATATTTAGAAAATTCGAACTTTAAAATCATGAATACTTTTTATGTGGTTAATATATGCAATTTTTTCATTTGTATAACAAATTAGAGAATATTTATTGTTGATTGCTTGACAGAGACCTAGCTACATGTTGGCTTAAGAGAGATTAAAGTAGATTCTGATATTTGCATATCATTTCGGAAAAACAATAGAGATTGAGTTGTTGACTAAGAGGTAGTGGAAGTTGACCCATTCATTAAAGTCCAATTTGCTAATGTTACTAAAAATCCAACCAAATACAACACTTGAAAGCTAAACTCGATCACTATTGAATAACTCACCCATTGAAGCAAATTAAGCTAGCATAGATCACAATGAATTTGGTGACTATGAGATTGTAGAGGACAACCCATGTAAGCTCTCTCTTTCGGTTAATCAAGAGGATGAAGAATATAGTGTGACATATGTACAAAGGAAAGAAAACGAGAAAAGGGTCTAAGATAATAGAAAGAAGAGGAAGGTTAAAGCAATGCTAGAATTAAAGATACGTTTTCTTAATTCTATTTTGATAATCCCTCATCTCAGTACATATTTAGTTCTAAATTGTTTAACATTATACAGAGCGATAACTCATGTGCAAAGTTCAATTCTACTACTTCAAGAAGATTAAACCACACATAATGCCATATACAATTACCATAATGGTATTATTTTTGTGTTCTATTCTATAATTGGAAATTTATATTTTGCTTTAAGTTTTATGTGTCTTTAATTTCTCGTATTTGTAATTACACGGTACTGCACTTGTTAATACTCCTACTAATTGGAGGCTATATTCAATTCAGTTGTCTTCAATTTTAGACCATTACTTGTTAGGCCTGCTAATTTGAGGCTATTACCTATGACGTATAAGAAAAATAATGAATCAAGTTATCAAGTCAACTAAAGTAGAAGACAATCCAATAAGCATGGTTGCTTTTCCACCACTACTTGAACTTATTAGTGCACAAGCATTGCAGTAAGCCAACCTAACTATAGGGGCAAGATTCACCAACTTTATACCAACACCATTATTTTCGTTTGCTTAACCATAGAACAACTGAAGACAATCTTTTAAGTCTTTTTGATAACCTATTTGTAGAACCTAGATAGATATTGGTTTTTTTAATTTTTATTTTATTTTGGAATTTGTTGATATGTATAATCTGCACATCTTTAGTGCTTTTTTGGTGCATTAGTTATGAACAATTGAAGACACAGTCTCCTATGCTTTATTTGGAAGGTGAGAAGTTTATAAAAAGAAATTAGAGAAGGAAAAAAGTGGTTGAAAAGAATATTTTCACATATTTGGGGAGTCCGTCTTTTTCTTTGTGAGAGATGAGAAAAAAATTCATGTGGGACTCATACTTTATTTTCTCATGGTGGAAAATTGTGGGGAAGGGGCGCAAATTTTCTTTTTTTTTTTTAATCTTTTACAAAATTGAATATTTTTTACAGCATAAAATAAAAATACTTAAAAATAATTTAAGTTAAGAAAAAATAATATAATAAAAAATTTAAGTTAAATTAAGATTTAGTATGGTCGAGCTCATAATTAACACAATAGTGCTAAGAACAAAAGAATATGAATGCCTAAGTTTAAAGTTTGGCATAATCACACTAAAAGTCAGCAAGATTGTGTCAAAGTTAAATCATAATTTTCTAAATTTTGAAATTTAACATAGTCATGTTCAACCTTAGTATCGTTGTACCAAGAACAAAATAAGCAAATATGACCATGTTCAATGAATAAGAAATGTCCTACTTGTGAGTGAGCACGAATGATACAAATCAAAAAGAGATAATGATAAAGAATGTAAGAGATAAAGAAAAGAATCTCCAACAAGAACTTAAAGGTTCTATAACAAGTTCAAAAGCAAAGAAAGTCAAATAAGTCTTAAATCACATAGCTATAACTATGTTTAAAACAACCCAAGATATAAAAGAAGAAAGCACAAGACTAGTTCATTGTGTTCTTATTAAAGATTTAGAAGAGGAGAATCAAATTTAACATATTTTAACCCACTCCTTGTTTCATTTGTATTTTGGGTTTGAACTTTATGTTTACTCTAATAATTAATAATATAGGTTTAGTTTATTAAGTTAATGGACTTGACTGTAATGGTTATTAAGCCTTTTTAAGATTTATTTACTTTTATTTCACTTATATTAAGTGGGTCGTAACTTTAGTGTGACTATTAAACATTTCTCTATAAAATTAAGGGTGTGATGCTTTCCTACATTCCTTCTCTTTTTCATATTTTATTTTTACAATTATCGAAATTCTAATTTTTATTTGTTTTCATTATAATTCCAATTTTGATTTATTTCCATTATAATCTTTTTTTTTATCTAAGTGAACCAACTTAAACAAAAAAAAATTGTTTAATTCACATCAAAGATCTTACTAGTGAATGAGCAAGATCCTGGTAAAGTGAACGAGTAAGGTCCCGTTAAGTGAATAAGTATGGTTATGCTAAATAGATAAGCATGGACATGCACCCTTTGCGTAATATCTTACTTAGGGATGGAAGTGAACAAAACCGTCCGACAGGGACCTACGGCTCGGCTCGTTTAAAGCCTAGTTAGGCTCAGCTCGTTTAATAAATAAACAGGCCCAAGCTTTTTAAAAAGCCTTTTTAGATAAACAAGCCAAGCCTAGGCTTATAAAAAAGCCTATTTAACCTATTCCAGAGGCCTATTTATATTTATATAATATATATTTATATTTATTTTAATATATTATATTTATATAATATTTATTTTATATTTTATTTACATCTTATTAATATATATATATATATATGTTTTAGACCTATTTAATAGTCTTTTTATCTTGTAGGCTTTAAGTTTGTAAGTTTTTTTAATTAATTATTTAAATAGACTTTAAGTTTATTTATTGATTTTTTTGTAATGTAGGCTTTTAAACAGGCTTGCAGGCCTTGTAGACTTTAAATCAGGTCAAGCCTTAACGAAAGAAAAGCTTCTAACGTAAAGAAAAAGCCTTTAACAGTAATGTGCTCAAAGCCTCAAAATTTTTAAACAGGCCAAACTTGAACACTCAAAGCCTACCTCGGCTCGGCCTACTTCCATCTCTAGTCTTACTAAATGATGAAAATCAAGATGAGAAAGATGAAGAAAAATACAAGCCGAATGGAGATCAACACAAGCTCACCAAAGATCAACACTTAATATGTAATGTAAGAAGTACACGATCAGTACATTGGAGTTCATGCAATGATATCAAAGATTGGGTTGATATAACCATGCAAGATATCAAGAGAGGCATACAACTCATTTGAAAATCAAGATTATACATGTTTGTAATGAACGGATGAGAAGTCCAAAATATTAACAAGATGTATATTTGTATTAAATGGATTAGAAATTCAAATGCTAACGATATGTATTGTTATTGGAAAATAAATTGACAAGTGAAAGTTGGGAATCTCTTTCAATGAAAAGAGATTGTATATTTAAATTTTAAAATTAGTGAGATAAGTACCCATATGATAAAAGGATGGAAGAGGAAAATAAGGTTCTAGTTATCGAGAAGAAGGTGATGCCTTCAATCGAGACTAATGAATGGAGTAAATGAGTAAATTGTTAATCATGCAGCATATACATAAAAAGAATATTTTGTAGATCATCAATGTGAGAATAATATGTGAGTCCTATTATGAAAGAAACCTAGAAAATCTAAGAGTTAGATTACATTACATGAAAATAGATCATAGTTGATAAGGAATGAGAATTTATGAATTTATGGGGTATATGAGTTAAGTTTGAGCCTCTCCAATGATCTAAGATTGCTCCTTATAGTTAAAACTGCTCTAGTTAAACTTAACCATCTCCAATGGTTCTTGTGAAATGATGATGATTTGAGTGTAGAGAAAATGGATCTTGGTACCCTTCATTGTTTTGGATCCATATGCATGTGCATCTTGTAGGGATAATCAACTTTAGATTAGTAAGGATTATTATGATATGACATGCAGTATACCTCGATCTAATCCTAAGTCTGTTATCATACGAAGATTCAAAGAGGATGATAGAGTAAGTATATTTATACATTGCATATGATGGTTGTTATGATAATTCTTTATAAACATTAAAGAACTTATATATTTGTTTGGACCTAAAATCAGGTCAGTATATATGAGAGTAAAACTTATGCATTGGGTACGAGGTTTATGAATGTGTATAACTGGTAAAGAAGATGATGGAATTACCTTTTGCATACAATATATATTATGATTGATTTTGTAATAGTTCCTCGTGATTGTCTAAAAAACTTTATGTTTGGTGTATTAAATTATAATGTAGTACACTACTCCTTAAAATGTCACATCTCCTTCTACTATGTCGTGGAATGTATTTACCAAAAATGAAGATGAATAAAAAATTAAAAAGTAAAAAATAGTCCAATTTCCTAAAAATTTAAGTAACTAGGATGAGATGAAGTTATAAAATGGATAACTAAAAATTACAAAAAGTGATGGAGGTTATAATCGATAATTATTCACAAGCAATCTTAATGTTTATAAAAATAAATTTAGTATTTTTATATGAGTAACATCAACTTAGATCGCTTATAATTTAATTATAAAGACTAAAATAGATAATTTAAAAAATTATTATAATTTTTAATATTATTCTAAGTTAAAACTTTATTCTTTATTATAAAAAATTAAATTATTCGTGGCCCTAGTGCTATGAACGGACAAATTAGAAAGGCGAAGTGAGGTTGCCCCCAAAATTGTGTATTTCACCGTCTCTTAAATTGACAATTTTGAATTTTCCAAAACTCCAAATTTAATGCCTAATATCAATCTTATGCAATATTCAAAACTCTTTTTTTATATTTTTTATTTGCACTTGTTTTATTAAAATTTTTTGTTTTCAAAATTATTTCTTTGTAAGTGTATAAAATATATTTTTATAATTTAAATTTAGAAAATATATTTTCATATTTTCAATTCTAGAAATGTATTTTTATATTTTTAAATTTAAATTTTAAAGTGTAGAGTTTTTTCACTTTTAAAATTTAATTTTAAAAATATAAATATTTTTTATTTTGGAAATTTAAATTTATAAAATATATTTTTAAACTTTTAAAATTTAAAATTTGAATATAATACATCTTTCTACTTTGTTCCAAAAGTGTAATTCAATGGTTATACGGCTTTCAATTTTGTTTCGGAAGTGTAAACCCAATTATCGAAAACCCGCCTTTCAATTTTTGATGGGTCTATACTTTCGGATGTATTTATTTAATTTTTGAAATTTAAATTTTAAAAGTATATTTTATATTTTCAGAATTTAAATTGTAGAAATAAAAAGTATATATATTTTAAAATTTAAATTTTGAAAGTGTAAAAATGTATTTTTAAAATTTAAATTCTAAAAATATATTTTAAATATTTATAGAGGATAATTTCAAAAAATTTAAGAAAAGGTATGAAGATGCAAATAGCAAAAAAGGAATGTAAATAGAAAGGGTCATTTTCAATGATATTTTGTAAACCAAATTGGAAAACTATTCTAAAGCCCAACCTAAAAATAAGTCCAACAAACTTAGATCAGTCTACGTTCAACAACTTGATCTGACTGAATTTAGATAAGTCTATTGTGTAATCTGACAAAAATAATAAAAATTGTCAGGCCAACATATATTTGAGTTGGGTTGAATTTAAACAATTTAATTGGGCCAAAACTTTTTAAACATGGTCCAAATTGTTTTATCGGGTCTAATCCAATTCAACTTATTTGGCAGTAATTTAAAGATAATGATTTTTTAGGCGAATAATTGTTTTATCAATCCTGATATATTCTAACAACATTTTTTTTATTTAAATATATTTTACTTTTTATATTTTTCTATACATTATGTTATATTTTTCTTAATTGAAATTTTTTTTTCTCATTGCAAATTTGTTTTTAATTTTTGAAATAATAAAAATTAGTTCTTTACTTTAAAAATCTTACTTAATTAATTAATTAATTAATTTAAAATAATGCAAATTAATCTTTCTATAAAAATAAATTTGTAAGATTTTTAAAATTAAGAAATTAATTTTCATTATTTCAGAAGTTAAAAATAAATTTATAAAAAATATATAAAATAAAGAATTAGTTTTCTAATTATCTGGATGGTGCAAATAGAAAAAGAATTGTAAAAAATAAGGGTCATTTTCAATAGGATTTTGAAACCAAATTGAAGAATTGTTCTAAAGCCCAGCCCAAAAAGTAAGTCCAACTAAAAGGTAGTATGGGTGTCTATGTTCAACAGCTTGGTCTGACTTAATTTACATTAGTCCGTCAACTCAATCTGACCAAAAAATGAAAACTGTCAGGCCAACAAATATTTGATCTGGGTCGAATTTAACCATTACTAAATTGGGCCAAAATTTTATTCATAAGATGGTCCAATTAATTTATCAAAGTTAATCCAATTCAACTTATCTGGTAGCCGTAATTTAAAGGCAATAAAAAATTCTTTTATTGGTCGTAATTGTTTTATCAATCCCGATACATTTTAAATATGATATATATATATATATATATATATATATATATATATGTATATATCATATTTTTCTTTCTTTTCTGTACTTTCGGATGTATTTGCTTAACTGCTAAAATTTAAATATTAGAAGTCTATTTTTATATTTTCATAATTTAAATTTAAAAATGACAAAAAGATATACATTTCTAGAATTTAAATTGCCAAAGTATAAAAATATATTTCTGAAATTTAAATTTCTGATGTGTAAAAATAAATTTTTAATATTTAAATTTTTGAATGTATATTTTATATAGTTATGGAAGGGTAATTTTGAAAATAAACATTTAAAAAAAGTATGAGGGTGAAAATAGCAAAAAGGGTAATTTTCATTAGTATTTTGAAACCAAATTGGAAAATTGCTCTAAAGCCTAGCCCAAAAGATGATGTCAAACTAAAAGGTAAAACTATACATGCAGGTCTATGTTCAATAGCTTGTCAGGTCAATCTAACAGAAAACAATAAAACCTATCAGACCAACAAATATTTAGTTGGGTTGAATTTAATAAGAATTGACTTGGGCTATAATTTTATGAACATGGTCCAAATTGTTTTATCCGAGTTTATCTGATCGGATCAATCCAACTTATTTAAAAGTGGTAATTTAAAGATAAAAAAAAATCCTTTCAGGTGAATAATTGTTTTATCATTTCATACATTTTAATAATATTTTTTTTATCTTAGTATATCTTATTTTTCATATTTTTCTTTCTATCACATCATATATCATATTTTTCTTTTTATCACATTATATATCATTTTTTTTTACTTTTAGATGTATTCTTTTAATTTTTTAAATTTAAATTTGAAAGTATATTTTCATATTTATAAAATTTAAATTTTGGAAGTACGAAATATAAATTTATAGAATTTAAATTTTTGAAGTATAAATATATACTTTCCAAATTTAAATTTCAGAAGTATAAAAATATATTTCAGAATTTAAATAAAACAAAATTTATACAATTATGGAAGGGTATTTTTGAAAATAAATTTTAAAAAAAAACATATGAGGGTCCAAATAGGTGCCCTAAAGTCCAGCCCAAAAAGAAAAAAGTCCAACTATATATAGGTGTCTATGTTTAACAACTTGGTCTGACTTAATTTAGATTAGTTTTTCAGGTCAATGTAACCAAAAATAGTCAAACCTATCAGGGTAACAAATATTTGAGTTGGGTCAAATTTAACTAAAAATGAATTGGGCCAAATTGTATAAACATGGTCCAAATTTTTTATTCAAGTTAATCCAATTCAACTTATTCGGTAATCAAATCTAAAGACAATAAAAAATAATCCTTTTTAGGTTAATAATTATTTTATCAATCTTGATAAATTTTAATAATATTTTGTTTTAATATATCTTATTTTTATATTATATGATATATCGCATTTTTTTCCTTTTAATTTCATTTTATTTATTTCCATATATATATATATATATATATATATATATATATATATATAAACACTTTTTCTTAGTTTAGAAAAACTCTGTTCACGGATATTGTTTTTAATAAATTAAAGACTACGCTTACTTTGTATTTAATATTTTTTAAAATTTAAGTTAAGGTAAAAAATGTGAAAGTGAAAGTAAAAGATAATATTTGTAATATAGTTTTTATTCTCATGTTATAGGAAAACAGCATACTTATTTCTAGTGACGAGGATAAACATTGAGAAAACTTAAAAATATCACTTCTTCTAAGAGTAATAATGTTTAAAATTATTTTCAGAAAATGTAATTAAATTTAAAAGTCATATTCCTGAATATATATTTTGGAGCAATAAGTTACTGTCTAATAGACAAAGCAAAGTTCTGTTTTCAGAAGATATTTCAAGTGTGATAAGGGAGTTAAAAAAGGAAGCAATTGAGAAGAAGGGAGAGAAGAGCGGTGATCTAAAGTCACAAATTGTAGTGCTTGTTAACAATGATATTGACCCTCTAATATTTGTCTCCTTATATTTTGGTTTTTCTTCATGGCTATGAATCATTAAAAATTCCTTGTTGGGGACCAGTTTGGTTCCGTGGTTTTAGTTCCTTCTAATAAAACGTTGTCAATTGTTCCATCATCCAACTGTCTTGACATGGTTCTAACACATTAATCCGTGTACTTTCTTTTGTGAATACAATAGTTACTACTTCTCTTCTCCGTCCTCTTCTTTCCGTTATTTCTTCTCCACTCTGCCACCACAAGTTGGGTCTCGATGGAGGACATTCTGGGCCTAATCAAACTTCGTATCAAAAGAGGCACCAATCTCGTAGCTCGCGATACACGTTCCAGTGATCCATATATCGTTGTCACCATGGGCGAACAGGTTAGAACCTTGCCATCACTCTGCTCTTTATCGTTGGGTCTGAATTGACCCGTGCTATTGTTTGCACAGTAATTGATTAACCATGTAATCAATTAACCATATAACTAATCGATTAACCAAATGTGGTTAATCATTAGCAATTATATTTATATTAAATTCTTAACCATATTTTTTTATACCGTTAACCATTGTAATCGATTACACAGTAATTTGTTAATGGATTATGAAAGTGTTTTTAAGCAAATGTAGGAAGATGTGAGTACAGAAAATAAATTTTGGTTGCTTGACCCTATTCCTTCACCTTGATTAATTGAGGGTGTATTTGAGACTCTAGGTAGTATTCAATTGAAAGGATTTTGGTTCCATGTATGGTCAAAAGCCTAATTCATTTGCTTCTGTTATCCTCAATTTTGTTATTGTTTATTTATTTATTTTTTCTCTAGTCTCTTTTTTCATTAGGTTTTCTATACAAACCGTGTTTATTTCTTCTAGTGGCAAAATGCACATCACAGTACTTGATCACTCATACTTGGAGCTTTCTTTAGAGAATATATAATGGTAAGTAAGAATTACTGCTGGTGGGAAAATTAAGTTGTCTGTACTGTGACCACTACACCCTGAAGAAACATGAGAAAAAATTCTTATATTCAAATTCAATGTCAATTGAACTATAATTCTTTACAAGTAGCTGTTATTTGCGATGACAAAACCAAATTATATATCTGGGAAACCATGTGAAAAATAGCCTCAAGGTATACAAATTACAACGTGTGTCTGAGTTGTGATGAATTTTAAGGAGGAGTGATATGTTTTTTCTTTTTTTATGACTTACATTTTATCTTTATTTCTGAAGAAAGTGCTATTTTATTTTGATTTTGAAGGAGTTATTGAAATAGGGTACTGTATATTAACATAGCTCACATCAAGTTGAATCTGAAATCTTGCTTTTCATTGCGATCAATTATTAAATTTACTTTTCACTCACCGCCATCTGTCACTTAAATCGCTCGGGTCTGGGGACTTACTTTCATGTTGATGCAGAAACTGAAGACCGGTGTTGTGAGAGGTAATCTGTAATCCTGAGGGAATTTGAAGAATTGACACCTTATGTAAAAGATGTTGAGCATTCCTGTGTTTGGTAAGTATCAAACAGTATATTATGTCATATAGTACGCCAGCAAGGCTATCATTAACAGAATAGCCTAATGTTAAACTGCTGATGCCTGAAATAGCTGGAATCACGCTGTTCTCTTCAGACAGTTGACAAAGACACTTTTACCGTGATGACCAACATGGGCGATGAAGATATAGACATAAAGCCATTTCTTCAGTGTGAAGATGATGAGGAATTTATCTCCAAAATTAGTATGTAATCAGACGATTCAACCAAATAGGGATAATTGTTTCTTTGAAGAGAGCATCTGCATATGGAAAAATGGGAGTCATCCAAGAGATGGAATTTAAGTTTTGAGAAATGTCAAGTCTGGGGAAATAACCTTGAAATTGAGTGGGTTAATATTCCAGATTCCAAGGGCTTATCAAAGTTGAGTTTTAGGTGTGTGTAGCTATCTGTTTTAACTTTATGCTGTAGCAGTAGTACTTACTTATTATGATATGTATTATCATAATTTGATGTTACTTTGTATCTTATGGAATGAAAATTAGAATTTAGTTAGTTGCAGAAAATCAGAAATATCTAATCCTTAGTATTTGCAATGATGACTTGATCTATGCTAATTATTTTGATTTTTATCTAAAAATTTCTGCTGGACATTTACAAATGTAGGCATTGATATTGCCATCAGCTCAATCAAAATTCTAAATTATGGAGTCCGCAGTTAGAGAAAATTTGGCAAAATGAAAATTGTACCTTCAACCAAAAGGATAATCTGCTCTATTTTGTTCAAGTAGCTGTGGAAGACACCTGAAGTTCTATAACACTACTTATAATTCTACTGAGAAAGTGTAATTAGTGTAACTTGAACTTTCTTTGCCCTGTTAACAATACTCAGATATATGAATCAGGAGCCATACAGAGAAAAGATTGGTAGCAGATCATGTTGCTTTCTTTCCTTGGCAAAGCAATTCCAGCATTTGCTAGCCCAATATCTGGATTGGTTGTTTGTCTTTGAAAACTTCTGTTCTTTTAGTCATCACATCATGTCATGGCAACAGAACATTGGTGCTTGAAATAGTGAAGATACCTTCAGTGTGTATAAGATGCCCTAAAATTTAATGGGACTAAAGGCAAATATGGTCAACAGATTTATATTACAAGGCATTACAAAGGTAGCCTTGTACATGATCAAGTAACTTCGATACACAACATAATACAATGGAAATGTCTAAACAAGCATGGGTTTTAAATTCATTAAAAATAATTAAAATATATTTTTACTATTCTTTTTGGTTTAGGACTAAATGTATTGTTTGTAGAGAGAACAAAAATTTAATTATTATAGAAAAATGTTTTTCTTACAGAGTGTTTTTTCTTATATAAAGAAAGATATTATATAAAGAAAAGGATATTGGGACTACAGAAATTTTAGGTAAAGAAAATAAAGCATATGTGCTATTTAAAGTTTTAAAGTAATCAACCATTGAAATTACTGAAATTAATTTAATGGTAAGTAATTTGTGATTAGAGTACTTCTACATACGAATCCTAAATTTGAACTCATCTATTTTCATTGTACATAAAAAAACCTAATCAACCATTAATAAAGAAGATATTTAATATTTTGGTTTATATGATCGGTGTTATTACTAATTCAAAACTAATGTTTTATAAAGTCAAAGATTAAAATAATTTATGTTATGGTTTAAAAGTGATTAAAATGAATTTTTTTTAAAATTTACAATAATTCATGCTTAATAATTTTTTTCTTATTATCTTTCTTGATCTATCATAATCTATTTTATCATTGATTTCTTTCTCGTCTTTTATATTAAATTACTGCACAAAAATAAAGTGCAAGTTGCATTTTCTATTTTTAAATGCGTCACTGTGAAAGATTTTGTTTTTATAGATATAGAATGATATCTAAATCTTAAAGTTATATTTATTAAAAATATAGTAAATTTTAAAGAGAACAACCTACAGTTTGGTGCTCTAAAAATGAAAAGTTCCATCAAATAAGTTATTTAAAAATTTAGATCATCCAAATTGTAATTTTTCAAAAATTTAAATTATTACCACTACCATTGATTCCAATTTTTGGTTATCAAATTTTTTTTTACCCTTTTTTTATCAAATTAAGTTCTTAATATTTTTCACTACTTTCTTTTTAAGACTAAGTTTGATGATAAATTTGATCATTGAAGACTAATTAACATAAAGTGACGCAACTTAAGGTGTCATTTGATTTGCAATTTTTTTATTTATTTTTCATTTTTTATTTTTACTTTTATTTAAAAATATCACATTATTTTTATTTATTTTCTTTTTTAAAATTATATACTTGAAACAATTAAAAACAAAAAATAAAAAATAGAAAAAACAACTTTTTTTATTTTTATTTTCTGTACGAAAATATTAAAAACAGAAAAAATAATAAGAAGGTATGATTTCTATAAATAAAAATGAAAATATAAAATAAACGTAATTTTTTTTTGCAAGACTAATTTGAAGATATCTTTGGTTGACTAACATAACAATTATTTAAATCCAGAAACTAATTTTGTTGACCTAAATCTTAATAAAACTTATTTAGTTACATTTTAATCTTCAGAGTTTGAATTGTAAGTTTTTCTCCTAAATATAAATCTTGTGCATATGCCTCAGCTGTCTAAATTTTCTAGATCCATTATCATGGGGATATATGTGGCTCTACAGAAGAGACTCCTAATTTCTTGTGTCCCTTTGAATGACTACATAGGATACCTAAATCTATATAGTGCTACCTATAAATCCAGTGTAACAACTTAGGTATCTGAGATTCAGGCACAAGCATAAGCATTTCCTCTCTAAAGAGAATTTGGTTTTTGTCTATAAATTTCAGGCGCTTCTAACTCCACTTACTGCCAGAGTTGTTTGTTCTGCTTCAATTTGACACCAGCCACAAACATGGTCAATTGTGCTTGTTAAACCCAAATGAGAGTAAGGACTAACAACCATAAATTTACACGTTTTATATACACAAGAAATGTGCAAGAATATACCAGGTGCTCATTTTACTCAGAAAATATCACTTGGAACAAATCAACTAATGATAAAATAATTGGGATATAGACAAAAATAAGAACAAAAATCTTGGGTGTCTTGTAAGTTTAGTGAAGATATTTTTTTGTTCCTTGAGATATTGGGATTTGTAAGGTTTATGGTTTAATGACACAGTGTTTACCTTATCTCCCAAAACTAGCTTTTCATTCAAACAAAGCAAGAGCGCCAAACCAAACAAACAATGGCTGCTTCAACTTCAGCAAAATTCTCAACATCTTTGCACAAGAACACCCAGAAAACAAAGTTTCCGTCTTTGCAAGGAAAGAAATCCTTTTGCACACCAAACTTGGTTTTTCATTTTCTGTGCCATTCAATAAGTCCATACATGTGAAAATCCTTTGGCACAGCAAAGTATAATGAGGTTGTGGTGGATGAAGAGTTGACAAGGTCGGAGGCTTCAGAATGGTTTCAGATGTTAGAGGAGTGGCATTGGAAGGTGAGAAAGGAAGAACAGTTGATCTTACTCCACCTGCTGTAGAGGCAATATCAGAGAGTTTTGGAGAATGGGTTATCAATGGTTTAGAGAAGGAAAAAGGATACCCTGTGGAGAATGTGAGTGTGTCTCTCTTGGACGTGACCCTCGACTTTCAGGTCAAAAGTTGATGTGGCAGTTTTTCAGGTCTTTTCTCATTCATGAAGGTTGCATGGTGTTTGACATGACTAGCCACCATCACCGCTTGTTTCATGAGCACATTGCTGCCTCCATTTTCCTATGATGCTTCAATAATGGTACATTATTTGGTTTTTTCACTTGCTTCTTTGACCCTTCTTATTATTGGTTTTTATTAACATTAAACTCTAAAATGAAAGTAATTTTTAGTAAAATTATTTATTAAATTTTATATTTTCAATATAATAATTGATCTTTTTAATAAAAACTTATATTTTTTAGTTGTTTATATCAGCCTTAAGCACTAATATCTTGTTTGACAAGGTAGCTTTCCATAAGAACAGATGTTAAGGAGATTATATTGATTACAGGAATAACTACTGCTTTAAAAGTATGGGTATATGTTGAAACCTATGAAATAACAGGAAGAAGAATTGAAATTACAAATTGTCTATCCCTTTTTTGTCAGGTGGAAAACAAAGGCTTGAAGAGTACTATACTATATTGACAGGCTTATAAAAGAGATGTGATTTATGGTTATGTCACAGTTAGGCTTAACAGAAACTCTTTACATGAAATATGCAATTTGTGGTGCAGATGACAGCGTCCCATTTGCCTTATACCCGTAATGGTCTGAAGTTTTTACAAAGAAAGGGGGATTGACTTCTGCCGGAGGTGGAAGAAATATGTGATAAAGCTGCTCGTAAATATGCAAATAGGATGGCCAAAGTGTCTACTATGCTCAGTGTTCTTCCAACAAAAGTTGATTTTATGAGCACTTATGCAGAGCACCTACGAGAAATCATCAGGAGAGAATCAACCATCCTTTGCATTATGACACTCCACTCCAGGGATTTCAGGTCTAACTAATATACACATACTATATATAAATATTTATCTTTAGTTTGTTACACATGCCTCTCTTGGGCTTTTAGTAGCAACTATATTTTGGACTAATATATTTGTCAACACCCTTATAAAACATGGATAACAAAATACTAAATTATTGCAAATTAGGGATCACATACATAGGAGACAGAATGTTTCAGTCCCAATTTTTGAGATCTGCTGAAGTAAAATGAGAAAACCAGCGTTTCTTTCTTTGCTTCTGTGTCTGTCTTGGCTCAATACAATTCATTTTCCATTTATGATTGGCTTGGAATCTAGTTCATCATATTAAAACTTGACCTATGTTGTATTCTAATTGAAGTCTTGATCTTCTATTCTCATTATAAAAATTATGTTACACTTCAATTAGTATGATATAAAATTTTCAGATAATAGTAAATGCTGGAAACGGCTCAGGAGGGTTCTTCACATGGGATGTGTTAGACAAGCTTGGTGCAGATACCTTTGGCTCTCTTCATCTTAACCCTGATGGGATGTTTCCCAATCACATTCCTAACCCTGAGGATAAAACTGCCATGGCATTGACAAGAGCTGCAGTGTTGGAAAATTCAGCTGATCTTGGAATAGTTTTTGATACTGATGTGGATAGAAGTGGTGTGGTTGATAACAAAGGAAATCCAATAAATGGTGACAAGTTAATTGCACTAATGTCTGCAATTGTGTTGAGGGAATATCCAGGATCAACTATAGTCACTGATGCTCGTACAAGCATGGCACTTACTAGATTTATAACTGATAGAGGGGGCCAGCATTGCCTATATCGTGTTGGTTACAGAAATGTCATTGACAAGGGAGTTCAGCTTAACAAAGATGGAATTGAAACTCATCTTATGATGGAAACATCTGGTCATGGTGCTCTCAAAGAAAACCATTTCCTTGATGATGGTTAGTTAAAACTAATATGAATGCATGTTTGATTTTCCATGTTGAATCTCAAACATGGTATATTTTATTGACCATGTTATTGATTATGTCCTTCTTTTGCTCTTGTAATAAAGGGGCTTACATGGTGGTGAAAATTATAATTGAAATGGTTCGAATGAAGCTTGCTGGATCAGATGAAGGGATTGGTAGTCTTATAAAAAATCTTGAAGAACCGTATGAATCAGTAGAACTTAGGATAAATATCATCTCTGAGCCTCGACATGCTAAAGCTAAAGGATCGGAGGCCATTGAAACATTTAGAAAATACATTGAGGTATGTTATGCATCTTAAACTGAGTCAAAACCCCTTTTTGCTTCTTAAAAGATTTGGTTTGGTGTATGTCGTATTAGTCTTTGAAAGATAGAAATTATCATTTTTATTCCTGAAAGATAAAAGTGTTGATGAATGAAGTACTTTTCCAAGGACTAAACTGATATTAAAATGATTAAATTAAATGAATTTTATATCTTTTATGAATAGAGATGATAACTTTCACCTTTAAAAGAATAACATAATCAACACCAAATTTTTTAAAGACCAAAACAATCATTTACTCATCATAAACCTAACAAACTCAACTCCATGTTTTGAACACAAGGTGGTTATCAAAGATTCAAAATACATGTAATTTCTTGTTTTCTATACAGGACGGGAGGCTTAAAGGGTGGGAGTTAGACTCATGTGGTGATTGTTGGGTGAGTGAAGGGTGTCTTGTAGATACAAATGACACCCCTGCTCCCATTGATGCTCACATGTACAGGTGGAAACAAGTTAAAGAAAATTCTAGCAATTCAATAAATCTTACTTTATATTTTTTTTTTTGTTTATCAAAATTGACTTTGTTATGGTATATTCAGGGCAAAAGTATCAAACGATGAGCATGGACAACAGGGTTGGGTTCACATGCGGCAGAGTATTCACAACCCAAACATTGCTGTGAATCTGCAATCATCTGCTCATGGAGGTTGCTTGTCTATGGCAAGAGTTTTTAGAGATGAGTATGTCATTTTGCCACTCTTATATGTCATTTTGCAATCATCTAGTTTGGTTAGCTTATTTCGTTTATTCAATCGTTGCAGGTTTCTCAAAGCAAGTGGAGTTCATACATTCCTTGACATTACTCATGTTGAAAAGTTTGCTGAAAATGGCAAAATAGCCTAATTTGCAATAACTTAGTCTGAATGTTGAGAATCTGGGGTATCGTCTTGATCACAGATCAAACTTTTGTATCACTTCAATTTGATATTACTTTACAGTGAATAATTGTACCATAAACTTTGGAAAAGGAAAAGAAAGTATACAACTTCAAATGAATACATATTATAGAGCTTCTTCTTTTGAATAGATTATAATAGTATAAGTATAATTGGGTACGTATTCATTCCGTTATCAGCTTCTGTATACTATATATCAATTCAAACTCGTCTATTCAGAGAGAATTGGTATTGCTGGTAACTTTTCTGTGTATCCCTGCAACTTAGTGTGTGTAAAGAGAGAGATCAAGAGAGATTTTATGATTTTGCTTGCAAGTGTTTCACAGAGCAAGCAACGCATGCTGAACAAGCATATGCAAAGAGAAGAAAAATTGGTAGAGGATAAGTAGAATAGAAGAAGAATTGAGAAAGGGTAAATACAATACCACTCTTTATTTTTGAACATGAACACCACTCAAGTGTAAAAGAACATGGTGAACATGTTGAAGATGAGAGAAAGATCTGAAAAACAATCAAGCATCATCAAGAAAAATGATTATCATTCATTCATTGATTAACCACTTAACTAATCTGGTAACTGAAAAGGACTTAACTAATATACTAACAAATTTTAACTAACAACTAACAGAATTAAATTACAATCGATACGTTAATCTGACAATGGCACTCTCCCGCAAGATGGAGATAGGTAATAAGTGAATGAGTCCTCACTAAAACTTTTCTCGTACATTATGACAATTAATCTTGATAAGCTTTGTTTTCTCATTAAACACAGGATTTGTGGCTATGTGGAAAGAAAATTGATTATCATAAAAAAGCTAAAGTGGAAGAATGTTGTGAAGATCAAAGTTTTAAACAAGATACATTAGCCATTATTTTGCTTCTGAAGATGATCTTGACACAGTGAATTGTTCTTACCTTTCCATGAGACAAGAGATGTCCCTAGGAAGAAACAAAAACTAGTTCCTGATGTGTCATGATAATCCTGTTAATCCAAATCAGTAAAGCCACTCAGTTTCAAATGAGAATTGGTAGGAAAGAAAAGTCCCTTCCCTAGACTTTGTTTGGTGTATCTAAGAATTTTGTAGTCTTTGTAAAGATCACTAGTTGGACTCTCCAAAAATTGGCTCAATCTTCCCACTCCATAAGAGATATTAGGGTTATGTTTTAAGTAAATCATCCTGTAGAAGATCTAGGACATATTTTCTCCTATACAAAGAAAGGCCTTTTGGGCATCTTCTTATTTCTAATCTGACAAAATTTGAGTTCGTCCAATTTTATTTTATTTTTATACTAAACCGTTGGTCTAGAATTTTTTGGATATCTTGGATTTTAGTGAAACCATTTCCTCCTACAAGAAGATCATCCATATAAACCAAAATTGTTCTGAATTTCCTACTAGATTTTTTGGTGAATAATGATTAATCTAATTTTGATTGGTTATATCACGATGAAAATAAAATATTCATGAGCTTTAAGTTTTGTTGTTCGGGGCTTGTTTTAGTCCATGTAAAGATTTTCTCAATTTGTATACAAAAGCAGGTTATGCACTGAAATCTTGGTGGTGGAATCATATAGACCTCTTCATGCAGGTCTCCATGCAAAAAGTAGTATTCACATCAAGTTGATGAACCTCCCAGTTGTATGCAATAGCCAAAAGAACCTTGACAATGGTCATTTTGACTACTATACTGAAGGTTTTCAAGTAATCAATTTCTTCTGTTTGGGTAAAACTCCTTGCTACTAGCTTTGTCTAAAGTCTCTCAATGTGGCTAGCTACATTTTTGTTTTGAAAATCTATCTGCATCCAACTATTTTCTTTAGAGGTGGTAATGCAGTAAGTGTGTAGGTTTGATTTTTCTCCAAAGTAGTTAACTGATCCTTGATTGCACTCCTCTAGTAACGGTAGATTTAGTAACAGAAGAAATTGACAAAGAACAATGTTTATGTGAATCAAATAATGAGTCATAAGAATTGTTAGGATTTGAAATAGAATACCTAATAGAAGTAGATAATGGTTTAGTATTGAAGCAACCAATGTGCAATGGTAGTCCCTGTGAATATGAAGATGGTTTTCTACTCTGATTGTCTAGTAGGCATTGTTGGATTGCTGTGTAGTTCATTTCTTCCATCATTGTGTTATGTTGTCTTAAGTAGGATTTATTATTATCTTGTATTATAATATTTTGCAAAAGGATCATTAAAAGGTTGTTGAGGTTGATCCATTCAGTTATACGTGTGTTTTAATATGTTTAGCGTGATTATTATGAAATGGAAAATTTGTCATAAAAATAACATTTCTTGAAAAGAAAATTTTCATAATTTTTAGGTCATACAAAATGTACCTTCCAGCTCCAACCTTACAACTTAAGAAAACACAATTTTTAATTGTATAATCCTAAACACATTTTCATTCTTTGTGATGTGAGACTACATGTAATGCTCAAACATCTACATTATTTTATTTCAGCAATTTAACAAAGTAAGTTATACAAAATTTGGTAGCATGATGTATCATTTAAGAATTTTGTTGGCAATCTATTAATCAAATACATTGCATGGTTAAGAACATAGTTTTGAAAAGATTTTGATAATTTGAATTGAAAAACCTCTTTACAGCAAGATTACGTTGATATTTTTTTTTCTACAATGTCATTCTATTGTGAAGTTTTTATGTAAGATGTTTAGCTATAAATTTATTTATATTTATACCAATTTTTAAGTTAAATTCTAAATCATGATTTGTTCTAATTATTTTTATTGTTTTACCATGCTATATATCTATTAGTGAGATAAATTTATGAATGAAGTTTTTGATTTTTGTTTCATAACATATATCAAAGTGAACCCAGGTTTATCTTCCACACGTACTGGCTATTAAGAAGTATTTATACCTAGAAATAGATGTGACTATCTATGTTCTTTAACATTTTGTCTTTTATATTTTGACTCATCTATTTGGTACTTTACTTGACTTTTATCATTTATATTCTATAAATCATATAATATAAAAGTAAGCCTTCTGTTCCATGTTAGCTTGAAACCGATAAAGACATATTTATGGACATAGATCAAATTTTTTTTAGGTTAACATGGTGATAAACTAGCATTCTGTTAATTTATCTTTGAAAAATTAGTTATAACTATAGGATAATTATTTCCTATTTATGGTAAATTTATCTATTTTTTTTATTCTTTCATAAATGGTAACACAACTAAAAGATATGAAATAAAACTTAAATTAGACTAAAATAAAGTAAAATGAGTAGAAAAGATATAAAGGCATGATGAGAAAACATACTTCACCTTAAAGGATGAAAACATGCTCATGTTGAAAGCTCACACACCCTTGCATCATTGTCGATTTTTTTAATACAATCGTGTAAACCTTAACAAGATAGTATCAGATTAAGCATGGTGGTGCTCTCAACATGACCTTGTATTGTTTCTAAAGTTTTTGACTTAGTTACGCAGACCTAAGCATGGTCATGCTATTAATGATAGTGTAGATAATGATATAGAAAGAAACTTGATTCAGTAAGAAATTTCATTTAAAAATTATAAAAGAGAGGGAGGAATTGGAAGATGACAAAACTTCTATATGTCATCTTATGTTGGAAGCATCCTACCATTATCCTCTACATTCCCTGTATTCATCCTTTTTTTCAATATCCTTTAGTAGGATCTTTAGAGAATGAAGATGTTTTATAGTACAAGTTGCAATATAAGATTGACAACAATGTGAACATGCGATTTTATTATTCTCGTTCTCTAGATTAGGATTATAAATGTTCTTATTAGATTAGGATTTTATTACTTATCTTTTACCACTATGCGTAACTAATTCTCTTGTCATGAGACTTTGTCAAAACTTACCATGTAACTAGTTGAACCTTTTTTCTCTCTTATGAATGCATATACTTCTATGTTGAATTGTATTTGGCTTGTTATTTTTGATTAGTTGAGGAGAACTAGACAATCTTGTTAGTTTCTAAGTTGATTACGTAATATGTAGTTCTATCATTGTTTAGTTAACATAACTATAAGGTAAATTGGATTTAGAATTTTAGAAGATAAATTGAAGTCATTGAATTTTGATTAGTTATTAGATTAACAAACTCAAGTATTCCTCATTCTTCTCTTAATTATTTACCTTACATATCATTGGGAGGTGATAATTTGAGGAAATGAATATTACTATTGTATGATCGTTCGTAAATAATAAAATTAGAACAAGTGATTCACAATTAACTTTTATCATTCATAAGAGAATTAGGGGTGATATTGGATAAAGTTAAAAGAAAAAATTAAAGTCTCATGCTCTTTCATACTCGACTTCGTGATTATTTTTTTATCTTTAAAATTTTTTTTCTTATTTTTATCTTTTATTTCTATTTTAAAATATCATTCAACGTAAAATTTCTTTTTAAGTTTAAAAATCATGATTTAATCAATCTTTTGATATTTAGAATAGTCTTTATGAGAATGATATCAGAGATCTCAAGTACTCTCTTTTTAACTCCGACAAATACACCTATGGATAGAATGGATAAAATTTTGCGCATATAATTTTCACACTATACACATTACGTGAAGAATAAGAAACCAAAAACACATGAAATTGGTTCATGTTAAATTATCATGAAGGACTTCATAAATGGATTTGTTGGATAATTTTGAGTTTAATATTTTGTTAATAAGATGGATACATCTTTTATTACATAATATTAGAAAATATTGAAAAGATTTGATTGGAATAAGAGCACTTAATCGGTGTCCAAAATATGGTCATACTTTTATTCAACCATATCATTTATATAATTATTTTATTTATGTTTAACATAAAATTGAAGAAAATTAATTTTTTTCTACCTATTATAATAATTTTTAGTTCTACATATTATATATGAACAAATAATAAAAAATAGATATAGAAATAAAAATTACAAATTTGTAACATATAAAAATATACAAGTATAATATGTTATTTATTATTTATAAATAATAATAAAATATTGATATCCTTTATATAGATGGAGAAAAAGAGAGCATTTGATGTCATGAACTACCATAAATTGATAATGTTAAAGTTTCACTTATTAAATATTGTGAACTAGATTTTATCTATCATATTTTATTATTTTTTTAATTTAAAAATATTTTTGAATTAACTTATTTATCTATACTTTATTATTATTATTATTATTATTATTATTATTATTATTAACATATTTTTTATAATATTTTATTTATCTTGTTTTAGTTTTTTAGTTTATTATTAAAATATTCTATAAATAATAACAAGTAAAATCTTGAAAATTTAAATAAAAAAATTAAAAAATTAAAACATTAAATTTTTTTATCATACTATTTTTCTATTATATAATTTTTTTCTCTTCTGTCTTTTTTTCAGTCTTTTCAATTTGAGTAAGTTTTTATTTTATTTATTTATGCTTTTTTAATTTTTAATTTTAATTTTTAATTAAATTTAAATCTTTATCTCAGTTATATATATACATATTTATTTTTATTATTAATTTAAATTAAAATTTTTATTTATCTTTTTTATATTTTATTTATTTTAGTTTATTTCTTATTTTATTATTCACATCTTTTAATTACTAATTTTAATCACTAATTAAATTTTATATTTTTATTGATCTTTGATTATTATATTTTGTTTTAATTTAATTTTTTTATTATTATCATTGTTATCGAATCATAATAAATTAAAATCTCAAAAATAAGATAATTTGTTTATTAAATATATAAAATTTAGTTTATATATATATATATTTATTATTATTATTATTATAATTATTATTATATAAATATTTTTTTCTTTTAATAACTTTTCATCTAAAATAATTTACTCTATTTATCTTTCACTTTATTACTATCATTAGTACTATTATTTTCAATTATATTATTATTAATATTACTATTATTTTTTTTATTTAAATAATTAATTTATTTTTTTTACTTTTTTATTTTTTTTATTATTTGAATTTTTAGTTTTACTGTATGGATACAAAATAAAAATTAAATAAAAAGAAGGAATAAAGTATGGAATATTAAATTTTTGTCTATCATATTTTATTATCTATATTTTTTTATTATTTAAATATTTTTTCATCTTATGCATATTTATTCTATTTATTTAGACCAATATTCTTTTCTCTTTTAACAAAACTTAGGATATTGTATTTTATTATCTATTTTTTTTATCGAGTAAATTTTTATTAATCTATACATTTTTATTCCATATATTTATATTGGTTTTTTTCTATTTTAATTATTTAAATTTAAGTATTTTTTATATTTATTTATCATATTTTAATAAATAATAGAAATAAAAGTAAAAATTAATTAATTAAGAAGATTAAAAAGATTTAATTAAAAGAATTTACATATCATACTTGATCTTTTAAAGATTCTCTGAATTTAACTATTTATTTGTTTTATTACTCTTATTATCGTTGAGATTACAATTCTTTAATTTTTGTTTTTATTTTATGTTAATTTAATTTTTTAAATAAAAATTAAAATTTTGAAAAAACAAGCAAACTAATAATATATAAGAGAAGATTTCAATTCTAAAACACGTATACTAGAATCCGCTTTTAATTGTTTCACTCATTTACTCATTTTACTATTATAATTTGTATTTTTATTAATATGTAGTTTAACTTTAAACTTTTTTTTTTTATTAATTTAATTTAATTTTATTTTTAAAAAATATTATAACACTAAATTTTATCTTTTTTATTAACCTTTTATTTACTTTTAATTTTATACTTTTTATTTGTAATATATTTATAATATTTATTATTTTAAAATTTATTCATTATTTTATAATAATATTATTATTATTATCATTTCTCTCCCATAATTAAATATCAAATTTTTATTTTATTTAATCTTTTTAATTTTAATTTATATTTTTCGTAAATAAAGATTGAAAATTTAAATATTAAGAAATCAAGTAAAAGAATGAATGGGAAAGTTTAAATGTCAAATATACAATTTTTTTTTTACTATTTATTTAATTTGTCAATATTTTATAATATTTATTCTTTTTTATGTATAATTAAAATTTATTATTAAATATATCATCATTATTTATTAATGTTTGATTTTTTAAATATTTGATTATATTTTTCTATTAATATGATTATTGCTTTAATTCTTCTTTAATTTACAGTCTAATTTAGTTTTATTTTTTTCTTTCTTATTTTCTGTGTTAATTTTATAGTTATCTTATTTTATTTACTATTATTATTTATTTATAATTTTTACTTTGTTTTATTAAATATGTTTTTTATATTCTTATATTATTTCAATTATTTTTTAAAGTAAAATTAAAATAATAAAATAAAAAAACGATAGTCACAATTTAAAGGTTATAAAAAAGGGGAAAGGTCAAATTTTTAAAAATGGAAAAATTAAAAAAAGATAATAAATTATATGGATTTTATTTTATTTTTATTAAAAAAAAATCAGAATAAAAAACGTATGTGAGATTAAATATTTAAATTAATAAATTAATCAATAAAATAAAATAACTTAATAATATTAAAATCCTGTCAAAGTAGAGAGCGGAGAAAGAAAGGCGAGTACGAACGGTGAGATTTAAGTTTATTAATTGCGAAAAGAAATATCATAGAATTTTATAATAAAAACAAATTAACAGGTAGTTGGAATAGGTATGGTGAGATTTAAGTTTGTTAATTGACAGAAAAATATCAAAAATAAAATTTCACAATAAAAACAAATCAATATGTAGTTGGAAGAATAAACAATTTAAAAAAATTGATTTATGTATAAAGTTAGTCTAAATTTTAAATTAAATAACATAAATTAAAGGTTTAAAATTTTAAAAATAAAATTTGTTAATGAAAAACAAATTTTGGATGATGGCAATATAAGATTAAAAATGGAGGTGATCAAAATCATTTGATAAGGATTACTGTTATTTTAAAACTTAAAATTTAAGTTAGCTGAGGCTGCTTAACAAATAGATATGTCTGATTTATTAAAAAAATTTTTAGATAAACAAATTAGACTTACATTTATAAAATATATTTAACCTACTTAAGAACTTATTTATATTTATATTTATATTTATTTTAATATATTTTATTTACATTATATATATATTAGGCTTATTTAATGAGTTTTTATTTGATAGGTTTGAACTTTGCAGATATTTTTAATCAATTATCTGTATAGATTTTAAGTGTATTTATTAACCTTTTTTAAAATGTAGCCTTGTACGCTTTAAATTAGATCCAGCATTAATAAAAAAAAGTTTTTAATAGATAATATATCCAAGTTCTAATCTCAAAATTTTTAAACAGATCAAATTTAAACATTTAAAGTTTAGCTTAACTAGATTCAACCTATTTCCATCCTTAGATAAAATATAATGATAAAAAAAATAAGAACCAAAAATAATAAATAATAAATAATAAAAAAGGTAGAAAAAAAAACCAACAAACTTAGACAAGGAGACAAAAAAAACATATAAACATAGATAAGATAGATTTGTAGATAAAAACTTAAAAATATTGAACATGTTGTGAAAGAAAGATCTTTCCCATCTCTCGTTACCATCACCAACAACATTCTATGGTTTTCCTTTTATGGAGCTGGTTTACAACGCAGTAGCATTCCCATCTCCTTTTCACCTTTACATGCCATTTCTTCTCCCATAACCATATTATCAATCACAGTTCACCGTATTTTTATTCTTCTATCTTTTTTTTTTTTAATATTTTTTTTTTTTTTCAACGCAACTTACCTGTCAACATATATGTTTAATATTAGAATAATGTTATAAAGAAATAATTTAATTTTTTACAATAAATCCTTTTTTAATGTTACTATGTTAGGTTAAGAAAAAATTTCACTTAATGAAAGAAAAAGGTTAATTTTTTTAATGCTGCCTTCTCATTATTTTTATTATTTTGGATAATATAATGTTGTTGTTTGGATTATATTTAAATAAAAAATAAATATATAAAATTATATTATTTTACTTGTTTAGATTTATATTATATTTTAATAAAATATATATAATGAATTAAATTTTAAGAAGATCTACCTTTTGTACATTTTAAATTTTTTATAATTTCATCTCATTTTATTGTTGTTAGTTACATCTTTTATATTTTTTATTACTAATTTTTATATTATTTAGTTATTTCTAAATTTTGTCTATTTTATTTATTTTTGTATATTATTATTATAAATATTATTATTATTCTAGATTATTTCTCTTTATTTATGTTTATATATATATATATATATATATATATATATATATATATATATATATATTAGAATGTGTCTTTTCTATTTATAACATGAATATTCTAATTTATTTTTTTATAATATATAAAAATTAGAGCTTATTTCTTATTTATAATATGTTAGCTTTCCTTTTTTCTTATTATATATATATTTCATAACTTATTTCTTATTTACAATATAAGTTAGGTTTTTTTCTTATTTATTATATATACATCAAAAGTTTTTTCCTGTTTATAATATATACAAATCAAAATTTATCTTTTCTAATAACATATACTAAATTTTGTTCTTAGTTTATAATATACATGTGTTTAATAATTTATATATATATATATATATCAGATTTGTTTTACTCTTATTTATAATATATACATTCAAATTTATTTCTTACTAATAATATATATGAATTAGAATTTTTTTTAATAAATACCAGATTTTTTTATTTTATTATATACATATATATTAAAATTATTTTCTTAATCACGATGTATATCAGATTTATTTTATTTTATTATATATATATATAATATACGCCAAAGTTTATTTTATTTATATATATGAAATTAGTTTAGTTTTTGCATCTAATCTGATTATTTTTTTTTATTATCCAATGTCTCTATTTGTTTAATATATTTTTTTATTTTTATCTTTCTTTTTAGTTTTTATTAATATAACTATTAAACTTTTTTATTATCATTATTTATTATATTTATATTTTTTATATTTATTATATTAAATTTTATAAATAATTTTATTTATTTATTAATTAATTAAACTTTTTATCATGTATTATATTTTAATTGATTATTTTATTATTTTTATTAATTTTAATATATTTTTATGTTATGTTTAGCATTTAGATAAAATGTTTAATTATATTATTTTATTTTTATTATCGTTATTATTATTTTTTGTTGTTTGATTTTATTTTTTATTGTTATTATTTCTTATTTTGTTCTTTATCTTTATTATAGATTTTTATAAATTTCAATTAAAAAAATAAAATAATAATATAAAATATATATACGTAATTCAATTAAAATTTATTTTTAAAAATAATTTAATTTTACATAAAAGGAGGATAATTGAGATGAAATGTTTTATTAATCTTTCCTTTTCTTTTAGATAGAAACATTTAATGGTGTTTGATTCAATTTTTTTAAATAGTTTAACTTAATTTTATATTAAAAAATAATTTAAAAAAGTAGTTTAACTTAATTTGGTGATCTTAAGTTGTTTATAAAAAAAATATTTTATATTAAAATTAATTTATTCATAATTTATTTTTTAAGAGAATTATGCTTTGTATTATTTAATGAACTATAATACGTAAAAATAAGAATTAAATCATCAAGTTAAAATTAATTTTTAATATATTTATTTTTTATTTTTATTTTAATTATTAATTAAATAAATTTTTTATTTATTAATTAACTTATTTATTTATTTTATTTATTAATTTTAAAATAATTTTTTTTATTAAAAAATAAAATAAATAACGTTAAAATTATCATTAATTTACATAAATTAGTTAATTTGAGTTAATTAAGGTAGATACTGTGAAATTTAATTTTCATCCTTTTTTAAGAATGAATTAACTTTCGAACTGATTCTAATTTTTTATACCATTTTTATTATTTGATTTAAATAAAAGGTTTTTTAATTTTTTTTAATGTAAATTAATATTATAACGAACTTCATTTTTTTTCTTTTAAAATCAGTCTCATTCAATTTTTTTTAATTTATCTATTTTCTATTACAATCTATATCATTATAAATATAATAGTCTCTTTAAAAACTTTTAACAAGAATCACAAATATTATTTAAATTATACCGAATAAAAAAAAGGAGTTAGATAACAGCATTCTTTTACTAGAATTATCTCTATAATTTAGGTTCCATTGGTATGGTTATTGAGATGCACATAATTCAACACTTCGGATCTTGAGAATGTGATTTTGAATATATCATTGTGTATGGTCCAAAATTAAATTCGGCTACACGAATCATACCTCATATATAGTAGTTAGCTTTTGCATAATACAACATTTATGTTAGAAAATTAGCTTGACACGAAGAGAGAAGTTGAGCTTTGCTATAGAAATAAAGTTAAAATTAAATTAGAAAAAATAAAACATCAGTTAAGTACAAGTGTTCTAAGATGATATTGTTGCTAAAGATTAATTGACGACTAAACTCATAGCAGTAGATATCCTCATAGCAGGAAGCTTAATGATCTTTATATGTTAAAAAAGTAACTACGGTGTGGCACGCATAATCAATGGCTTCTACAAGTTAAGGTAAAGTGAAAATCAAAATCTAGTAAGATAATTTGCTTGGAAAAGATGATATATGAATTAAGATGTGCATATCCTGTCCTTTCATTTTTGAACTAATACACGTAAGAAAGGAGTATATTGTCGAGGGATTAAAAAGTTATTGTAACTTTTTTGTTCTTAATGCACCGTTAAGACATAAATATTCTTACAACTGAAAAATTTGTGGTCACTCATGTTTGAGGTAGAACAAATTAGATTTATATTTTTAAAAATTAAGACATATATAATTGGATATTTATACATAAGAGAATAATAGTATGTTTCATATTCTTATTAAATTTTTAATTTTTTAAGGAATTAAAGATTAAGATTTCATAAAAAGATTTCCATAGGAAGATTTTCTCACCTAAGAAACCAGGGGATAGTTTTTAGTTAACTTCTGGGATATAATTGAACTTTTCATATTTACTGAATACAGGAACATATTTGATAAAGTTACAAAATCAACCTTCTAAGATTTTTTTGTAATTGAAATTTCTTCATGACATTTATGTATTTATCCATATTTTAGTGTTTCGTTGCTTGCTCCAATTTAAATTTATAGAAAGCTTTTCAATCGTAATTGCATCCAATTAGTTCTATTTAGTGAATTAATACATGTCAAATTCACTTTCTACAGTTTTAGCTCCATGTATCCAAATTTGATCAACAAATGAAACCACTGTTCATGATCATGTTAGTTATAATTTTTTACTTATTCAATTAAGTTAATTAGGATTTTTAACTCATTAAGTTGATTTTCATTGATTCATCTACCAGCCAAATTAATTAAATAAATTCAATTAATCGAAAATAGTTTAAAAAAATAAATTAGATTGATTAATTTTATCTATCAAAATTAGTATTCAATTTAATGCAATTATTATTATTATTATTTTGTGTGTCAACAATTCATATCAATTCCTAAACCTCTCTTAGCCGAACGAAACATAGTGAGAGGAAGTACGGCACACACCACCTTCGTGCTTTCGTTGGACATATCTAAAACTCAATATATTGGCCCTACCACGTTGCAAGGTAAAAAAAGATAAAAAAACAAAAAATAGAAAGCAGTGTATTCTTCACTTTACTTAGTATGTATATTAAAAAATATATATATTTTTTTCTATCTCTTCTTATTTATCCAATTAAAAATAAATTTATAAAATTTAAAGAAACTTAAAAAAATCAACAAAATTTTCATTAATATATATATATATATATTCTACAATCTTAAAAAATATAACATATTTAATTTTTATTAATAATTTTTTATTAAAATTAGACTAGTATAATTCCTTTCTCTTTTTCTCAATCTATATATATATATATATATATATAAATTTTTTGCTTAAAAAAATAAAAATATTTATGTAATTTAAAATTATTTCTATAATTTTTTAGAGTTAAAAACTAAGATATTATAATAAAAATTCTTAGTTTTTAATAGTTAAATTAAATTTTAAAATTAATTTCAGTTTAGGATAATGTATATATTGTAATTAAAAAATATTTCTATAATTTTATAAGATTTGATGACCGTTCATTGAGTTCGATGATGTTTCTATGACAAGTTGTCATAAAGAAAAATTGTTATTAGTATAAATTTATCTCAAATATGCTGAAGATGTTATAAGATTGGATTTTAAATATTTTAATATTTTTTATAATTAATTTATATAATTTTTAAAATTTTAATGATAGATTTATGGAAATTCTATTTGGTGCACCTCACAAATTGTATCCGACACACATGATTCAATTTTTCAAAATAATGAAAGGATAATGGGAAGAATAATAAATTGAAAGATAGTAAATTGCAGCCTCAACTTATAACATTAATTAATATGTATAAAATTGCTTCATTTATTTACTACAACATTTATCTCGCCATTGTTTGATAATTCAATCACAACAAATTTAAGATTCTGATTTTAATCATAAGATAATTTCAAATTACCTTTTTTATTATTAGTTTAGAGGACAATTTGTTTAGTTTCTCTTTTTTCTTTCTAAAAAGTTTAAAAACTTATCATGTGAATATGCTAATTCAACATGATCGAATAATAATTGATTACAAGATGTTAAATCTGTAACTGATGTATAGAAGTCAATTATATTATCATATGAAAAAAATGAATGATGAGAAAACATCACCTAACATCAATCTTCTAAACGAAAATAGAAAAATCTTAAAATGAGAGACTATAGAATAAAATGGAAAAGATGACTAAAATTACGTTGTTTTGGATGAATCTTAAATCCATATTTGATTTAATCCTAAAATAAAATTGTTTTGAATGCAAGAAAAGCTAATCTAGAATTTAATACCAAAACAACTGTTTTGGTCCAAGAAAGCATCTAATTTGACATTTAACATTATATATCAGCAAAAACTTATGAACAAATAAGCAAAAACTAAATAAGTTATGGACAAATTTTTATCTTTAATCAATTCTTAAATAATATATAAAAATCTTACGTTAAAAAAATTCTTCATAATTTTTATATTAGTTTTCATCAATTTTAAGTTATATTAAATTATTTATTAAACTTAAAAATAGTTAAAGAACTTTAAATTATTCTTTTATCAATTATATTAATTCTTAAACTTTGTAATTTTTAAAAATAAATTGATATAACATAAAAATAATAAACACTAATTTAAAGGTTTTTTTCTTGCTCTATATTGTCAACTTAATTACTGTAAAAATTAAAAGAATCTTAAAATTTAATAGCAGTTATGTTTAATCCTAACTCAACTATGAGATTTTTAATCACTCCTCACATTTAAAATTAAATATTTAAAATATAAAATTTGTAAAACTAAATATTTACGTTTATTAATATCTTTAGGATATATTTTAATATTATATTAAAAATTATATAAACCTACAAGTTAGTTAACCTTATCTTTATAGATAATATAAAATTTATAATAAATTTAGTCATTATTTTTAGGATATATCAAATTAATCTTTAAATTTATAAAATAATAAAAATATTTTTAAATTATTATTTTTAGTTTATATTAGTTTTTAAATTTATTATTTTTTATCAAATTAAATCTGTTCAAAGTCAATATAATTGATAAATAATTTATAAACTAATTTAACATTTAAAAAATAGATACTAATGTGAAGAAAATTACTTGCAATAAAATAAGTCATATTAATAGTATATAATGTTAATTGGACAACAATTTCTTTAATCTAACAATCTACCTCTAAATCTAACAGTCCTCTTTGGTGTTACTTTTTGGTTTTGTTTAGCCTCTTCGGCCATATATATCAATCAATCTGTCGAAAAAGATGATATATAGTTCCTCCTTAACTTTCAAAAAAGTTAATTCATAACTGATTGAAGCTTACATTGCAAACGCACAACATATTAATCAAAACATACATTTAACATAAGGATATAGAGTTTGATCCTCATCATTTTTCACATTGTAAAAAAAACATTCAACAAACTAAATAACAACATTTAAAACATAACATACAACATGATAACCATTATTAATTTCAAATATAGGTCCTGGTTGATAAGCAAGAGTGGGATGCACGTACGGCACATTAACCAGAGTTTTATTTAGTGAACCACTTTGGTAAAATTAATTTTAACGTGCTTGAACGAGATGGGCGTCAATTTTGTAGGTGAGTTTAACCAACAAATCTCTGTATTTGGTTGGTTCAGGTGCACTGTCATCCACCTTCTCGTACGACAAGGTCCACTTAACAAGATTGTGCTCACCTTTTGGTAGGACATGAAGAACCACCTTGTAGCTCTTGTAGTACTTCAACATGTCACCCGCAAGTATGAAGTATGTGATTTCCTTGTTTTCATCATCAAATTCAACTCTCTCCTTTAAGGTTTCAACCTTGTCCCCTATATAGTTTAATAATAATAGTAAGATTTTAATTTTGATATCCTATAAACAATTGGAATTATAAGATAAGCTTTATATATATAAACTATATCCAATCTTTGTGGTTAGATCAATTCTAATAATTTAAATAAAAATATTTTTAATTAAATATTACAAAAAATAATCAGATAATCGTGTAAAAAATATATATTATTGATATATTTTAGTTAAAAAAAAAAATAAGGAAGTTAGGATGTGTGGTGTTTAATTAACTTACCAACTGTAAAGGTGATCTCCTTGACGGTGCCAGATTTTTCCCACTCACCTTCATGAACATCCACCTTATGGATATGATCAGATGCAACATCATGAACACGATGCTGTTTCTTTCCTTTCAAGGACTCATAAAAGTCATTAACAGAGGCTTTCACCTGAATCCCAGCCACCAAGGAGTACTCTGGTTGAGCCATTCTTGAGTTCAAACAATCACACACAACTTTTAGCTAACTGTTAAAAGCTATTCAATCACCTAAGTAAGTTTGAACATATGAAGATACCTATATATAGAGAGGCTTCAAGCCATAAACCGTAATTTGGTTTCACACCCTAATTTTTATTCCCTTCTAATATTTTTTTTATTATCTTTTTTTTATTTTCTTTTCTTACCATATTTATCACCTTTTTTTTTTCTTTCTCTTTCTTAAATGTATATTAATATTTCTTCTATTTTTTATTTATCATATCATCATTTCACAAAAAAATTAGTTCTTTTTATCCGTTATTTTAAAAATTCAAAAGAATTTTATTAATTTTTTAGTATTCATATCCTTTATAATAGATTTAATTAATAAAAATACTAAAAAATTATATAATAATTTTAATATAAATAAAAATATTAATTATGTTTAATATATATATATATATGAAACAGCTTTAATAAATATAAATAAAAAAGAGAACATGATTTTATTTTTTATTTAATATTTAGAAAAAATGTTTATTTTTAATTTATTTTCCACTTTAAAATTTCATGAAAATATTAAAAATTAAATTAATTTTCATAAAAATATACAGATTAATTAATTTTCTTATTTCATATACTTATAACGTTAAAAAAATAAAAATAATAATGAGAAACTAAACTCGAACAAAAGTATAAATAACCTTGCAAACTCAAAAGATAAAAAAATTCAAAGTTAAATATTAAAGATTTTAAAATAAATAAAAAATAAAATATTTTTTTCATTTATCCTTCCTCTTTTATTATTAGTTTCTCAATTTATTTTAATTTATCATTAATATTATAAAAAACAAAATAAAAATATAATTACTATCTTTGTTTATATTTTATAATTTTTTAAAATATACCTTTTACTTCTCTTATTTATTAATTTATGTTATATATTATTCTTTTATAAAGGCATTTAATTGATAAAATAGTAATTAGTGTGATCTTGAAATTTGAAAATATACTCTAAAAAATCAATAAAAAGTTATTAAACTGATGAATAAAAGAAACACAGATAGAGTTAAATAGATGTGAATATGTGATAACAGGTAGGGTCCAGATAGAATACATCCTATTAATTTTCGATTTTTTTAGGAAAAGTTGTTTTCATTTATCTCCTTTTGTATATAAATTTAAGATAATACTAATTGTTTTGTTTTTTACTGATACCCATTTCTTCATATAAAGATAAATGAAACCTAATAAAATAAATAAAGTTTAATCTAACAATTTGTAAAAAGGCCGTATTATTTGTATACATGGACATACTACATTCACTTAAGCATCAAGTTTTAATGTTTAATGGAGATTATCAATAAGCCACATAGTAGAATTGATTAATAAACTTTTAAATATTATTAAATATATAGATAATTATTAATCACATTTAATAATTAATTATGATTTTTATTATTCATTCATTATTTATGTTAATTTATTAATTATATTTTTTATTATTAACCATTATAATTGATTATACAATCAAGAATAAAATATATTTTTATCGTTTAGTGATATATTTTTAAAATATTTAATTATTATTATTATTTTTTAAAATAAATTATTTTCAATTTTTAGAGTAACTTATGATGGACATATGATATATAGGAATGTTTAAAACATCAACGACAAAAGATTAAAAATAATCTATTACAAAAAGAAAAAATTAAAATTAATCATTTAAAAATAAAAAATTAAAATTAAAATTTTAAAAGAATCTAAAATATATTTAATCTTATAATCAATTAAATAACTTGTAATTAATTACCAAAATGTTTTGGCCTGATTTAACATGGTGGGATGCCCGTGCGGATGCATGTTTAACATTTTTCTTTGTAAAATAATTATAACAAAATAATTAATTTTTTTTGGTTTGTATAATTTTTTATTTTTAAATAGAAAAAATAATAATAGTTTGAATTATTTTAATATATAGGTTAAATTTATTCTATTTATAATATAATATATATTTTTATTTTTAATAAAAAATTATTTTTACTTCTTTTATGTATTTATAGACATATCATATACAATTTTGTTAAAAATAAAAAATAATTTAATTTTTAAATGATTTTAAAATGTTTAATAAATGATATTAAAATCTTTTTGATTAGTGTTTCTGACTTATTAATAAAACTCATTTTTTGAATGTTTGTTTACGGTGAAATATATAATATTTTTGATAAAAATTTGAAAATCCTCTTAGAAACTACTACATGAACTAATTTAGCATGTATTTTTATTCATTTCTTGAATAAAATGTTTCCGTATCTTGTAATCCACGATCGTTTCTAACGCAATATTTTTATATTATTTTTTTAACAAACTTTATAACATATTTTCTCCATAAACTTGTTGGTGGAAATTATTATGATTGATTTTATCTTAATAAGTTAATATTTGAATTATTCAAGGATTGTTATCCTGGTTTGTAGGCATGCTTAGGAGTTTAGTGTTTTTAGTGTTTTGGTTGGCCTACTTTCTAGCATCGTTAGTTGTTTTAATTTCACTATATATTTGATGGAATATCGATAAAGTGGGGTGTTCCAAATTACGTTTACGAGCCTCTGTAATACTGCGTTACAAATTGAAAAGCCTACGTTACTTCTTATTTCATATTTATTTTCCTTCAAGTAATATCGAGCCAACGGTTACATTATCATGAACAACAACGCCAATTATCGGTTCAATCCTTGATGGAAAGAACTTCGACGGTGGTGTGTGCGGATGAGAGTTAGATTCGATTTTCATGTGAGCGTGTAGAGGAAATCGTGGAGAATGGAGTGCTTCCAGCTAACAACGCAAGCCCGATGCGCAACGGAGAGTAGCGCAGTGAGCGAGAGAAGAAGAGACAGGGGAAGGCATTGTGTTTCCCGCCGGGGATGAATGATGAAACGTTTGAAGCGGATCGAGAAGGAAGAACTACGCAAAAAGAGGCACAGGCAATTTTGTCTACCTACAGTAAAGGTGATGACAAAATCAAGTCGTCTTCAAACTCTAAGGCGTCGGTATGAATTATTTGCAGATGGAGAGCCAGAGCTGACACATCAATGTGGGTCAACTGCCTTGGCGAACCAAATGAAGACTAATGGTGAAGAGCATTCAGAAGCAAGCAAAGGTGGAGAAGATTATGAGGTCTCTCTCCGAGGTTTGAGCATATTATTCTTGCAATTGAAGAGGCCAATGACTTATCCAGCGATGACGGTGGGGTTATTATCTGGTTCTCTCGGGCACTGAACAACGGATGAATGATAATAAGATTGAAAAGCCAGAGGCGACAGACTTTACAAGCTCAGAGCCTCAATTGGTGCCTCTCTCGAGCGTGATAGCCTAGAAGGAAGAGGGCAGTCGTGGTGCTGACCATTCAACGAATCGTGGTGGCGGGGCTCATGGAGATAACAGCAATGGTTCCAATCACAATCCGAGTTTCTCTTGGCAACAAGGGGACGTGAGTGAAGGGAATTAGAAGAGGTGTGGATTCAAATGACATCGAATGTGGAATGTTACAATTGCCCGCAGACTGAGCCATTATGCAAATGAGTGTAGATCAAGCGATAATCGGGGTTGCAAATTGTGTTCAAGGAGACAATAATCACGAAGAAGATGAAAGCGGATCATGTTTTGTTAATGGTAGCCACATCAAATGAAGCTCCAAGTTATCAAACTTGGTATTTGGATCGGTTACTAATCATATGTGTGGACATAAGGAGTTGTTTCTTGATTTGGATGAATCGTTTATACGATCAAATTGGCCGATGGGAGGTTCGTTCAGTGGCCGGAAAAGGCAGAGTTCTTATCACTTTGAAAAATGGTGATCATAGGTACATTTATGATGTTTTTTATGTACGATATGAAAAGTAATCTACTAAGTATGGGACAATTGGGTGAAAAGGGCTATATGATGCACATCTCTGAAACCAATTCTCGATTTTTGATAAAGAAGGTAATCTGATTCTCAAAACCTTTTTATCAAAAAATGCGTATGTTTCCGATGTAGATATTAAATACTAGTGATTTCAAGTGCTTAAGTGTGGGTGAATGATGAATCATGGTTGTAGCACTTAGCTGAGTTGAATTTTGAGTTTGAAAATCTTTCCAAACATGATTTGGTGAATGGTTTACCTCATGTCAATCATACGACCAGCTGTCGCGAGCTTGTATTTTTGGAAAGAATCCTGGGATGCCCTTTGTTAAGGAGGCTTGGCGTGCAAAATCTCCTTTGGAGGTGGGTTCCTCCTGAGGCGTTTGTGAATGAACATATCATCGGTGGAGGTAATAAGTATTTTTAACCTTCATTGATGATTTTAAAGAAAACCTGGATCTATCATTGAAGAACAAGGATGATGGTGTTCATTGCTTTAAAACTTTTAAGCCATTTGTTGAAAGACAAAGTGGTAGACTAATCAAGATGATCTGTTTAGTGATGGAGGAGGCGAATACAATTCCAATGATTTCAAAAATCATTGTGAAGAACTCGGGTTGCGGCATAACATTACCTCTCCCTACACTCCCTTAACCTGATGAGTTCTTAGAAAGAAAGAATAAACAATCATGGATATGACGAGGCATGCTAAAGCGAAAGGTATGCCAAAATGATTTTTGGGGCGAAGAAACATTTCTTGTGCGGTGTATTTGTTGAGCGGGGTCACCGACTCAAGTGTTTCTCCCACAAAACCCTATTGAGGCATGGAGTGGATTCAAACCCAATGTGCAGCACTTGAAGGTATTTTGGGTCAATTGCCTATGCTCCATGTCCCTAAGGCAATAAGATCGAAGTTAGATGACCAGAAATTTGTGAAGACTATTTCATTGGATATAAGAATGGGGGATACAAGTCTGTACAATCAATAGCAAAGAAGGTGATTGTGGTAGGATGTTACATTTGCAGAAAATGAGGCATGGGAATGGAATAATGCAGCAGCTGAAATGGACTCAAAAAAGGCGTTTTATTTCGTCTTAAATAAGAATATGGCCCCTACAATTCAAAGTGAAGTTGCGATCCTGTTGCTCAACTTTGAAATTGTAGCTCTATTATATTTGCCATGGAGCGACCACAAAACGACAACAACAACCTTCACATCTTGAATTATGAGGTAAATCTTGATGATGAGGTTGATGGCGATGGAGATTTGGTCCATTTGCTTCTGGCAGATTCGAAACTGTGGGATTGCGAGATGCAATTCAAATCCCAAATGGAAAAAAGAAGTTATGAACGATGGTGGAGGCCGTAAGAAAAACGATACATGGCGACTCCTTGATCTTCCAAAAAGGACATAGAGCGATTGATGTTAAGTGGGTGTACAAGGTTAAAGTGAAAGCAAATGGTGAATTGACAAATACAAAGCGAGGTTGGTGGCAAAGGGATTCGAACAAAGAAGGCTATGACTACGGAGAAATATTTTCTCTGTGGCAGAATGGGCTTGTGAGATTGATAATTGCTTTGGCTGCACAAAAGCAATGGAAAATTCACCAAATGGACGTTAAATCGGCATTTCTCCACGGTCACTTGAGGAAGAGGTTTATGTGAAGCAACCCTCCAGGTTTCACACAATGCGGAAAAAGAGGAAAGTCTGGACCTTTTAACAAGGCTCTATATGGCCTTAAGCGGCGCAGAGAGCTTGGAACAAAGGGATCGATTCATTTTCCTTCATGATATTGGATTTCAAAAATGTCCATCAGATCATGGCCTTTATATGAAGACTAGTGATTATGGAGACTTGCTAATTTTATGCCTTTATGTTGATGATGTGATTTTCAGGGAAACAATCTCAAGATAATTGACGATCTCAAGCATATTATGATGAAAGAGTTCGGATGGCTGATCTCGACGTATATGTCCTACTTTTTGGGCATTGAAATCATCCAGGAGAAGATGGAATTTTCATCCATCAAAAGAAGTATCTTTGTTGAATTTTGAAGAAGTTCAAGATGGATGATTCAAATCCGTCAAAGACCCCTGTTGAAACGGGACTAAAACTCTCCAAAATGGCGATGGTACGCAGTAGATGCAACATACTTTAAGCAAATTATTTGGAAGCCTTCGATATCTCACGTGCACTAGACCGATCTGTTATCTTTTGGGATTGGTGAGTCGATACATGGAGTCACCCTCAATGATTCATTTACAAACGTGAAGAGGATTATGCGCTACATCAAAGGGACTACAGCTCTTGGTCTGTTTTATGCTACATCCCAGAAGATTGAGATCGTTGGTTACTCAGACAGTGATTGGGGTGGAGATTCAGATGAGAGGAAGAGCACAAGTGGTTACTGTTTCATGTTTGGAAAAACCGTTTGCATGTGGTCATCAAAGAAGCAGTCAATTGTTGCATTATCCACGTGCGAGTGGTACATAAAACTGCGGCATCAAAAGCATGTCCCGATTAGTTTGGCTCGGCAACATAATGTCTCCAAATTGGCTTTAGTTTTGATGCCCAATCAAGATTTATGTTGACAATGTTTTACGCAATTAATCTTCTGAAGAATCGTTTTTGCATCGAGAGGAGTAAACATATTGATATCGGTACCACTTTTCGCGAGACCAAGTTGGGAAGAACATGATCAAATTAGATGCTATGGTCTGAAGTTCAAATTGCAGATATTGACCAAGCCATTGAAGATTGAAGCCTTTATCGGACTTAGAGGGTTCTTTGGGCATGAAGAGCGTCCCATATCGGGAGTAGGGGATGTTGGTGGAAATTATTATCAATTCGATTTTATCTTAATAAGTTAATATTTGAATTATTCAAGTTGTTATCTGGTTTTGTAGGCATGTTAAGGTTAGTGTTTTAGTGGCTGCTAGTTGGCCTACTTTCTAGCATACTGTTAGTTGTTTAATTTCACTATATATTTACGATGGAATATCAATAAAAGTGGGAGTGTTCCAAATTACGTTTCGAACCTCACAGCAATACCTACAATTACAAATTAAAAAACTCTTGTTACTTCTTATTTCATATTTATTTTTTTTCTTCAAAACTTACTGAATGTATCTAATGAAAAGACATAGAACATCATATTTTTGCATAGATATTAAATATTACTAACCAAAAATTATTATAACTTCAATAAATTTATTTTTGTTTTATTTAAACATATTTTAAATTTTGAAATAGTTATGTTTGTCATTGTGTTTTAAAATAATTTTATTTATCACTTTAAAAAAATTTATGTTAAAAATCTCTCAAACCTTCACGTACGAATTTTTATATTACATTAAATAACATCGTTTTGATAACTCGTTAGTTTTTAATTAGTTAGTTTATAAAATATCAAATTTTATCAATCTCAAAGTAAATTGTAACTTTATAAAAAACAAACATAACCCTAAATTCAATTACTAGAAATGGGACTACAAGTTTGAAATGAGAAATATTAAATATTAAATTATGATATATTATAATATTATTTTTATTTTATTAAATTTTATATTTTATATTTTTATGACATATTCTATATAATATATATTTTTATTTTCTATATAATTTCACTTGTTTTTAAATATATATCTTTTTTTTAAATTACTATTCAAAAAAGTTTGGAGTATGTGGCCTTGATCCTGGAGTTGTCAAAATAGATCATGGTCCTAGGGTGAATCCATTTAACCTTAAGTTTTGTCTCTACATTTTGTAGTTCACTTAGAAGTAGGGCTTTTTAAACCGTAACCTATATGACTCCTTAATTTAGAAGGCTTAGTAGAGGCTGGCCTCAAGGCCAGCCCTAACCCTTTTTTTCTATTTTATAATTTTTTTAAAATATAATTTTTAAATTTAAATCAATATAATCTTCAAATTTCATCCTTTTCTCATAATTTTTTTTTCATTTTTTATTTTTCTATTTAAATAATGTTCAATATTTTTTATTATACTAAAATATTAGTTAATTTATTTATCTTTTTTTTTATTTTTATTTTCTTTCTAACTATTTTATCATTTGTCTTTAGAATTTTTCTTTTTTTTTTCTCAAATTTTTCTCAACTTTTTTATACTTTTATCTTTTCTTAATTTATTTTTTCTAATATATTTACCTCTCCATCTCTAAAATTATCCTTTCTCTATATTTTTCCTTTCTCCTCTCTCTAAATTTTTTTTTATTTTAATTTTTCATTACTACTTTATTTTAAGAGAGGAAAAAAACTAGAGAGGAAAAAATAATTTATAGAAAAAATAAAAATATTTGAAGAAAAAAAAAAATGAACCTCATAGGTAACCAAACTATTTTGACCTTAGCTCACATGGGTTGAAGTTGAGTTAGTTTGGATGAGTCAAATTGACAACTCTATCAACAAGAACATTTCTTATTGGAGTAATAAAAAAAAACAATTCCAACTGAAACGATTTTTAGTCAAAAATTTCATAGAATAGAAAATATAATTATATAAGTTTATAAAGTTAAACAAACTTTATCTAAGCTTACTGATATAGTAGAATCTGTTGTTAAAGAAAACTCAAGTGAGTGACCATCTATATTAGATATAACATCTTGGTTTGAGAAAATTGTTAAAGATGAATTAATAATTATGTGAGTAATTTTATTTTAAGATTGTAAATTGTTTTGAACTTGTATATTCTAGGGATGGAAGTAGGTCGAACCGAATTAGGCTTTACGTGTTCAAGTCTTACCTATTTAAAAATTTTGAGCGTGAGTCTAGCCTCGTTACCTTAAAGGCTTTTTTTTTATTTTTTTCATGTCAAGTCTGGTCTCATTTGAAGCCTACAAGGCCTCGCAAGTTTATTTAAAAGCCTAAATTACAAAAAGATCAATAAATAAACTTAAAACCTATATAAATAACTAATTAAAAAGTTTGCAAACTTAAAGCCTACAAGATAAAAAACCATTAAATAGGCCTAAAACATATATATATATATATATATATATATATATATATATATTAATATTATGTAAATAAAATATAAAATAAATATTATATAAATATAATATATTAAAATAAATATAAATATATAAATATAAATAGGTTCCTAAATAAGTTAAATAGACTTTTTTATAAGTGTAGGCCTGACTTGTTTATCTAAAAGGCTTTTTAACAAGTCTCGAGCCTATCTATTTACTAAACGAGTTGAGCCGTAAGTCCTTGTCTGACTGGACGACTTTGTTCATTTCCATCCCTATATATTGTTTATCATATGTAGTTCTTTAGAGTTTACTTTTCCTAAAATTTTCTAAACATATAACTTATAATAGTATATACTATGATTAAGTTACATGTTTTATCTATTTTATACAAAAATAATAAAGATTATATGAATTTAATTTATATATAACAAGCTGGTTCATGAACCTAACGAGTAGAGTTATACATAGCTTAGGTTCACGATCGATTTAGTCAACAAGTTTAATTTTTTAGTTCAAGTTTAGCTTATTTGGTTCATGAACTAAGTTCAAAGAATTAATAATTGAATCAAGTTTCGAACTAATTTTGATTTGGTTTGATCCATTGTCATCCCTAGTTAGAATCATTTTCAAAAACACAAGCGTTTATAATTTCATCTGTATACGTTTTATTTTTAACCAAAATTTACAGCTAATGATTTAAGATAATAATAATTTTTACGTAAGGTCTGGCCCATGGGCTGGCTCCTAGCTCACTTGGTTCTAAGGGCTTTAGACCCTAACCCATAGGGCTAGGGCTAAGTAAGATAGGGCTGGCCCATTTGACTGACTCTACCTGATCCCTATTCCCTATGTGTTAAAACGATATTACACCGTAGTTATTAAGGTATACATTTATGGTATATTTGGATTAGAAATTGCAGACATGATGAATCTGATCCATTATTAAGTTTCGCTTATAATGATTTATTATTAATTTAACTATGTTATATCTAAAAATAAAAAATAATTTTAAAATTTTAAAAAATTATATTTAAATTAAAAATGTTAAAAAATTATATTTAAATAAATTCGTATATTTTAATTGATTTTAACTAATCTAGTACATAAGTCATATGGGTCACCTGTAGTTTGAATGGTTTATAGAATAGAAAAAAGGAATATAAAATAACATTTTTGAATGGATAAAAATAAAAAATTATATTAATAAAATAAAAAAGAATATAAATAAATAAATGAAATATTAATATATTATATTAATAAATATATAAATTTAAAAATGGTTGATTTTTTATTATATTATATTTATTAATATAAATATTTTTTAATTTTGAGTGTAAAAATATTTTATGTAGAGTGAAAATGTTATTTAATTAAAGTTTTTTAAAAAAAAACTTCCCAATCTTAATATTTTTTTCCCAAATTTTAGTTAAAAAAAAATTCTTTCTATTTTTTTTATCTATTAAAGTTGGTGGAATATGTTTAAAATAATAAAAAACAATAAATATTATATTTATATACTATAGTTGTGCAACAAATTAAAGGATTACCCGGTTGTCGCATAGTTTAGTAAATAAAAATTGGATTTAGTTTAATTTATTTTTAAATATATAAAAAATAAGATATACAGTAATATTTAAAATAAATTATTTATAATTTTATATTTTTTATAAATTTTATTTAGGTTAATTATATTGTTAGTATTTTCAATTTGATTTATACATAATTTTAGTTTTTAGAAATCTTTACTTTTTATTTTTAAAATGGTAAATTTGATTTTTTTTATTGATTGTTAAATTAAAATTCTCAAATTACTATGTTTTATTTAAATCATAATGGTATTAAACTAGAAAATAATTTTAAAGGTATAAAAATAAAAAATATTTTTAAAACTTAAAAAATTTGAATAGTTTTATAAGATGTAGGATTGTGATTGGGCAAATTAGACTTAAAATCTTATATTTTAATAAAATTACACATAAATTTTAATTTTTTATATTTATAAAAAGTTTGTTTAGGAACATTATAACATTTTTTTAAGAAAATAATAAAGAATTATTTTTAAAAATGATAAAATGTTGTCAAAAAATTTAAGCAATAATTAATCAATTCTTGTTAAATAGAGACTTGTCCATTTTTTTTACAATAAAATGTTGTAAGCCCGATGTAACAAGGGTGGATACGTAGTGATACTCTGTTTAACATCTTTTTTAAAAATAATTATAGTTAAATAATTAAATTTTTGTTTAGATTATTAAATAGATAAAATAAAAATAAAAATAATATTTTAAATTATTTTAATATATAAATTAAATTAATTATATTTTTAATATATATAATATTTTTAATTTTAATAAAAATTTATTTTACTTCTTTTATATATTTATAGAGATAATTTTGTTAAAAATAAAAAATTATTTAATTTTTAAATTATTTAAAATATTTAATAAATGATATTAAAAACTTTTTAATTAGTGTTTCTGACTTATTAATAAAATTCATTTTTTGAATGTTTGTTTACGATGAAATATATAATATTTTTGAGGAAAATTTGAAAATCCTATTGAAAGCCACTACATGAACTAATTTAGGTGTATTTTTATTCTTTTCTTGAATAAAATGTTTCCGTATCTTGTAATCGACGATCATTTCTAAGTAATATTTTATATTATTTTTAACAAACTTTATAACATTTTTTCTCATAAACTAACCAAATGGTATCTAATAAAAAGATATGCACATTAGATTCTTGCATAGATATTAAATATCATTAATCAAAAATTATTATAACTTAAATAAATTTATTTTATTTTTATTTTATTTAAATAAATTTTAGATTTTGAAATAGTTAGGTTTAATAAATACATAATTTTTTTAAAATAATTTTATTTATTATTTTATAAATTATTAAAAAATCTAGTGATTCAGGCAATGCATGTACATGCTGATCTAATCGGGGATATTTTCGAGAGTTAAGCTTCAATCTAATTAATTATGCAGGTTCTCTTTAACTATGTTTTATTTATTTCACTCTTCTTTTTTTTTTTCTTT